>JAQIUQ010001640.1:0-152500 GCA_030378365.1 Hybognathus amarus | reverse complement strand
CAGACATGTTTCTGAGATCTACGTCGCGTATTGCATTCACCTGAAGAAAAAAAATCTACTGTTTTTCTGAATTAACAAGTTAATTTTTCATGAGAAAATTTTTTTTTGCTGTTTTTCTGAATTAACGAGTTAATTTTTCATGAGAAATTTTTTTTTCTCTGTTTTTTCTGAATTACGAGTTAATTTTTCATGAGAAAAAAGTTTTTGCTCTGTTTTTCTGAATTAACGAGTTAATTTTTCATGAGAAATTTTTTTTGCTCTGTTTTTCTTGAATTAATGAGATAATTTTTCATGGAAATTTTTTTTGCTCTGTTTTTCTGAATGAACATTTTTTCTTATGAAAAATTAAGTCGTTAATTCAGAAAAAACAGCAAAACCTTTTTTTCTCATGAAAAATTAAGTCGTTAATTCAGAAAAACAGAGCAAAAACTTTTTTTCTAATGAAAAATGAACTCGTTAATTCAGAAAAACAGAGCAAAAACTTTTTTTCTCATGAAAAATTAACTCATTAATTCAGAAAAACAGAGCAAAAAAAATTTCTCATGAAAAATTAACTCGTTAATTCAGAAAAACAGAGCAAAAAAAAATGTTTCTCATGAAAAATTAACTCGTTAATTCAGAAAAACAGAGCAAAAAAATTTTTCTCATGAAAAATTAACTCGTTAATTCAGAAAAACAGAGTAGATTTTTTTTCTTCAAGTGAATGCAATACGCCACCGTAAAAGATCCACCTCTTTACATCTTTATACATTTAAAATGAACATCGTTCTCCAGTGTCAGCGCAGCGTATACTATACATCAAAGTCAAAAAGCTCTTTCGAGACCTGATCAGTGTAAACAAAACAATCAGATCAGCTTCACTGCCTGGGCCTGTCTGCAATTTCATATGGCAAAATAATCACATGATATGTGGTAAATACAGCAACTTCCAGCCCTTTAGAGGTGAAATTAAATGGTACTTCATCACACCTTATGTAAGACAATCCGGCCTTTTCCATAGCTAACATGATTACCGAGTGAATCTCGTGAAATTAAGGTTACGTTTCACCCTAAAGTCAAAATAAACGAGAAATGCTTTGCTTTAAGAACACACCTGCATTCTAAAAATAGCATTTCCTTTATGCAAAATATTGATTTTGATGAGATTCACTCTAATTCGTAAAAACAAGAAAAAGCACTAATTTCCTAAATTAAATCACTAGACATGCAATCTTTTCTTGCTCTAGTGACAGATTATCAGAAGCATTAAGCTTGGCAATGCAGACTTTCAGACCTCCTTCTGTCAGTTGTGTGTCCCTCTGACCCATTTCATTCGCCTTAAATAATTGATTTTCCCAAAACGTCCCACAATCCTTTTTTTTTTTTTGTAGTTTCTTTGCAGATCGAATGGCAGTGAAAATGACAGCGTGGCGGATGAAGGTGTGAGACAGGGTAACCCCCTCTCCCAACTTCAGAGACGAGATACACGGAGAGGAAAACTCAACTGCCACTGAGAGGAGAAGGAAATCCCGCCCTGATGCGTTTGGCCTGTCCCATTCCTTCCCCTCCTGTCTCCTCTTGTCTTTCCGCAGCTCCTTAGCTCGAGGCAATGCCGCGTGACGAGAGTGGCAGTCTCTGGACATCACAGAGGGAGAGAGAGAGAGATACGGGAAGAGAAGGAAGAAACGGAGGAGAGATGATGGATCTGCTGTCTTCACAGGAAGGTCCGCTGACTCCCTGCAGGGACCTCAGAGCTGGTACCATTTCTTGTCCTTGTATTTCAGCATTATCTGGTGAAGAAAGACAGATTGTTTACCCTCTATGAAACAA
This sequence comes from Hybognathus amarus, assembly GCA_030378365.1. NCBI lineage: Eukaryota > Metazoa > Chordata > Actinopteri > Cypriniformes > Leuciscidae > Hybognathus > Hybognathus amarus. The sequence goes on along the minus strand of JAQIUQ010001640.1, from coordinate 150,691 downwards.
AATATCCAACACAAATATCCTTTGGCATCTCAAAACCTAGTGCCTACCTACTTCTGCCAACTGCCAACCAACCTACTCAATATCAATACACAACCAAAGCAAATAGCAGTCCCAGCAGGAGCTTTTCAGATTTTTGAGGCCTAAAATCTCTAGAAATGGTGGTGATATCTGCAGCATTTTTGTGTTTCTTGTTTTGCAGTGAAAACCCACCAATAATCATGATGGATTTAGTTTCAGTGACATTGGGTCTCATTCATGAAACATTCGTAAATATACGAGTAAATATGAGAGTGATTTGCGCGTAAAGAGACCTTCCCGAAAACTCTTCTCCTGATTCACAAATACTTTGTAAACATCAGATGTGATAGTGAAATGTGTGTGTGTGTTTAGTGAATTCCAACCAGTCGTAAATGGGATGCGCGTGCACGTTCATTCTCAATTACCATAAATCCCGCCCATTATATTCGACTGACAACTATATATAGGCATATAATAACGTGAACGCGAATGAAAAAGAAAGATTTCTCGGATGCAGAAATTGAAGTTTTATTATCAGAAGTTCATTCAAAACGCCACTTTTATTTTCAAACGTACATAGTGGCCTATCAGGTCCTAAAAAAGAAAGCTTGGCAGCATATTACAGATGCAGTTAATGGAGTTTCATCTGTTAATCGAACAGTCACAGAAGTGAGAAGAAAATGGTTCGAACATTAAGCTTGGCAGCAAAAAACATATAAGTTAAAAAATCATATTCAAACTGGAAGAAGGACCATCGATCACCAGATCTGCTATTACTTATGAAAGCTTGTTTTCGCCATAGAATGAAAAATAAAAAAGGTAATTGTGACTTTTTATCTGCACAATTTTGACTTTTTTTCTCACAATTGCGAGTTTCCATCTCGCAATTCTGACTTTATTTCTCAGAATTGCAAGATGTAAAGTCAGAATTGCGAGATATAAATTCAGAATTGCGTGACATAGTCGCAATTGCGATGATATAAAGTCAGAAATGCATGATAGGCTATAAAGTAAGAATTGTGAGATTTAAACTATTCTGAGGGGTTAGGGGAAAGTTAGGATTTTTTCCCCCTTAAAATTAGCCTGATAACTCGCAATTCTGACTTTATATCTCGCAATTATAACACGCAATTGTGTGATAAAAAGTCACATTTATTCTTTTTTTTTTTGTGGCGGAAACAAGCTTCCATAAATTAGCCTACTGGCTCTCATAATAGAAGTAAAAAAAAAAAAAATAATGTTTTTTATATATAAAATACTATACTATATAATATAGGCTACTATATAAAATATTTTTTTTTCAAAATGCTGTTTAAATATGTAGCCTACCCGATTCTAAGGTGAATTAAAATGCAGCCTTATTAATGAGTAAAACGTTCAGATGTTTAAGCGCACCATTTACGCGTGGCTGGGAGCAGGTGTAGATTTCTTGCGTACCAACTAACATTTGGAAAATACGAACATTTTAATGAATCCGAAAATTTACGCCAGAACCACTTTACACACGATTTACACAAAAATTCGTTCTGCTCGTGTTTCATGAATGAGACCCAGTGAGAGTACAATTACGTTCACTCTTAATTACTCAAATCGTGGTTCTGGTCTCACCTGCATTAATTACATAAATTCAAATCGAAATCTTTTAAAATAACAAATTCAAAAAGAAAAAAGCCTCCCAAATGCATTGCAATAAATGGTTAAATGACTCACTGATGACTATTAAAATTTGTATTTTTCAGGGGTTGATTCAATATGCAATGTTGCAATGCTGAGAAAACACACCTTAAAATTGAAATGATTTCTGTAAATCCATTGGTCAAATACTGTAGCCTCTCAATTTTGCTATTTCTTTAATATAAGAAATAGGCTTTTTTATTTTTTATAGACATTTTCATGTCCATATATCCATTTAAATGTAAGGGACAAACTAAGTTAATGGTTTTACACATTAAAAAATATGGAATCACAAGAAATTGTATTTTATGTCAAAGAGAAATGTATATAAAATGTAAATGTATATACTAATACTTCAATTTAATAAAAACTATATACTTACTAAATGCTAATTGATAAATATACACTAACCTAAAAAATTATTAGGAACATCATACTAATACTGTGTTTGACCCTTTCGCCTTCAGAACTGCCTTAATTCTACGTGGCATTGATTCATCAAGGTGCTGAAAGCATTCTTTAGAAATGTTGGCCCATATTGATAGGATAGCATCTTGCAGTTGATGGAGATTTGTGGGATGCACATCCAGGGCACAAAGCTCCCGTTCCACCACATCCCAAAGATGCTCTATTGGGTTGAGATCTGGTGACTTTGGGGGCCATTTTAGTACAGCGAACTCAGTGTCATGTTCAAGAAACAAATTTGAAATGATTTGAGCTTTGTGACATGGTGCATTATCCTGCTGGAAGTAGCCATCAGAGGATGGGTACATGGTGGCCATAAAGAGATGGACATGGTCAGAAACAATGCTCAGGTAGGCCGTGGCATTTAAACGATGCCCAATTGGCACTAAGGGGCCTAAAGTGTGCCAAGAAAACATCGCCCACACCATTACACCACCACCAGCAGCCTGCACAGTGGTAACAAGGCATGATGGATCTATGTTCTCATTCTGTTTACGCCAAATTCTGACTCTACCATCTGAATGTCTCAACAGAAATTGAGACTCATCAGACCAGGCAAAATTTTTCTAGTCTTCAACTGTCCAGTTTTGGTGAGCTCTTGCAAATTAAAGCCTCTTTTTCCAATTTGTAGTGGAGATGAGTGGTACCCGGTGGGGTCTTCTGCTGTTGTAGCCCATCCGCCTCAAGGTTGTGTGTGTTGAGGCTTCAGAAATGCTTTGCTGCATACCTCGGTTGTAACAAGTGGTTATTTCAGTCAAAGTTGCTCTTCTATCAGCTTGAATCAGTCAGCCCATTCTCCTCTGACCTCTAGCATCAACAAGGCATTTTCGCCCACAGGACTGCCGCATACTGGATGTTTTTTTCCCTTTTCATACCATTCTTTGTAAATCCTAGAAATGGTGGTGCGCAAAATCCCAGTAACTGAGCAGATTGTGAAATACTCAGACCGGCCCGTCTGGCACCAACAACCATGCCACACTCAAAATTGCTTAAATCACCTTTCTTCCCATTCTGACATTCAGTTTGGAGTTCAGGAGATTGTCTTGACCAGGACCACACCCTAAATGCATTGAAGCAACTGCGATGTGATTGGTTGATTAAATAATTACATTAATGAGAAACTGAACAGGTGTTCTTAATAATCCTTTAGGTGAGTGTACTGTATATGTAACCTTTGATTAAAGTTGAGAAAACATTAACGTGAACATGGGAATTTGTTTCTTAGGTACAAGTTATTATGACTTTTTGTTATTAGGGGTACATCTACAGTATGCATAGAATAAACCATGTGGCATGAAAGTTGATTAACATTTTATGTAAAATATGCAGTACTGTTTAATGGGGATATAAACTCCACCAAACTGCAGGAATGACCCAGCTGTCATGCCGTTTTTGGAAAGGAACAGGTTTAAATGGCAATAGGAAAGTGTATGTCGTGAAGAATGATTGGGATATATCATTCAAAATTAAATATTACCCTATCTGTCGCTCAAATGAGCCTTATGACAGAAAAGTTCTTTCATTTTAAAATACTTGTATAAAACCAGGTGTCCTGGTGCTTCGCATAGGTGCAAACCACAACTGAATTCACTGCAATGCAGTGGCAGGTAATATTTTAGCTAATCTGCTTTCCACCCTTTCAGGTTAACAATTTTTTGCAGTACAGTTGTGGAAACAACACAAAAAATGCAAGCTTGCTTAATTTTGCATGAAATTTGCATGTTGAATCACAAGTGATGATCTCACATCATGTGCGTGTTTGGAGAAGGAGTCTGCACTGGACATCATGGCTGCTGTCCTCTCCTCCAGCTCGCCTAGTTTCTGCCCTCTCTCATCCAGAGCTATCCTTGCCCGTGCCAACTCTCCCACCACACCAGACGCGGCCCCCTTCATGCCCTCCATGCCACCTGGACCTGGGATGTGCTGCGCCAGGCTGCGTGAAGCCTTCCCAGCAGTCACCTCTCCAACTGTAGACCAGAACAAAACGAGAGATCTTGAAACTAGGCAAATATATAACAAACAACAATAGAAAACAACAATGCTGAAATTGTTATTATAAATTGTTCTTTATTTGTCACATACATATGATGTAATCAGGGCTTGACATTAACACCCGCCAACCCGCCAAAAGCGGGTGGATTTCACGCGTGGCGGGTAACACAGTCACTCCCACTAGCCACTTTGGCGTGTTGAAAAATTGTAGCCTTGTCAAAAGACATCTGACATAACAAACGAATTGCAATCAGAGAAGATTAAACTCGCGTTCTGGCCGTTGGACTGAAGGCCATTGCACACCGAGTCCGAAATTCGCATCCGAAATTTTCGCACGTTAAAAAAAAAAAATTCGACCTCACGTTATGTCAATCACGCTTGCACACCGCCTCCGAAACTTTCGTCCGTCATAAAAAAATTCTGATCAGGTTCGATTTTTCTGCGTTTTCCGCATCCACAGCCAGCATTTTGAGAGTTTTTTGACAATTCAAGGCCGACTGGAGCTCGTTCCGCACATCTTTGCATGCGCAGTGCTGCAGTTTCGAGTTTTCATTTTGATCAAGTGTTCTCTTCTCTCGATTGGATTATGAAAGGACTAACCTCCCCTTTCAATCAGATTGAAATTTCGGATCAATTTAAAGGTGTGATTGAGCAGCCAATTCGATAACTAATGTATTATTTGGGTACAATAGGCTATAACAGCTTAAAATATTCAGCTGTTCTGTCTGCCCAGCGCTTCCACCGGGCCGCGCAGCGCGTGTGTATGTGTGTGTCACCATACTAGGGCTGTCAACTTTAGTAGTTTAGTCGACTAATCGGTCAATGCCGTATTGGTCGACTGACATTCTTATTGGTCGACCAGTTGCATTTTTTTTTTTTACCAATAGAAAGAATTTTTCAATGATTTACTCCTTGATATTTATTCCTTTATAAGCAGTTATTTATTACTGTATTCTAAATAATTAGCCTATGTTTTGTCCCCAAATTTAAAATGCTTTAATTTAGGCTATTTTTGTAACTGTGCCACAGTTTAGCGCACACACATAATACACTCGGGAACCGCACCTGTGGCTGGCTGCGCTGCTGTTTCGCGCTCGGTAAGGGATGCTGTATTCATTCAGTTAGAACGCTGCTTGTTTTAGCTTTAGTCGACAAAATGTCCAGGAAATCTAAATCTTTTGTCTGGCTGCATTTTAAATCAAAGACGACAAGACTGTGGAGGGAGGCGACCGCGTTGCTCCATTATGAGTGCCCAAGTCGCGCGCTTACATTTGATATCGAACTTGAGCGCGCAAAAGACGTGAGCAGCCTTTTAACGGCTATATCATGCTGTGTTTTCTTCATATGTTTTCGTTTTTATTTGTACACTTGACGCATTTGAAAATAGCCTAAATAATGCAACAAAACGAAAATAAAGCTATACGCGGTCCTACAGCCTATTAGGATTGTTTTTTAGGCTATTTGGGTTTTTTGTGTGTTGTTTTAAAATGCCTTGATCGTCAGGACGAAAGTTAACCCATAGCTTTGAAAGTAAAGAAGAATATGAAGCCTGTATAAACGAGAGCTTTTGTTAGGATTTTTCATTATGTGGCAGATAGCAGTTATATTTTTTACAGCGTGTGGTGTGATCAGGTGCGTGATTGTGACTGTTACTATAGACCGGACAGAGCTCTTCACTTTTTGCAGTTAAAAAAATCACTTAATTTTCAAAGAATTGTATTATTATTATAGTTTTATTTATTTGTGATGTTTTTTCGTTGTTGTTTTATAAATGCTCAATGACAATTGTTTAAAAAATGTTTAATCAAAACATCACGTTTTTTTTTTGTTTTTTTTTGTCGACTAATCGTTGCGCAGGTCAAGACTTTGGTCGACTAAGGATTTCTTTGGTTGACTACAGCCCTACACCATACCTTAAACATACTGCCAGTCTCTGTTCAGAATCGATTGATTCACGGAAATGAATGATCTTGTTTTTAAAATGTGGCTCCAGCATCAAACTTTTCCACTGACATTCTGAAGTAAATTTTTAATCACAGCTCCTTGATAAGGATGTGCTTCCTCTCGGCGCAATTTCAGGATTGGATGGACGCAAACGCAATATTTTCTCTTTCTTCTCTTTTTAATAAAAGGGAGGGCAACAAAATGGTAACACTTTACAATAAGGTTCATTAGTTAACATTAGTTAATGTATTTATTAACATGAACTAACCATGAGCAATACATTTGTTACTGCATTTGTTCATCTTTGTTAATGTTACTTCATGAAAATACAGCGGTTCATTGTTTGTTCATGTTAGTTCACGGTGCATTAACTAATGTTAACAAGATTTTAATCAAGTATTAGTAAATGTTGAAAATAACATTAACAAAGATTAACAAATGCTGTATATGTGCTATTCATTATTAGTTCATATTACCTAATGTAGTTAACTAATGTTAACTAACGAACCTTATTGTAAAGTGTTACCAACAAAATCATCCTCACTGCCTGACGAATTCATTTTGTATTTTTGTGTTTTTTTCCCGCAACGATTTAATAAATACGCATCGGACTCAGTGTGCAAGGTTTCTCTGCGTGACGAATTTTTAGGCTGACGAACAGGAAAAACGCATACGAAATTTCGTACTCAGTGTGCAATGGCCTTGAGGGCTGTTTTAGTCTGCGCTTAATTATCAACTTAATGTGATGATATAGCGATCTTTTTCAGTAGCAGGAGAATCCAGACCACAGGCACGTCTCTCGCTCTCGTGCAGTGTCGCTGTGCGAGGCCGAGGGTGCGTGCGCCAAATATGACATCCAGACTTTTGTCAAACAATCATCACACGCAACTGGTGCACACACACACACACACATCAACAAAGCGTTCAGTCAGTTCGTAAGTGTGCGTGATTGAATATAAAGAAAAAAATATCTTCGTGATTAAAGGGATAGTTCACTTTCAAATTAATTTTTGATATGTTGTAGCTTACCTCCAGGGCATCCAAGATGTAGGTGTCTTTGTTTCCACAGTATCTTCAATTTTGATATTTTTAGGTAAAACCGTTGTTGTCTGTCAGTCATACACTTGAGTTGCAGGGGGTCCACCTTATAGAGCAGTCAAAACTAAACATTATTTAATGACTCATAAATGTAAGTACACATTGATGCCCTAAGACACGAAACGAGTGGTTTTTGTGAGAAAACGAACAGTATTTATATCTTTTTTACCTCTTGTAATCACAGTGACGCCCAAGTGATCTGAATCAGTTGTGCAGTGTCCAACTGAACCGAACTGAATCAGTTCATTGTTACCCCGGAAGTGATCGCTTGCATGTGACGTCACTCAATATTTACACGGAGATTTCAGAAGTTTTACCTTTTACTAAACATACTTAGATATACCGAAATTGTCTTCCATTGCGGTTTTCCGTATATCTAAATATGTTTAGTGAAAGGTGAAACTCCCGAAATCTCTGTATAAACAAAGAGTGACGTCGACGCGCATGCCCCGTATGCGCTGACTGAAGCGCCCTGATCTCAGATCAGCTGGGAAGTGGATACGGTTACACGAGGTAAAAAATATATAAATACTGTTCGTTTTCTCACAAAAACCACTCGTTTCGTGTTCTTAGGGCATCAATGTGTACTTACATTTACGAGTCATTAAATAATGTTTAGTTTTGACTGCTCTATAAGGTGGACCCCTGCAACTGAAGTGTATGACTGACAGACAACAACGGTTTTACCTAAAATTATCAAAATTGAAGATACTGTGGAAACAAAGACACCTACATCTTGGATGCCCTGGAGGTAAGCTAAAACATACCAAAAATGAATTTGAAAGTGAACTATCCCTTTAAGGGACACAGTGTTACTAGCAGGGCTGCCCCTTTGCCACGTCATATAACAAATATCTTTCCAGAGAAAATTTAATGTTTTAATAAAATTAATAATGCCATGAAGAACGCAGGAGATGCGTTCGTGGGAATAATCTGGAAAATAAAGACCTGTAGGCCTATATTTGTTTTAGGTGGACATCTCTCCAGTTGATGATAATTATTAAGATCAGAGCTGTGAGGAAATGCTAATGCTAAACAAACAATTCAAAGTCCCAAAACTGTCATACAGGCCCGTATGAAGTTGTAATCATGTTGCCTCAATTGTTGATTTTTTCTTAGAAAAAATGATTTAATCTTTGCTCATTGTTTCTAATGCAGATAAGTGTTCTACTCTGTATTACAGTATTTACTGCTGTAAAAAAAAAAAAAAAAAAAAAAAAACGATGCAGCAATTTTATTTTATGTAAGAAGCTATTTTATGTGTTAATAGACAATATGACAATATGTCAAATATGTCAATAGACAATATGTTTTCAAAAAAGGAGCTTTACAACCTTACCAGAGCTAATAATAATATTAGTAAATTTTAGCACATTTTAAGACCCTTCATCAACTTTAATCATACAAACGTAATTTTCCAACAACAAAAATTTGGCTAGTAAAAGTGCTGCGTGGCTGGTAATTTTGGAAAACAAAAAAGTTAATGTCAAGCCCTGGATGTAATGTAGTGAAATGTTTTCTTAGTTCCTCATCCCAGAAACGGAACCAACAATGAATTATGGACATACACATATAATAAAAATTAAATATAATAAAATATCAAGAAATGCATGAATAAAATATAGAAGGGGAAAGAATACATGAGAATAAAAAATAAATCTGCATTACATTGATGAGAATTTGGAGTGAAATCTGCTTAATTGCCATGAAAATAAAAGTCACAATAAAAAAAAGTATATTATTGTGCCTAAAAAAACACATTTTCATTTGAGTTTGGGATGAAATATGGCCATCTTTTTGTGAGATTCATTACATGGTTCTTCTCTTCACTCTTAAAAAAGGTTATTCTTTTTGCCATCGATGGTCCTTGTCATAATATTACAGTACCAGATTGACTTTTCAGGTAAATACACACTTGAGCTGCTCACACAAGCAACAGTGTTCTGTCTTTTTACCATTAAGATACAATTCACACATCAGAACCAAAATTCTGGTAAACCAGGGCTCTAGACTAACTTTTTCGCCTTGGTTGCACTGGTGCACCTAACTTTTTTATTTAGGTGCACCAGCACAAAATCGTTCTCGCGTCACCTTTAAAACCACAATTTCAATGTCACCTTTTTAACACGCTCCATATATTCATATATACAGTATATATTATGTAAATGCTTTTAAAAAAGAATAAGATGTAGTTTTTTGTTTTGTTTTTTGAAGCACAATTATACTGTATATACAAATATAAATCTTTTTAAAAAAAATAATTTAAAGTGCTGTTTTTACATTGTTCAAGTTAGGGCAGGGTATTGACACCAATTTCACAATTCGATTCATTATTGATTATTTTGGATATCAGGTACAATACATGGCAAATTTTCTCAAAGAAAACAAATCTCAACTAATGCTGTAAACTGGGAGTCAGTTGTAGCCCACTATGCTTCATTAGCATACTATAATATTGAAGGTAAAAATTACCTGATTTATACACAAACACTTAAATTACACTTATTTATTTTTATAATAATAATGTTATATGAAATATAAACATTTAAATGGTGGCTGCATAAAAACTTGCCAGATTTTTTTCAAACAACATACATTAAATATTGAAATACATTAAAAATTATGTGCATGTATTTGGCAAAATGCTGCTCTTGAGTTAATTTTTCAAGCTGGCTAACGAGTTTATGGTCACTGGATTTTTTTTCTGAGGTAAATGTGATGTTACATTACATTGTTTACATGCCTTTTACTGACGTCTTTGAATCACAGATTAAGGGATTCTATGTTAAAGATACGGATTTCGATAAGTTGTACTCTATCTTTTAACACACTTTCAGATGCTCGTTCATGTTTATTTCACGCGTATTATTAACCCTTTAGGCGCCAGAGGTTTTTTCCAAAAACTTTAGATTTTGACATCTTAATTTCAAAAGACAATATCTTAAAAGTGAAACAAGATAGATACTTTTTGTAAATTAGAGAAATATTAAGCATGACCCAAAGTTTATGTAGGGATTAAATTTCCCCATCTAATTTGCATATTATGACGTCATATAGTGGCAGAAATCTTGGATTATAGAATTTTCATGAAAAGTCACATGTTTAAATGATAAAATGCAGCACTTCTTCCCCAAAATGTCCATCACCTTCTGTATGCTATATGGCACAATACTGAATGCTCAGGTATATAGTAAATAATAACCAAACTGTGCAAATCATTACTAATAAATGGTAGAACAAACCATATGCATGTAGTGTTTGCCTTTTGCTGTGGAGATTTTCCATTTCCTACGTGCAGTAGGCACTCTGATTCCATGTATGGGGCTTATATTATTTATATGACACACAAACACAAGTAGACAAGAGCTGTTTAGTTCAAGAGATGACTCGTTAGGGCAAAGCGCAGCTCATAAGTGATGATAGGAGCAGCGCGATCACGGCCAGATCTACCTCGCGCGCGCACGTCAAGTATGCATACTATTGCGACTCCCCACCCTGCCTTCTGTACTATGAATACTTCGACCTCGTCTAACATACCCAGTGATAATAAACAAAGTCTCCACCACAATACTATCGCCGCGATCGCGGAGAGACTGATGAAATGGCTCACTCTCACACTATCTCCGCTTTTGATCACACTGATTCAGTGTGCTGTAACTCGAACATTTTGTATAGAAACATGACGTTTTTTTGAGTCAGGGATGAAGTATGACATGTCTGCCATCCAGTGGAGGGGATGTCGAACGAAATTTGACACCCAATTTGACAAAATCGGCCGTTTTATTCAGTGACGCATCTTGTCGAGTAAACTCGACCGTGGCGCCTAGAGGGTTAAGGTCGGAAGAAGCTCACGTGCGCTCCGCGCTGCTGCTTCACTTGTGCTGAGCCAGAGCGATCTCACGCCACAGCGTCAATACACTATTTATGTTTTTGAATTTCGTAAGAAAATGGACCTATTTTGAAATCTGAGACTTTGATTCATATCAATAGTAACAAACACAAAGATTATTGTGATTTATTGGATGTGATGCACGTTGACGCGTGACAATCCTCCATTCATTCATAAACTGAAAACAGCATAGCCCAACGGGTTCGTAAAATAAGAATTAGTTTTTGAATATGAGAACCTAGCCCTAAAAAGTAGCGAAAATGTTTAAAAGTTTTTTCGTCGTCTGTTTCTTCTGCTGCTGATTGCCGTTACTGATTCTCTGGTGTTCAGGTCGCAATTTATTTCGTATCACACAGCACGGAGCATTTACCATACGTGCAGGAGAACAAAAGACTCGTTTGAGGAGAGTCAGCGGATGCAATCATGCGGGAACGTTAGGTGCACTGGTGCGACCTAGGAAAAATTTTGGTCGCACCCTTACAAATTTTGGTCGCACTCTAGATCCCTGTAAACTGTTGGAAGTCAATCAAGAGAAATGACCTTTAAACGCTGCACAGTTTTCTTCATCCGCAACATGAGAAGCGCTTTAGATTCACAGTCCAATCTGACATTTGACTTCTGAGTGACAGGCGTAAGGGGCTGATCGTACAGAACATGATTTTGTTTTGTCTGCGTTTGGAGTGACTAATGTGTCCATAAACACCATTGATCCTCACAAACTTCTACAAGTAAGCTTCTTCGGCGAACATCTGTTATGAAACTGATTCTATATTTTGACAATTACGCAAATATATTGAACTGTTCATGCGGAAATACGATGTTAAAGCAATCAGTGAGTCGAGACACACATACTGTACACGGTTTGTTTGCTCGCACATGCCTAGTTCGATGTCATCTTTACCTTCATTGCAATCGGTATCAATTAACACTTTATTAGCGACACTGGTTTTCATTATCCAACCGAGAGATGTAATTTGCGTAGCCTAAATTCATGAAGCGGATGGGTGTTTTGAACCGCAGTTCAGTCGTATTTCTCACAGCACAATGAGAAATGGCTTGGGCTGCTCCCAAACAAACACAGAATACGTCCAAGAGATGTGGTGCTTTATTCATTCTTTTTTTATTTAATGTATTAATAATACAAATTATGAATTATATTCATATATTTAAATTACTTTTAAGTTCTCACGGCTCCCCTGGAGGATCACTGAGCCTCCTGGTTGAGAACCACTGTTTTAGACCTATTCAACAAGCTGATTAGCTTTGTATTAGTAGAAAACCTGTAGTATTTTCGAATTGCCATGCTTTCCACCCTCATATCCCCCTGAGACGAGAGATTTATGTATTTTTTGTCTGGAAAAAAATCCTCCGATGACGCAAAAATCGTCATTTTGCGTCAGTCGGCTCACGCCGTTCTCCCGAGGCCCTCCGCTCGTCCTGCTCGCCACAGTAAACAGTGGAATGCAAAAGCTGAATCCCGAACATTTTGGGCAATCTCAAACCCCATTTTCAGGCAGACTCGTCACGGAGACTCACTGGTAGGGTTGGGTATCGTTTAAATTTGAACGATTCTGATTCCGATTTCGATTCCTTGTTTCGATTCCGGTTTCTAACGATTCTTAATTCCGATTCTTTTAAGAGGCAGGGTCAAAAAAGTTTAGCTAACCTTGCTAACCAACGGTTTTTCTGAAGGAAATACTCCTTCTGTCACAAATACTCCTTTTGTCACAAATTTTGCATTTTGCCGAGATTTCATTATTTTTAGAAAAGTGAAGCCACACTTTGGACCGCCAACGTAAGCTACTCATGTTCAACTTGCGCGGTTATGCCAACACTTCCGGTCAGACGCTTCTTCGTTGGTGTTGTTCAGCGGTTTCTTCTTCCGGACGGCGGACTGTGAATATCGAAACTAGGAATCTGAATTTTAACTTTTTAACGATTCCGGGAAAAATGAAAAGTTAGTCCCGGTTCCAATCAGATACTCGATTCTCGATACCCAACCCTACTCACTGGTAGCCTAGACTTGTTGTTTAACTACTGCGGTGTTACCAGTAGGCGTGGCCTCAAAGGGCAGTGAAGCTAGTGTATTCTGGGAGTTGTTGTTGTTCATCCACATAAGCCAAAAATAAATTTTCTGGCTTTTCTCAGTCTAGAAAGCTCCAAATTCAAAAATAATTTCACATTTCTTCTACATAAATGACCCATTTTAAATTCACATTCATCTTTCCAGAGCTGAAGTATCCAAAGTTTGATTGAAAATAGACATGGATATTGGACAAACATTAACATTTGAATAATAATTATCAACAATCAGAATTTTTACATAAGAGTGCTTCTTCTATTTAGTGATTTAAGAAACATTGATAGCATATTGTAGGTGTAAATGACAGATTAATACTTACAAAGGTCCTCTCTGTCCAAGGACTGAGCGCCGCCTCCAAATAAGCCCTTGAAGAACCCTCTATTCGGGGCCTCTGGTGTCTCCACTGGGGTAAACAGCTCTCCAAGCATCTCCTGCAAAAATGAAAAGATAAAAATAAATTTACTCAAAATAAATGGATATGAAGACTGATGTAATACAACTTAAGTCTGAGTCTTTAAAGGCACTGCGAATAAAACCACTTTTAAAGGGATAATTCACTTTGAAATTCATTTTTGATATGTTTATAGCTTATGACTGTCAGTCATATAATGCAGATATATGGGGTCCACCTCAAAGAGCATGCACAGAGAAGTCAAAATTAAACATGATTTAATGACTCGTAAATGTAAGTACACATAGATGGCCTAAGACACGAAACGAGCGGTTTGTGTGAGAAAATGAACAGTATTTATATCGTTTGTACCTCTTGTAACCACAGCCAAGTCCAAGTGATCTGAGGGCACGGGTGCTTGGGTCTGCGCAAGTTGCGGGAAAAAAAATTTAATGTTGTCTGTTGATATATCGAAATCGCCTTCCATTGCGATTTCCTGTATTTCTAAATATGTTTAGATCTTTACAGTGAAAGGTAACACTTCCGAAATCTCTGTGTAAACAAAGAGTGACATACACGCGCGAGAGATCACTTCCAGCACTTTCTGGCGCTCGCGCAGACCGAAGCACCCGCGCCCTCAGATCACTTGGACGTGGCTGTGGTTACAAGAGGTAAAAACTATATAAATACTGTTTGTTTTCTCACACAAACCGCTCGTTTCATGTCTTAGGCCATCAATGTGTACTTACATTTACGAGTCATTAAATCATGTTTAATTTGGACTTCTCTGTGCATGCTCTTTGAGGTGGTGACCATAGACCTGCATTATATGACTGACAGACACGAACGGTTTGACCTAAAAATATCAAAATTGAAAATACTGCAGAAACAAAGACACCTACATCTTGGATGCCCTTGAGGTAAGCTAAAACATACCAAAAATGTATTTACCTAACCCTAACCCTTTAAGGTGTTTTGGTTCCTGGAAGTATTTTTCACATTATTTTTCTAAATTCTTCAATAAAGACTAGCCACGAACCGCTCCAAGATTAATCAGATTTCAAACTTTGATTACAAGCAAAAAAAGACTTTGAAAAATCAGAAACAAGACAGACTGTGTGTATATAGTCTTTATGAAGGACTTTGGCTATCCTTCTTAGAGCATATCAAATCTTTTCTGTTGTATGAAGTCTACATTAACTGATTGACTGTCTACACTGCACTATTATTCTTTTCTTATTATTGTATTATTATTGTATTACTGTGGGGTTTTGTTTGTTTGTTTGTTTATTTGATTGATTGTTGTTATGAAAATTGGTAACACTTTATTTGAAGGGGTGTGCATAAGACTGACATGACACTTTCATAAACATGACATTGACATAACACCTGTCATGAACATGAAGGAGTCTTTATGAATGTTTATGACTTTTTTCATTAAGTGTCATTCAGTAAATTATGACACTTTTAATGCAAAGTTGACATTGTTTAAAACGTCTTTGTTATGACAACTTGACATTAACAAAGACAAAAAAATGTATTGATTATGACAACTTGACATTAACCAAGAAATAATAACCTGTCAACCTGACATCTTTATAACTAGTCCAACGTGTTCCACTTTACTTGAGGTAAAGGGAAATATTAATGACACTGTTGTTAAAGCATTTGACAGTGTAATAACCCTTAATGACATCTTTATAACTAGTACAATGTGTTCCACTTTACTTGAGGACAAGTAAAATATTCATGACACAGTTATAATGGTGTCAGAGACGGTTCAAAACCAACCACATATGACAGGGTAATGTAATGTTAACGCAAAGCTAAATAACCTCTTTAAGTTTGATAATTAGACCTGTTATGACATATTTGTGACAGGTTATGATTTCTTGGTTAATGTCAAGTTGTCATAACAAAGACATTTCTGTCTTGGTTAATGTCAAGTTGTCATAATCAAGACATTTTAAACAATGTCCACTTTGCATTAAAAGTTTCATAATTTACCGAATGACACTTAATGACAAAAGTCATAAATATTCATAAAGACTCCTTCATGTTCATGACAGGTGTTATGTCATGTTTATGACAGTGTCATGTCAGTCTTATGCACACCCCTTCAAATAAAGTGTTACCTGAAATGGTAACACTTTACAATGGTAAAACTATTGACCTATAGTCATTCATTATAAATAATATTATATATCATTACAAAAAAAAACAACAACTGAACAACCCATTTCATTCACAATGCTTCATGGAAACATCAATGTCTTTGGTAATCTGCGATATGATTATCATTTTTGAGCAAAATAACTGATCAGTTTAACCATTATCATGCAGCCATAGTCTGAATCAAAAGACTTATATGTTGTCGCTAAAAATCACTTTCTATGTATACAATGAATGGGATTTTAATAGGGCGTCCTGCACACATAAAACAATCATGGGCACGTTCTGACCTGCAGGTTATCACAGGTTTCCTGGCTATAGGTGATTCTTTGGATCTCAGTGGGCGATGTGAGGTACATGGCCTGTCCTTGATTTGAGAAACAGAAGGTTCTGGCTATCCTCATGTCCGTCAGAGGAAGGTAGTTCACATCCAGCAGTGGCCGGAGGCTGGGCAAACTGAAAACAGATGGTTTACAGGTTTAGGAAGAAGAAACAAATTCAGTAGCATTGAATGTGAGGTCTTTCGCATTACCTGAGGGTCATGATGTGGCCATTGGCACAGAAACAGGCCAAGCCGACCCCGGAGGTCATCGTCACCACATCAGCTCGAAGCACGAAGGAGGCCTCAGTGATGTTGTGCTCGTGAGATGCAGTTTTGGGAGGGCAGCGCCACCACCTTAGCCTGTTTCTCTGAGCAAACCACAATGTACTGACAGTCCTGGTTCTCCTGAGATGAAGGAGGAGAGGTGGGCCGGCGTCTCCGTGGCGGTTCTCTCTCTTCCTCAGGGGCGTTGGGCTCATACCAGGGCTCATAAACGTGGGGCAGAAGGGTCCCGCTGGCATCCAGCTGGGCCATGCACAGAATGCCTCCTTTCAACCGCACTACTGAACCTGTGATGGCAGAAAGCAGCAAACCAAAGAGTGTCTTTTTCCATCAATAGTGATTATCACTATGCGAAAAAAGTAAAAATAGTCATAAAAGCAAAATTTACAGTATAATGTGGAATGTCACGGAATTTGGCAAAATTTGGATGAATAATCAAAAGTAAGATAGTTAACTTAATCGAAATCACTATATGGACTAGTGTCTGTAAATATTAAAGTGCAAAATGACAGCTTTTTAAAGGGGGGGTTGACTGCGATTTCACTTTTTTCATTTTAAATAGTGTGTAATGTAGCTGTTGGTGCATGAACAGTATCTGCAAAGTTGCAGTTCAGTGTAATTAGAGATATCGTCTTTTAAATATCAGGAAGTTTACTGCCTACAAAAACGACTCGATTGGGACTACAGCTGGGTTTTAGACGTCACTAACCTACACATTTACATCAACCCCTCCCTCCGGTATATGGGAAAAAGGGCATGACCATATTTCTGTGGCTCGTCAAGTGCGTTATGTTCATCCAGCTGCATCCATCTTCTGTGTTCGGGCTTCCCACGGACACTATACTTCGTCAACAATGGATGCAATTTATGTTTGATTATGTTCCTGAAAGTGACGATGGTAATCTAGCTCTCTGTGCTGCGCATTTACCAGAGACAGCTTCCAGAATCTCCACCCATTCAACACCGGATTTAACAAAAAACTGTTACTAAAACATGAAGCTGTTCCAACTTTAAAACAAGAGGCAGCAGTTGTTGGGCCACAACCTGTAAGTAGGCTAAAGGCCATTGCACACCGAGTCCGAAATTCGCATCCGAAATTTTCGCACGTTAAGAAAAAAATTCGACCTCACATTATGTCAATCACACTTGCACACCGCCTCCGAAACTTTCGTCCGTCATAAAAAAATTCGGATCAGGTTCGATTTTCTGCGTTTTTCGCACACAGAGCCTGCATTTTGAGAGGTTTTTTTGAGAATTCAGGGCCGACTGGAGCTCGTTCCGCACATCTTTGCATGCGCAGTGCTGCAGTTTCGGTTTTCAATTTTGATCAAGTGTTCTCTTCTCTCAATTGGATTATGAAAGGATTAACCTCCCCTTTCAATCAGATTGAATTTTCTGGATCGATTAAAATGTGTGATTGAGCAGCCAATTCGATAACTAATGTATTATTTGGGTACAATAGGCTATATAACAGCTTAAAATATTCAGCTGTTCTGTCTGCCCAGCGCTTCCACCGGGCCGCGCGTCGTGTGTATGTGTGTGTCTCCATACCTTAAACATACTGCCAGTCTCTGTTTCAGAATCGATTGGTTCATGGAAATTAATGATCTTGTTTTTAAAATGTGGCTCCAGTGGCTTTAAAATGTGGCTTTCATCAAAATTTTCCACTGACGTTCTGAAGTAAATTTTGAATCACAGCTCCTTGATAAGGAGGCGCTTCCTCTCGGCGCAATTTCAGGGATTGGATGGACGCAAACGCAATATTTTCTCTTTCTTCTCTTTTCAATAAGAGAGGGCAACAAAATCATCCTCACTGCCTGACGAATTCATTTTGTATTTTTGCGTTTTTTTCAGCAACGGTTTAACAAATACGCATCGGACTACGGTGTGCAAGGTTTCTCTGCGTGACGAATTTTTAGGCTGACGAACACGAAAAAACGCATCCGAAAATTTCGTACTCAGTGTGCAATGGCCTTAACACTTAATCATTTTAAATGTATTTGCATGTATAATTTCAGACATAGCCTAATATTTTAGTTTTATCAAATGCCAGTCCTGGCATTATAGCCACTAGGCTACTAGTTATGCTATTTTGTGTCAACAACAAATGCGTACAAGCATTTTGGACCTGAATTTTGTATATGTACTAATGTTGTAAATTTAATTTTCATGTATATATTAGGGGTTTCCCAACTACTGATTTTTGCTAGTCGACTAGTTTTTCATAACAGTCGACGACTAGTCGACTAGTCGTGAAATGGTTTATTCTAGGGGTGTGCGATATCACGAATAGTAAATGTCTCCACGATCTGCTTTTGAAGAAATATCGTACAGTGCATTCTATCAGTTCAGTTCTGGCTTCTCTGTCTCGACTGTACAACGCAACGTAGCCTACACATCACACGTTAATGAATAGGTACGGGACACTGCAATTCACAAAAGTTCATTATTTGCATAAGCCTTGCCGGTTAAACATTAATTCACGCGCTGTGGCTGTTCTAACGTGCGCTTTCCTGAGCGCATACCCCCGACGCTCACAGGCACTAAGTCTGTCAAACAGCGCCTGAATACTGGACTAAGTTATATTTCGAGTCTTATTATGCTAATACTGTTAAATACACACAATGTTTACATCGGAGCGCCTTAAATGTGGATCAATTGCTCGCGATCGTGTCCATCTTATGCCCGCTTTGTCAGTTCAACCTCGTAAATCAGTCACATGCCCGCTCACGAGCTCACTCTTAACACACACACACGAACAGGCACACCGGTGCTGCTCGCGCATCACTGAATGTTCATGAAGCGCTCCCCGTTCACAGTAACCAGGTCGTCTCTTTTAAAACAGCCAGGCATAGTACTGCCGCTTGTACTTAAAGGAGTAGTTCAGAAAAAAAAAAATATCTATATATATACACATGTCATCATTTTGTTTATGACTAGTCGATAAAGGCCAACAGCGCCGACTAGTGGTTGTGACAGTCGACTGAGTTGATGAAACCCCTAGTATATATGCTTAATGACGTTATTTTTCGATTTTATCAAGAACGTAAACCAATGCCAACGCTGTTTGTGTATATAGTAGCCAGTCAGTTCAATGCTATTGTGTAAAACAAACGTGTATAAAGTTAAAAACTCAAAAACGTTTAGTAAGAGCCGTGTGTGGTGAGGTTCTGCTTGCCTCTCTTCATTGCCGCTTTCTGGGTCTGATTCTGGCTCATACTGATACTGCAGTATCGACACCATTATTTACATTTGACCATTAGCCCATTGCCTGTTTCTGAGGGAGTGGTTTCATAGAATCAGGAAGTCAACCGCTCGTTCAGGGGACAGAGGAGAACGCGGCTTACAATAAAGGTGAAATTTATGAAAAATAAGACTTTTTAAAAAAGAAAAACCACAAATACATGTTATATTGCACCCCATAAACACAATCATGCAAAGAAAAAAAGCAGTAAACCACCCCTTTAAATATTATAAAAGTATAAAAGGGAAAAAGATTTCTCTTGTATGTTTTAGGGTATGAATGTGAGGATGAATGTATAAGCATGTAGAGTCTCTGTAGATTTGGGTATGTAAATTGTATTTCTTATTAAATAAAGATGTAAAAAAAGACAGCTATTTCAATATTAAGTCTGTATATTCTGTCTCTCTGTGTGAATTAGTGTAGTTTTGTCTACTACACGTTTTCACTATTTCATTTGATAAAACTTTTGCAAGACACACACATAAACTTGAAGGTCTTCTCTAAAAAACACCTAAATTAAAATTTGGTTTAACCAGTACTAACAATCATACAGTTTATTAAAACATTGTTTTTAAGGAATATCTAAATTTTGCATTCCATGTTTTCATTTAAGGGGGAGTTTAGTCCGTTTTTTCTTTGCATAATTGTGTTTATGGGGTGTATTACAACATGTATTCGTTATTTGTTTTTTTTTTAAGTCCTATTTTTCATAAATTTCACCTTTATTGTAAGCCGCGCTCACCTCTGTTGCTTGGAACGACCGGTTGACTTCCTGATTCTATGAAACCACTCCCTCAGAAACTCTTTATGGGCTCAGATTGGTTCAGTTTGTGCCGGTGTGTTGTGATTGGCTAAACTGCGAAGTGAGCGTTGTCCGCAACCGTCACGCCCTTCCCTGTACGGGAGAATGTTGCATGTGGTCCGGTCAATGTAAATAATGCTGTCGATAGGCTTACTGCCGTATCAAGTTTAGCCCGAATCCAACCCAGAAAGCGCCGTATGAAGAGAGACAGTCAGAACCTCCTCAAACACGTTTGTAACAAAACGTTTCTGAATGGTACGTGTTTGATTTATGATTATTCTATTATTACATAAGAAGTTTGATACCCTGTTATAATTGAAAATGCTAATGCTGCTTGTTAGCTTTTTGACATACGTTTTTATCTTGATTAAACATTTAATACAAATTATAGGGTTAGGGTTAAAAAAACATCTAAATAAATGGCTATTGTAAACAAACACTGTTGACATTGATCGCGTTTATGAACAAATCGCAAAATTACGTCATAAAGTAAGCTATACCTGGCAAATACATTTAATAAATATATATGATTACTAATTAAGCTTCAAAGTGTACGCGTTTGTCAGAGAAAACGGAAATAACATAACAAAGTGACTATAAAACCGGCCATGGCATTTGTTTACGTCCTTGCTAAAACGAAACCATTAACTGTTACGTCTAAAATTATACTAATACATTTAAAACGATTAAGTCTTACTTACAGGTTGTTGCCCAACAAGTGCTGCATCTGGTTTTAACGCTGGAACAGCTTCAGGTTTGAGCAAAAGTTTCTTGTGTAATCCGGCATTGAATTGGTGTAGATTCAGGAAGCTGTCTTCAGTGAAATGTGCCGATTGTAATTGTCAGAAACATTATTAAACATAAATGTTAGCCATTGTTGACGGACTAGAGCATCCAAGGAAGCCCGAACACAGAAGACCTGACATCTGGATGAAAATAGCACACTTTAGACGGCATGGCTAAGTTAGCTCTCCCCTGTAACTCTTCCTCTTCGGCAATGACGCAGCTATATGGCGCATGTCCTATTTTTCATATTCCGGAGGGAGTGGTTGATGCAAATGTGGGGGTTAGTGACGTACCATAACCCAGCTGTAGTCCAAATCCAGTTGTTTTTGTAGGCAATTATACTTCCTGATTTTTAAAAGACGATATCTCTGCTTACACTGAACTTTCAGCGCTGCAACTTTGCAGATACTGTTCATGCACCAACAGCAACATTACACACTATTTAAAATGAAAAATGTGAGAACAGGAAAAAACTCCCCCTTTAAATCGGTAAACCTCTGTTGTGCAAAATATTTATTTGTTTTTAAAGGTTTTATGAATTAATTTGACTTACCACTGTTTTTTAAAAATTAAATCAATAACACAGAATTAAAATAACCTAAATCAAAAAATCCTATTATTAAAAGTTGAATAAAAATGAAATTGTTAAAATTTGTATGAAGTAAGCAGAAGAAAAACAAATGTTTTACATACTGGTGTAAAGCAAGTCTTTATTTTATTTTATTTTTTTATATTCATCATGACATTCATCAAGTTTGGTTAAAGACGAATAGAATAGAACTTACCATAACACCACAAACTATTGTACTTGGTTATTTTACAGGTAGTTTTCTTTTGTTAAATACCATTTTATTAATAGGGAAAATGTTTATTTTTAAAACAAAAACATCATCAAGCTTGTGTTTAGATCACTTTAAGAATGTTATAAGGTCTCATCTTCGTTTAGAAAAGATAATAGCAGAAAGTAAAAATAGATTGGATGACTATAATGAAAAATGGAATAATATTTTATGTGTATTATAATTATAAGAAATCTTGTAGTTTTTCCTATCTTTTTCATATCATATTTATTCTTCTGTCGTAATACATTTTGTAAAGTGTGTATCTTTTCAGTTGTATGTTTTGGGGTATGAATGTATAAGCATGTAGAGTTTGTCTGTAAGTTGTATTTCTCATTAAATAAAGATGAATAAAAAAAAATGTAAAGCAAGTCTTACCACAGAAAGAGACGGCCACAGGCTGTTGCATCCTCTGCTCTGGCGTGGAGGGCACACTAAGGGTGATGGCCATCATGCCGCCCAATGAGGTGCCCACCCACAGGCTGGGCACTGCCAACGTCTCACTCTTCTTGGAGAGGGAGTCACAAAAGTATAAGGAGGAAACGACCTCACGTGACTCTCTGTCGATGCTGGTCACACTGGAGCTGCTGCGACCGGCTGACGCAGTTGTCCCTGGCATCTGAGAACCATCAGGGACAAAAAGACAAGAGAAGCGGACAATTAACATGACGCTATCAAGGAAAACCAAGCCTGAACCACCTCAGGACACCTGAAACCAAAAGCAGTTCATTCAGTATATTGAGAATATTCTTAAAAATGTGCAGCATTAATATATTCTTTACATTTTAGTTAGATGTAGTGAGGATTGAGTAAAACACAAAGGTACTGGACACAAACCGTTGCAATGAAATCACACATTTCCACAAATCTAGCAGTCACCAGCTACAGAACATTGTTTTGTGGTTTCATTTGACTCTCAGATGCATTCAGATATATTTCTGGCAAACCATAACAATGCAAATTCTAAAAGCAATGAATCTTACCAAAACTGACAAGAACAGGTTTGTCTCATGTTTCACCCCAAACTGGAAAGGATTTTTGATTTCGAAATTATGAATAATTATACATAACAGCAGAGTTTGTTGTACTGAACATATTCTAACTTTAATCATGAAATCATTTGTGGTGAAACATGACTCTTGATAAAGGTCTGTAAGATTCACTGGTAAAATGTCTGCAATTGGTTAGTAAATCACACAATAACAGCTCATAAAAGTCACAAATTAAAAAAACGACAGAGAAGTTGGTAACACTTTACTTGAAGGGGTGTGCATAAGACTGACATGACACCCTCATAACCATGACACGACATATGTTATGAATATGAAGTAATGCATATTTATGGCAAGTGTCTTTCGCTCAATAATGACATTTTGAATGCAAATATGACATTAAGATGTCTTTGTTATGACATCTTGACATAAACCAATACATCATAACCTGTCAGTGCCTTTGTCATGACAACTTGACATAAAGTCAAGTTAAACTGTCATGTGGTTGGCTTTGACATTGGCTGTCATGAGGCCATTATAACTGTGTCATGAATATTTTTCATGACCTCAACTACAGTGGTACTAATTGAATTTGTCATTAAAAAGTTATAATGGCTTCATGACAGCTACTGTCAAAAACTACGGTGACGCATTGCTGCCACATACATATTATTTTTTTCCCTCAATTATGTCGTAATAACGAGATCTTATGTCGTAATAACGACATCTAATGTCGTTTAAACGACATATTTTCTCGTAATGACGAGATCTTATGTTGTTAAAACGACATACTTTTCTTGTTAAAACGACATAATATCTCGTTTTGACGACATAAATATGTTGTTTTAACGACATAAATATCTCGTTTTAACGACATAAATATCTCATTATTTCGACATAAATATCTTGTTATTTCGACATAATAAGGGGACATTGTAATATGCATTAAGCTACATTTAGCGTTTTTATAATGAGTTTCTAAGGGAGGAAAATTAAACGCTTTGCATTTATATTAGCTATCTGATTTTTGTAGTATACTTTATTATGATTTTAGTATTAATAATGCACGCACAATTATCCGTGAACTTGATAAATGTATGTTTTCATTAGGCTACTATATCCACAAACAAATTGCTTTCAGTTATGTGTGCAAAATTCAGAATTTAACGAATGTGCAGCGATTTGTACAAATAGAGACTGTTTGTGTAATACATTTGTTTTATTTTGTATTAGTGATAATTTGCGCGTCCATTTATTGAGATCTCATTTGACGGCAATTTGCTTAACGTGTAATTAAACGTGTTGAGTTTATATTCTGAGCTCAGCAGATTTGTACATATACTTTATTAGTATGATTATTTACTGTGGTTTGAACACTGTCCGTTATGTTAAGGTTTGTATTCATTTCAAGACTGGGAATTAAAGAACGCATTGTAGTTATGTTGGGACATTCCAAAACGCTTAACATTAAAAAGGCTTAACGTGGCTTACTGTACTAAGACATTAATATTAAAAGATCAAACTGAGTAAACATCATATTAATAAGCTATGGACTATGCAAGACACGTTAAGCTTTTTAATAGCGGTTTTCTAATGGTAGGAAAAAGCTTAACGTGTAATTAAACACGTTGCATTCATCTGGGCTCATTTATTTTTTGCACATAGTATAGCTTATTAATATGATGTTTACAAGAACATTAAGCCACGTTAAGCCTTTTCTAAAAACGGTTTTCTATGGAAGGAAAATACTTAACGTGTAGGCTAATGAAACACGTTGCGTTCATATTCTGTGCTCATGTTTTTTTTTGTGCACAACACAAAGTATAGCTTATTAATATGATGTTTACTGAGTTCGGTCTTTTAATATTACTGTCTTAGTACAGTAAGCCACGTTAAGCCTAACATGTAAGTGCGTGCATTATTAATACTAAAATCATAATAAAGAATACTACAAAAATCAGATAGCTACGTCCAGAATATGAACGCAAAGCGTTTAAGCATTTTCCTCACATAGAAACTCATTATAAGAATGCTAAATGTAGCCTAATGCATATTACAATGTCCCCTTATTATGTCGAAATAACGATATATTTATGTCGTTATAACGAGATATTTATATCGTTAAAACGAGATATTTATGTTGTTAAAACGAGATCTTATGTCGTTATAACGAGAGAAGTATGTCGTTTTAACAACATAAAATCTTGTTATTACGAGAAAATATGTCGTTTAAACGACATAAGATCTCGTTATTACGACATAAGATCTCGTTATTACGACATAATTGAGGGGAAAAATAATATGTATGTGACAGCAATGCGTTACCGTAAAAAACAACCACCTGATGTTTAATGTTAACCAATAAAGCTAGGTTGTTTCTTAAGTTTGATAATTAATCTGTTATATCATGTTTGTGACAGGTTGTGTTGTCTTAATAATGTCAAGTTTTCATGACATAGACAATGACGGGTTATGATGTATTGGTTTGTGCCAAGGTGTCATAAAGACATCTCAAACAATGTAATATTTGCAGTAAAATGTCATAACTGAGCGAATGACACTTAATGACAGTTGTCACAAACATGCATAAAACTTCCTTCATATTCATTATATCATGATTATGAAGGTGTCATGTTAGTCTTATGCACAGTTAATACGACACGAGTTATTGCTGGTCTGATCCAGCTGAAAAATATAAAGTGTGCAACGGACACATCATTAGGAATCGAAGGATTACACAGCAGAATTATGAGGTCAAAATCCATAATCTGCTTTGTTTCAGGGATGATGAAAGTATTTGTTATGCAACTTGTGTGTTGCACTAAGAATATTAAACCTTAATCTGTTATCAGTTTAAAATAAAACTGTGAAAAAAGGTGAGGAATTAAACATTAGTTGCACAACAGACAAACTGCACACGGTAAGCTTCAGTGAGTTAGTATATGAGCCAGTCCAAATCAGGTCAGGTCATCCAGTAACTGGGCCACTCACTGAGGTCACATAGTAAGGTCTCACGAAAAGATGCGGCGTGTTTCCTCTTCATTTCCTTCACACAACTCTGTTGTTTCTTAATAGGGAGAGAGCAGTGACGGCGTACCCTCCTTTCTACATGCAGAACAGTAAGCGTAAAGTTTAACTAGCTAGCTTGTGTATAAATTGCACCTAAATTCATTTGTACCAACATTCATGCAAGTCTACAATCTATACAGACCCATATTATACAGTAGGTCTACATAACTGCTATAGTACAAGCTATCTTAAAGGAGTAGTTCACTTTTAAAAAAAACCTTTTGCTGATAATTTACTCACCCCCATGTCATCCAAGATGTCCACGTCATTCTTTCTTCAGTTGAAAAGAAATTAAGGTTCTTGATAAAAACAATCCAGGATTTTCTCCATATACTGCACCTCAATGGGAACCATTGACCGTGTGTGGTAATGTGATGTGTGAAATGTGATGTGTGACTCCACTGCAAACAAAATCTACCTTCGGGTATCAATAAAGTAACTTGAACTTGAACTTGAACCAAACGGTTCAAGGTCCAAATGAGAGTTTCAGTGCAGCTTCAAAGGATGACACCAGACGATGAATAAGGGTCTTATCTACTGTAGGACCCTTCGAGTCATGACTCGAAAAAAGATTTGTTCATTTTAATGGACGAGTTTGAACAGGAGAGTCACGAACGCTCATCACAGAACAGAGAAAGGCCAGCATTTGTGCTTATAAAACTTAAACTTTGTATTTATTTTTTAAATGAGCGATCGTTTTGCTAGATAAGACCCTTATTCATCGTCTAGTGTCGTTTAAAGCCCTTTGAAGCTGCACTGAAACTCTCATTTGGACCTTGAACTGTTTGGTTACCAATTAAGTTCATTATGGAGAAAAATCCTGGAATGTTTTTATCAAAAACCTAAATTTGTTTTCGACTGAAGAAAGAAAGACATGGACATCTTGGATGACATGGGGGTGAATAAATGATCAGCAAAAGGTTTTTCTTTAAAGTGAACTACTCCTTTAATGATTACCAGACCAGATGGTGATGGAGTCTTCCATAGAGATGTAGTCTATGTAGACTATTGACTATAATAATTTGGATGATATAGTTAGGGGTTGCACAGACTAGTTGACTTTAATGCTCTGCCATGACGCTTTAAATTTGACGTTGACTAGTCGCTGATCATTCATGGCCCAAAAAAATCTTGGGAAAAAATCTTGGGAAATACAAAAGTTTCAGAAAGGATACAGAGATGGTATGATGTGTTGTGTCAGATCATGGCCGAGACATCAAATTCACTCGGCGCCAGTGGTGGAAAGAGTACTGAAAAAACATCCTCAAGTAAAAGTACCATTACATTCCAAAAAATGTAGTGTGAGTAGAGTAAAAAGTACTTGTCCAAAAAACTACTTGAGTAAGAGTAAAAAATTCGCTTATTTAAAAGTACTCATGAGTGCTGAGGTGAGTACTGAGGTTGCTGATAAAACAGTTTCGCCTCAAAGACAAAGAGACAAAGTGTGTTTGTTTGTTTCTTTTGTTAAAGTTTCCTGGATATAACTTCCCTATTTAATGCACAATTTTCCTTACAAATTATATTATCAGCATTACAATGTGAGTAAATGTAGCCGTGTAAAATGTAAGGGATGATGTCACCCTTCTAGAACAATGTGCATTTACGTTTAAATTGTAACTTATTTAATAGCATGGAATTAAAGTGTGTAATTAGTGTTAGCTCACTATCTTAGCCTTTTTCAGTGCATTGGTTGAGGTAATCTGGTAATATTAGTGATTCTCATTTATCAAAACACTAACATTGGTACCGTTTTGGAGAGAAATTGGGTATTTTTTAATCTCTCTATTTAACCCATCTCTTGGTGTGTGATGCTGAACTATCATATGAGTTTATAAAGGTTTTTGAATTCTTTGCAGTTATGAATATTGATATTTTATGTGCAACAATAGCATGCTCAGGCCCAGTGGCTTTTTGCCTTACTTAAAATGCTTTTCCCCCCAAATAATATGATTTAAATGGTGATGAGTGTACTGATTTGATGCATTTTAAAAAGATGGATGATAGATATTCTTCAATCTTTCTTACAAAGAACAAAATATAATGTGAATTACAGTATGTGCATTTTTTTTTAATTTTTAAACTGTAGTGCTTATTATAAGGGGTAGAATCCGCACCTCAGTACTCACTACTCATGAGTACTTTTAAATAAGCTACTTTTTTACTCTTAATCAAGTAGTTTTTTGGACAAGTACTTTTCACTAAATTTTTTGGAATGTAATGGTACTTTTACTTGAGTATGATTTTTCAGTACTCTTTCCACCACTGGAAATAACCCAGCATTTTTAGAGTGTCGTAAATTAAGATTCACTATTAGAAGAGTGAGACGATGCCATGTATATTTAATTAAAACGCAATCGCTCTCTCATTAATGCATTTATATACATGTAATCTTTACTGTGCTACTTTATTTAAATCTGATTTAGAACGAGCAGAAATCTGTGACAAATGTAACAACCCAAAGACAAAAGAATTGATAAAGATATGTCAATATGCTATAGCTGTGGACAAGGCAACCCGCATTCAAGCTCTCAGCTCAACGTTTATTTGTTCATTAATGACATCATCAGCGACTAGTCGGCGTTGACTCGACTTTCATCACATAAATCAATCAACCCCTAGACATTAGGGTTGAGAACACAGTTTTAGTACATACCGCTACTTCAAGAGCTTCTCTTTCGAACTGATGACAAGTGCTGCTTAAATATAACGCCCAGTTTACAATACGTAAGCTTGGAAGACAATGATCACCTGCAAAAGATGCACAGCTACTCCTAGAAACTAAAGTGAGAGAGACAAACGCTTACCATCTTTCTGATCAGCAATCATGTTAATTTTCCGGGATATCTTAGCTGGAAAAAGAAAACATTGTTCTGAACATAAAATCAAAGCCGTTCATCTGGGAAATCATTGTTGATAAAATGTTAAACAAGGATGAATCAACAGGTAAAAGAGGACAGAAATAAGCAGGTTATGATTAAGTTGGAGGATCATGATGTAGAATAAAGCCATGAACCTATCAGCAGCCTTAAAAAGAGACATTGGTTTATTTCTTATGTTACACTCAGAAGCAAATTGATCATGCCCAGAAAATTGCATTGAGATTAGTGGCAATGAAACCAGCACCGATCCAGAGTCAGAACACCATGAGCCTCATTTCTCTCTGACATTGCATGTGTGTGTGTGTGTGTGTAATCACTCATATGTAGATCTAGGATTTCAGATGTTCAATAAAATCTGTGAGCAAACATACGATTCAAAATCAGAGATATGTTAAAAGTCTAACATCATTTCCATTGCCCGGTGTATTTTTACCCTTGAAACGCAGCAGAGCAGAGTAAAAGCCTGTAATGTTAAACAAGGTTAGAAAAAAAGCATTCCTGCACGAGATTCAATTTTGATATTATGAGAATAAAAACCATTTTAAATCTCAAAACTGTTTAAAGTCAACATGTGCGGCATTTGCAATCCATTTCAGTGGGGAAAAAAAGAAATTAGGCAAATATTTTCTCCTTAGAGTAACAAAAGTACATTAAGAAAGTTGACTTTGTAAAAAGTCTGGTCCACCATTTTTGCGGCACTTAAAGGGACAGTTGACCCAAAAAGGAAAATTCTTTCAGTATTTACTTACCCTCATGTTGTTCTAAACCTCTATGTGTTTATTTGTTCTGCTAAACACAAAGGAAGATATTTGGAAGAATGTTTTAATCAAAGAGCTCTCAATCCCCATTGACTACCATAGTAGGAAAAAATACATACTATGGTAGTCAATGGGGATTGCGATCTGTTTAATTAAAACATTCTTCCAAATATCTTCCTTTGTGTTCAGCAGAACAAATAAACACATAGAGGTTTGGAACAACATGAGGGTGAGTAAATACTGAAAGAATTTTTGGGTGAACTAACCCTTTAACCACCAAGCAACAGATGCACAAAGCTCAAGTTCAGCTCTACTATGCACTTAAGCAAACCCATTTTAATTTGTTTGGTTAGTTCATTTGGTTAGTGCACAAGAGCCCATTAGCACAGAAACTGAGAGACCCAGACTGCCGTAATATGAACATTATACAGTACCAAAGTCATTGGCAACAGTCTTGGATATCCGCTTGCTTTTGGACATCACTGGAAAATGTGTTGAAAAGAATCAAATCAGAGAAAATAAAGGCTTTTCTAAGAAAGAAAATGGGTGTAAATGTACTGTACCCTTGTCAATGAACTTGTGTTTGCTGTCTTCATCAGAATTGCATGGTGAACCGGAGCCTACAGCAACAACACAGTCTGCATAATAATGTGATACAGCCAATGGGGCCTTATGTAACTTTTGGCAACTATCTGCATATCAAAGTCGAATTCCTTGTAAATGAAATCTCCTTGGTCAGCACACCTGACTTGGATTCTGACGACGCTTGCAGAATTGTTTGAATTTTTCGCTGTGCTCAAGACTTTTCAACTATAATGGAGCTTCACATCCAATGCTCTGGCATTGCAGTGTTTGTCAATATGTCTGTCTTTAAAGGGTTAGTTCACCCAAAAATTAAGTCATTAATTACTCACCCCCATGTTGTTCCAACCCCGTAAGACCTTCGTTCATCTTCGGAACACAAATGAAGATATTTTTGATTAAATCTGAGAGCTGGATCACTCCTCCATAGACTGCCTAAGGGACTGGCTCTTGACGGCCCATAAAGTCATTAAAGAGAATGTTTAAATATTTCATGTGCCTACAGTGGCTCAACAATAAGTTTATCAAGCGACGAGACTACTTTTTGTGCGAAAAAAAACATAAATAACGACTTTATTTGACTATTCCATTACTTCCTTATGGGCGCATGCACGGAACTGAGATGAGGACGTCTTCCTCGACTACTTCTTGTTACCGGCTGCTCACCGCTTAGGAGTATTACTGCCACCTACCGTATCAGATGATGTTCTGATATAGCCGGAGCACGATCATCATCTTATACGGTAGGGGGTGGTAATACTCCTGAAGCTGTGAGCAGCCGGTAACAAAAAGTAGTCGAGGAAGAACGTCCTCATCTCAGTTCTCGCGCATGCACTTATATACACCTAGCCTGACTTCGTCATACTCATTTTTCTATTGGAAGATGAGTCTGAAACCCTTCGTATGGGTTTGATTATGAGGCATGTCTTAACCGAACCAGGAAAAAAAACAACTCTGCACTCCACTGGATAGTCGGTAAACCTACAACCAATCAAAGCAACGCAGTAAGTCAACTACTTTGCATACAGTTGTCAAATACAGAACATAGCCTAACTACTTATTTTAGAAGTTAAATAACGAGTGTTGCTTCTTTTACTTACTCCTTCATGAGTGCGACCAAAGGAGAAACCACAACGACCACAGGCTTTTCATTACTTCCCATCTTCTTAGCGACCGTCAGAGCCAGCTGATAAGTTACACTTTTCCCGAATCACGTGCGACGGCAAAAATATCTTTCCGATCGAACAAATGCCTTGATTGCAGTTTTCTGTTTGTCTATTAAAATGAATGCGCTGTCGATTTATTTCACAACAGACGCAACAGTGGAATCTATACATCTCAATTCTCCAGCTGATGCATTCATCTCTGAGGGAAGACAGAGATAAATCTTTGATAACGTGATGATTACGTCCCTGCGGATCATCTGTCCATCATCGTATAAAGCCCGCCCTGGCAATTTGATTGGCGTGAACATTGTTTGCCTGATCATAATTACTCCTCAATGGATCGAGTCCAGATCGAACTTCCCGTCCAAAAAATGTTGTGGGCGGAGTTCGGGCTGGCATCCAGGCTAATATGCGCCCATAATGAAGTAATGGAATAGTCAAATAAAGTCGTTATTTATGTTTTTTTTTTTTTTTTGCACAAAAAGTAGTCTCGTCGCTTGATAAACTTATAGTTGAGCCACTGTAGGCACATGGAATATTTAAACATTCTCTTTAATGACTTTATGGGCCGTCAAGAGCCAGTCCCTTAGGCAGTCTATGGAGGAGTGATCCAGCTCTCAGATTTAATCAAAAATATCTTCATTTGTGTTCCGAAGATGAACGAAGGTCTTACGGGGTTGGTACAGCATGGGGTGAGTAATTAATGACTTAATTTTCATTTTTGGGTGAACTGAACCCTTTAATCTCAGATATTGTATAGTGTCAAAAGAGTATTTTTAAGGTATTTTTTTAAGATTTGTTTGTTTTTGTTGTATGTCATGCCAGCTTCTGTAGCCATTTTCTTGGTGAGAAAAATGTATAGAAGATCTAATATCAGGTTTTTAAAATCAGTTTTTGCTAAAAACTCTAAAATTTGGTTTAACTTTGTTAAAAAAAAATCTTCCAGTGTTAAAGTTTTCTGACAGGGTTAAACCAGCACATATATATATATATATATATATATATATATATATATATATATATATATATATATATATATATATATATATATATATATATAAATAGAAAAACAAGCTTCGGGGATAAAGGATTTTGACAAAAAGAACATGTTTTTTGGAGCTTGGCAGTATTAAATGAAAGTGGGTGGTGATTTATCAAAAACAAACACTTTCTGCCTAAGGTCTCCTTTTATTTTCCACGAAAAGAAGAAACACGTGTTTGGAACAACACAAGGGCAAGAAGCTTATTTTTTGAGGGAACTGTTTCTTTAAAGGTCTGTCAATCAACTCATTAATTACTTCATGCTCTTCATGTTTTACCAGTAAAGTCATATAATGAGGGCATCTTTACCTGAAGTTGGTGATTTACATCTCTCCTCTGGGGTGGCTGATGCATCATTACCATCACAAAAACCTGTTGAAAACAAACATGTCTAAACCAAACAGCCAGATGGACTCGATACAGGAAACAAAACACTTAAAACTAATAAACACACGTACAAAAATATACTATAGTGTTAAACAATGACATAAAGAAGAATGCAGACAGATATAAAGAGAAGGACAAGACCTTTGTTGAGTGCCATGTGACTTACTGAGGTAAGAAGAATGAAGCTTTTTCACAGATTCAGAATAAAAGTTAGAGAGGCCGGACATGCAAGACTTCTTATGCTGAGTGTCTTTACGAAACCACAGAGAGAGACGAATATTGAAAGGGTGAGACAAAACAATGACACAAAATCAAATGAACAGCTGAAAGGCCTTTGAACTCCCTAGATTCCAGAGACTGGATTTAGGACAGTTTGGACGCATTTGTTTCAATAATGAGCGAGGTCAAAAAATATGGCAGTTCATATAATTCAAACCCCAAGTATGAGCAATAGCACTAGCGATTACTGTTGCATAATCAAAAATTGCTTTTTCAAACACTACTTATAATTGGTATTGTTCAGATTTTATGTATTAAATCATCGCTAACAGTCAATGGGCCATAAATTCAGTCTGTTGGCATCTGTGTATTTCAAAGACTGAAACTCAGATGAGTGAACAACTAAAAGAACATGCAAAGAACAAGGGAGAGAAAAGAACAAACATCGGCGCTCCTGTTTTCGAGCATATGGATCGGAAGACTTTCTAAGATCAGGAGCAGATGGTTCCTCGGCCAGAGCTGACCACCCGCAGGAGCATCATGGGTCCTACACTGACACTGCTCATAATGAGCATGAGCTTTACTTTATCAGAGAGAAAGTGATACACATAGACTGACAACATGCAGAGGTTATGATTATTAGCGTGAAGATTTTTGTTCACCTGCCGATGGCTGTCTGGCTTTGCGGGGTGAGCGTGGCTGTCTGTGGTGAGGATCTGTTGAGCCGTACAACTCGGCTGTGCTCATGTTCAGAAGAAGGGTTTTCTGAAGGTAATCAACCACTGCAAGTCCGTTACCGTTGCCAAATGCAACTCTGTAAAACACATGACAGATGGGTCAAAAGTTTGAAATCATTACGATTTTTGTGTTTGAAAGTCTCATTTGCTCACCAAGGCTGCATGTGTTTAATCAAAAATCTATTTAAAATCGTGAATTATTCCTGTAACGGCAAAGCTGAATTTTCAGCCTCATTACATCATTTCAGTCTTTAGTGCAGGGCCGTAGGAGCCATTATACGTGGGGGGGGACACATTTCAAAATCTAAGTTTTGTCCCCCACTATTTCCCAATGTAGGATTTTGTTTTGCATTGCCTGCCTATCTCGGCCAATTTTGGAGTCTCCCAATTAATCCATTTTGCAACTTTTAAATACATAATTCAATTTTTTAAAACGGCCGTATTCTTCAGCTGATTATGTCGTCAGTCGACCATGATCGCGGCATTGCGCACCGCTCGCGGATGCACCTCTAGGTGACACGGATAAATGTACGCATCAAATGTTCCTGGGAGATCCACAGTTGCACGGGATGTGGAAGCGCGCAAAAGTTCCAGAAATGTACAAAAAGTGCCCTGGACTTGAATGACAAGGTAAGGAGAATAAGACTAAACCAAAGTTAAATAACCAAGACTTGGTTGGTACTCGGGGGTTCTCCCCAGAACATTTTGATTTCTCCGACCTTCATATGTGCATTTAAAGGTGTTTCAAAGCCAAAAAAATTGGATAACAATTAAAAGTATGTTAGTGGACAGCAGTAGCATAAATGATTTGTCAAGCAGATAACAGATTGTTAAACATGAGAATAGGCCTAATGATAAATGTAGCAATGAATGATCCACACTACAAAATGTGATTGTCATCATTCATAGCTATTTTAACTCTTCAAAAAATTTAGTTTTTGTTTTTTTGACAAAAACAGATTTTTGCTTAATTGGCTTAAAATGCTATTTATTTTTAAAGCAATAAAACAGAAAGAAATAAAGAAAGTTGTCCAGTACTTTACTTTATACTGCACATGCAGGGTTTTTCCTTGCTTAAAATGAGGCAGAGGTGGTAAAATCCTGATCCTGCATTTTAATAAGATAATAAAATGTGTATTTTTCGTTGACCATCATATTCTGCTGTGTTACATGCACAGTATTTTTGTACAGTAGGTGGATTTCAGTACCTCAGTACCTTTTTGGAATAATAAATCCTAAAAATCTGCTGTTAAAAATAAATAATCCAACTGCCCAAACCTATGATATTCTCTGATTTAGGTATCTGATCATCGCATTACAATTATTCAAATTATCAGTGTTAAGCATGATAATATGATTAAATATCACACTGAAGCGGTTTTGAAAATAACATTTACTTAAAATAAAAGTTCTTCTTTTGGCAAGATTACATTTTCTTACGAGCCTATGTCTTACTAAACTGAAATTTTCCAATTGAAAACCTTCAAACTTCAAGCTTTTAAAACTTCAAATTTTCTAGTTAGGCTTTTCCAAAAAAAGGTTTGTGGACAAACTAAGTTATCTAATTGTAAAGTGTTAACAAATTATGATAAACATCATGTACAGATATTACAATTCTGCCTGATTCAAGCAAATAGTGACTTATAAATTGCACTAATAGGCCTATTCACCATGTTTATTCTAATTTGAAGGGCTTTGATAACATATCTGTGAAAATAAAATGCATTACGAGTAAAAAAAGAATACAAATATTGCCTGTGTTTGTTCGGGTAGTGAATTTACAACAAAACCTGTTAATATTCAACAAGAGAAAGGCGGAGTTATTCACCATTGTGCAACACAATTCGGATAGGCCTACTACATGACAATTTACTTACAGTGCTTGACTTTTTCGAGAAAAGGAGTTTTTACCAACTCAATGAAAATGGATTCGGTGCGAGGTGCGAGCATGGGCGTGTTGTAGGCTAATGCACGAACTGACTGCTTACCATGGAAACGTGGAAGTCACGTATAGATAGGCCTATCCTTGACTCTTCGGATTTTAAATCTCCGCGAATCTCAGCTTATCGTTGACACACGTGCCTTATGAAAAAGTGCGGGGGCGAATTTACATTGTATAAAAAGTAGGGGGAACACGTTCCCCCGTCTCCCAGTAATCTACGCATATGCTCAATAGCGTGTGAACACCGGACATCGTGTGCTCAGATGTGTGCGCGCTGAAGTTGCTTGGAAACACAGACGCGCAGACAAGGATTTCTGTCGCGCAGGTCAGCTTCTGTTTTCGGTTAAACTGTGTTGCTTTTACAAGCGTTGATTCAATTGTTTTAGTAATGCGTTCCAAATAGATCATTTATATTATTACTCTATAATATAATTTATTTAAATACACTGAAATATAAAATGTATATGCCCCCCCCCAGGTTATAATGCTCCCCAGGTTCAGAATTGCTCCTACGCCCCTGCTTTAGTGTATTCTAATATGTTGATTTGCTGCTCAAGAAATATTTGTGTGAATGGCCATTTTTGTGGAGAGTTACATTTGTGCATTTCAATAGTGTTCAAATACAGTTCAAATTCCACTAAATCATAATTAAGATATTCAAGTATTTACATGTCTTCTAGGCTTAAATTTGATGGATCATGACACATAAAACCTGTCTGAAAGATAATGAACAGATGTTGTGGAAGGAAAGCATTTTTAATTGCTCAGTAAACACATCATAGGTGCAATAAATGAGTTGGTTCTGTTGTTTGGTGGACTTACAGGCCATACGCAGAGTTGACGGCCAGGCTGGTGATCTGTTGTGGCGGCTCCCGCTGACCCACACCAGCTGAATGAGCAGCTCCACCTGGTAACCCGGAGACTGTTTGAGAGGAGAACTCCTGACTCTGGCCGAATAGGACAAAGGACACAATTAACTATATGCTAATATAAACACAGACTATGTCATTCATAAGGCTCTTTCTCACAGCCAGACATTTGAGCAAAATAAATAAATAAATCTAAATCACATAAAAGTAAATGTTGTTGGAAAGGCCATATTAAAGGGATAACTCCAATTGTATTCGTCTGAAAGAAGAATTCATGGGCTAATTAAAATTTTTCAGAAATGAAAATTCTGTCAGTATTTACTCACCCTCATGTTGTTTCAACCCCCGTAAGACCTTCGTTCATCTTCAGAACACTGAATTAAGATATTTCTGATGAAATCTGAGAGCTGGATCACTCCTGCATACTAGTCAATAGGCTTCTTAGGAATTGAAACTTGCCGGCCTCAGAAAAGTTATTAAAGACAACGTTAAAATAGTCCAAGTGACTTTAGTGGCTCAATCTTACCTTTATCAAATGTTAAGAACACTTTTGGTGTGCAAAAAATAAAAAATAACGACTTTATTTTCAAATATTCACTTCCTTCTCCTTGGCCTCGAGAACAGGTTACTAGATTTAACAGCGTATGATCTGTTGTTGTACGTCACACGCATCACACACATGACCAGCGTCAGCCAATGGTGAGCCTACATGTGACGTGCCTCTACGCTATCACACTAGTTTAACTGATTTAGACGCTCAAAGAGAAGGAAATGAATAGTTGAAATAAAGTCATTATTTATGTTTGTTTTTGCACATGAAATGTATTCTCGTCGCTTGATAAAGTTAAAGAGCACCTATCATGGATTTTCGAAAATGACTGTTCATATGGTGTGGAATATAGTTCTAAGGGAATGAAAACATCCTGCAAAGATTTATATCTGAAAGTGCACCGTATATAAAGTTATCGTCTATCAAAAGTGAGAGTCGACTCTGAGTCTATGAAATGAATTGTTTTTGAAACGAGTCATTAGCTGATTCGTAGTGACGTAGATACAAAACATTAGCTTATTGGCCGCTCCCAACAACTGCGCGCGCAGACGGAAGTGTGAACTTGAAGTCTAGAACACATTCAAATACTTTAGCTGAATCGCATCATGTTGAGAAGCAGTGTTGGGGAGTAGTTAACTACAAGTAGCGTAGCTACTAACGTAACTACATTTTTCAGTAGCTTGGCAGTAGCTCAGTTGCTTTTTAAACAGTGTAGCTTTTCCAGTAGCTAACTACTTTTTGCAGCAAGTAGTGGTGTAGCGCGAGCAAAAGCTACATTGTCGAGCCTGCGCGAATCAGTGCGGTGCAAGAATATTCTTCTTCTTCTTAGATTACGAAACTAATTTTTTGCCTTTACCGCCACCTGTTGTTTAATCACGCATCTTGTGGCTAACGGTTCACTGACGTACAGAAGTACGTACAACTAACGTTAATTACCCATGACCTTATTTGTCCAAGTTCAATCAGTATTTTTGAGAAAATGTTCTACATGCAATTTACGTTGGATGTATATTTTGTTCTTGCAATGTTGTAGGCTATTTGTTGCACTTTTGACAAACAGTCAGAGATATTTTAGTGTTGTGTGTAATAAAACAATACTCTTTGAAATCGTAATTGCATTGCCTTGTTTTAAACACTAAATATTTTACTTAAAACTTTCCTCAGACACTTATTCAGTTATTTATAATATACGTTGTTCAAAAAGCAAAAGTAGTTTCAATGTAGCTAGCTACTTCTTAATTGTAACTTGTAGTGTAGCTAACTACTTTTCTAAACGGGTAGCTTGACTGTAGTTAAACTACTTTAACTAACGAGTAGCTTGTAGCTTGTCAAACTACAGTTTCAGAGTAGCTTACCCAACACTGTTGAGAAGACGCTGTGTTCTACATGCAGACAGTTCAGTCACTTGTTTCCATTGCCCAGGGACGAGCATGCGAAGAATCAGTGGATAGAGTTCATATTTGCAACAATACCACAACACTATAGCCCGAACCTTGTGTTCTCATCATTTTAATGACAAATCATTCAAAAACATAATGAATTTAGATGTGGATTGCAAGCCTGGCTTGTTCCGAAGGAGGGCTCAGTATCCAGTTTATATGGATCAGGTTCGTCCTCCTCCGAATCACAATCTGTAAGTATTATGAATAATGTTTACTGTTATGTTTTCTGTAGCATGCACAATAAAGTTATATTGTGTTGTGTACACTCCGCGCAGCTTCTAAGCGGGGTAAAGAGTTTTGTTTTTGATATTCACCAGACATGGCAATTACCTCCTAAGCGACTTAGCCAAATATGACTTTGCACTATATAATAAGCACTGCCCCTCAAAAGCCGCCGCAATGTGAGTTTTGCCGGAAAAGCTCGCTCTCTGACGCACACGCGAGTAAGGGACAAG
Source organism: Hybognathus amarus (assembly GCA_030378365.1). Classification (NCBI taxonomy): domain Eukaryota; kingdom Metazoa; phylum Chordata; class Actinopteri; order Cypriniformes; family Leuciscidae; genus Hybognathus; species Hybognathus amarus. The sequence goes on along the minus strand of JAQIUQ010001640.1, from coordinate 111,602 downwards.
CTATAATCCATTAATGGTGACTGGCGTTCCGTTTCCAACAGTCTCTGCCTACGGTTTACCAATAACAACTGACTGGGTCATTTGACCAATCGCCGCAGATTTCCGTCACTCAAAGGAGGTGTTTGGGAAATGAATCGAACTAATCATTTGGGAGTCGTTGAGCAAATCAGGTAAAAATAAATGCATATTATAAGTAGGGCTGCAACGATTAGTCGACATTGTCGACAACGTCAACAATAAAAAATTGTTCGACAAATATCTTTTTTGTCGAGTAGTCGTTTCATCTCACGTGACCTAATGTAAGGGTGTGCAATATCGCGTTATAACCGCTACGGCGCTTTGGCGCTAGAGTGTAATGCAGTCCTTTATAAATGCAAGTGCGGTAAAAGAAAAACAGCGCGAATTATGACGAAGTGCAAACGAATCCGAACTAGTAAGGTTTGGCAAAGTTTTACAAAACTTAAAACCAACAATGCTGTCATGTGCAATAAATGCAAGGCAGAACTTGCTTTTCACGGGAGCACCACCTGCATGTTGCAGCACTTCCGGCAAAGAGGAGGAACATCCCGGCAAAAGAGGAGCCGGTGAGAATTGAGTGTTCTCGAGCTGGAGCTAACTAACTATTGGTAACGTATCTCTTATTAGATCATGCAATACTATTAATAGTAATAATATCATCAATAATAACATAATTACAGTAATGTGATTTTTTTGCATAGAATAAAGCTTGATTGAGCTTAGGAGTCAGGGCTGTTTTTTTATTGTAACACTATTTGGTATTTCAGTCTTATTACTTGCCTGTATTTTGTTCCATAATCATGAAGACTTACAAAAGGAGATGTTGGGATAATATCATGGCAATTACTTTTCTTTTTCATTCTGTAAATTAAAAGGTGAATGAGAACGTCTCTGTCAGTCTCAATTCTCATGTAAAAAAATACTGTAATTTTATATCTATAGATAATGGTTTGCAGTATTAACATTTGACCTTTTTGTGTCCTGAAGTACTGACCCTTTTTTCTTTTCAGATCTCAATGAAAAACAGTGGGCTTATTAAAACAATGCTTAGAGAGCATTTGTGTGTGATTTGAGTTAAACTTTAAGAGAATGACCTGTTTAGTTGGCTCTAAGTTTCATTAAAACCACTATTTCAAAAGCTGAACTGATTTTCTTTTTTATATTATAGTAAGAATATGTAAACTCAATGTTTTAACTAATTTAAAAAGCTTGATGATTGAATAATCATTTCCAAACTTAAATGATTAGCTGGCAAAGATAATCGATGATTAGTCCACTGTAATCGTTTCGAATAATCGTTAGATTAATCCACTTATGTAAAATAATCGTTTGTTGCAGCCTGAATTATAAGACAAATAATTTTATCCTCTCAATGCACGTTAAACTGTTTTTGGGAACTCCCAAAACAAAAATAGGAACATTTCAAATGCTATGATAGGGGCTCTTTAAGATTGAGCCAGTGAAGTCACTTGGACTATTTAACGATGTCTTTAATAACTTTTCAAGGCAGGCAAAGTTTCAATTCCTCAAGAAGCCTATGCACTAGTCTGCAGGAGTGATCCAGCTCTCAGATTTCATCTAGAAATATCTTAATTTGTGTTCGAAAGATGAACAAAGGTCTTACGGGGTTGGAACAACATGAGGTGAAGTAATCACCGACAGAATTTTGGTGAACTTGACCCTATAAAGTTTTTATTTGGGGCGGGTAAATGTGAAACTGATTGTACTTGAGACAGGGCACGTGATCTCGCAGGCGTCGGAGGAGTTGTTGCTGCTGGTGGAGGGGTGGGACTGAGGCAGGCTGGTCTGAGGGCTGGATGATGTTCCTGGGCGGAAACGGCAGACGCCTGCTCTCCTCCGCCCTCAGGAGACTCCACTTCATTCAGTTCACACTGCATACGCACCTCCAGCAGCTACACACCAGAAAAACTTTCATTAACTCTGCACACAGATTTACATGAACATATGCATAGATCGCATGTCTATAAATGTCTATTCCCTTTCTCTCTTATATATATATGAAGAGTTCAGATGCAAAGTGCCATTTGAAATTTCTTCTAAAATGATCATTATTTATCAAGCTTGTATATTTAAGTTCAGTAATTTCACTCAAAATGGCAATGAAGATTACCTATTAATTGTCATTTAAGTGAAATTACTGAACTTAAATATACAAGCTCGATAAAAATGGTCATTTTAGAAGAAAATTTCAAATGGCATTTAGAGGTTTTTGCATCTGAACTCTTCATATTTAGGGCTGTGCAAAAGTTAATTGCAATTAATCGCAACCAAAATATAAAGTCTGATCTTACATAATATATTTGTGTGTGCTGTATATAATTATTTTGTATATATAAATACCTACTGCATGCATGTATATATTTAAGAATTATTTGCGCTTAAATTCTGTATGTATATATATAAATACATAATCTATATTATATAAATATAAATATTTTATATATGAATAACACATTTTCTTAAATATATACATGCAAGTGTGTGTATTTATATTTACAAAATAATTATATACAGCACACACAAATATATTATGTAAACACAGACTTTTATTTTCAGTGATGCGATTAATTCTTGCACAGCCTAATATATATATATATATATATATATATATATATATACACACACAATTAATTTATTGCTTGAGCAATCTCTTTGGGAGACTTAATATCATATAACACTGCTAATCAGGACAGGAAGATATTTTCTAGGCACGAAGGATGAAGGAGAGTGTTACCCGATGTTAATTACATTTGTAATATTTATGTGAAGTTACTTCAACATTAATTTATTCAGACCTTCTGGTGTGAAACCTACTCATTAAAAAAGCAAGGTTTTTAGGATTAATAACCATAAACATGCTGAGCGCTTTACTCATTTGTGTGGATGCAGCATATGGTAGTTTAATTGTTGGAAACCATGTGTCAAAATAACTTAATGTTTAAATGAAATATCCTGCAGTGTGCATACTAAACTCAGTCTAAAACGGCTTTCAACAGCATTCTTCTAATTGCATTATAATCACTATGCAGTTTTAGGACCTCATATTAATATTAATCATGTGTCACAAAAATGAATCAAATGGTGACCAGTTAGCATCATCTGAACATTTACCTTAAAGGGATAGTTCACTTTGAAATGAATTTTTGATATGTTTTAGCTTACCTCAAGGGCATCCAAGATGTAGGTGTTCTTTGTTTCCACAGTAGTTTCAATTGTGATATTTTTAGGTCAAACCGTTCTTGTCTGTCAGTCATATAGTGCAGGTCTATGGTCACCACCTCAAAGAGCATGCACAGAGAAGTCCAAAATTAAACATGATTTAATGACTCGTAAATGTAAGTACACATTGATGGCCTAAGACATAAAACGAGCGGTTTGTGTGAGAAACGAACAGTATTTATATAGTTTTTACCTCTTGTAATCACAGCCACGTCCAAGTGATCTGAAGGCACGGGCGCTTCGGTCTGCGCATGCACCGGAAAGCGACGGAAAGTGATCTCTTGCGCGACTGCGAAAAAAAAAATTGCAACATTGTCTGTTGATATATCGAAATTATCTTCCATTGCAATTTCCTGTATATCTAAATATGTTTAGATCTTTACAGTGAAAGGTAACACTTCTGAAATCTCTGTGTAAACAATGAGTGACGTACATGTGCGAGAAGATCACTTCCGGTGCTTGCGCATGACAGAGGCGTCCTGATTACAAAAGAGGTAAAAACGATATAAATACTGTTCGTTTTCTCACACAAACCGCTCCGTTTCGTGCCTTAGGCCATCAATGTGTACTTACATTTATGGGTCATTAAATCATGTTTAATTTGGACTTCTCTGAGCATGCTCTTTGAGATGGTGACCATAGACCTGAATCGATTTGACCTAAAAATATCAAAATTGAAAATACTGTGGAAACAAAGACACCTACATCCTGGATGCCCTTGAGGTAAGCTAAAACATACCAAAAATGAATTTCAAAGTGAACTATCCCTTTAAACACATCTTGTACACATATAAACATCCTGTATTAAAATGGGTCAGACCTGGACCTCTTCAGTGGTGACTTCCTGTTTGCTGAACCTGTAGATCGACGACATGAGCCAAACTTCAGCCACAACATAGCACACGACTCTCTGGACACCAAGACAGGATCTGGATGGCGAAACGGATCTTCATCCACAATGTCAGTGCTGGATTTCTCCTTTACTCATGGGGCTTCTCAAACACCTTTGCTGTTTTTAACTTATACAAAACCTGCAGCATTACTGACAGACACAGCATAGCAAATGTGTTACCAATTATCTTTATTGGCTGTTGTTAATCATTTTTGTTTAAAAAAAATGACACAAAGACAAGTTAAAATGTTTTAAATGTAGCTGAGAATGCTTTACTCTTTATTAGTAAAAATATCTATTCTTTGGACATCTACAGAATTTACATCTACAGAATAGAATCTACATGTGACGTCAAAAGTAAGTGTTTGTTTTCTGAGACAGAAACTCACATGCTGAGGAATCCCAAAACTTGATAGATCCATCAGCATGCCTGGCGTTTCAGGAAGAAAGAAAGAAATCAGTAACACGCATTAAAAAGCATTTCACGTCCAACAAATGTAAAAAAGGTGTCCCTCACTAATCCAATTTTTAAATGTGAAAGGCTTCGGTACAGAAAAGAGTTTTTGTATGTGTGTGAGAGATCCCTTACCCAGTGATGATGATCTCTGAGAAACTTAGTGTTCCCTGGCCCAGTTACCTCCACTTATTGGCCACTCCTGCATAAACACAGATATGTATCAGTCATAAAGGACTATCCTTTTTTAAAGGACCTATTATGCTTTTGTACATTATTAATTTTCTTTACTGGGTAATATTGCTGTTTGAGCATGAAAAAGTTACAAAGCAATCCCTCCTAGTGATGTATGTTCAGAACCGGTCTTTTACCACACATAGAGGTCAGGGGATTTAGCAATACAATCCTACAACATCCACGACTATATCCACAACAGATTACATCGTGTGTCTGAGTGAAACAGTGCGGTTAGGTGCGAGTCACACAGGAACCACCGTATCTATCCATTGGTAGTGTTTTGGTCTAGGTTTAGGCGGTCTTGACTACAAGTCTAGTCCCTCCAGAGGGATTTATTCTCTATATTAGTGCACACTGTTTCTGAACTCCCTGAAACACCTCCATTGTAGTCTTGAGTTTTCACAACACATCACAGTATTTCTCATTTAAATAATTCCTGCCAAAGGCAGTGGCGGTTCTACTTTGAATTACACCCTGGGCGAGACCCCTTCAAGCCCCCTTTTTAGTTAATCATTATGAAAATTATTTTCGTTTCATGAATATAGAGACCAAAATGATCACGGTTATACACAGAATGTTGTTCAAAAAGCCTAATACACAATGAAATCAATTCACCAAGTTAATAACATTAAAGATTTGTTTTAAAGGAGTGTCTTTTATGTTACATGTACACGTTCAAATAAACTTTTGAGAAAAAAACTTTTATAAAAAGATAAACTTCACATATTTCAGCATTTAAATCATCTTTATAAAAGAACGAGTCAATAAAGATACAATCCTGACATTTATAATACACATTAGCTTATCTTTTATTATTAATAGTAAAATTCTGTCAGATTTTCCCATGGCTGTCGTTGCTATCCAACCATGCACTGCGCTCTCCACAACGACAAAGGAGTTTTCATGGCTCGTTTCCACTGAGGGGTACGGTACGATACAGTACGGGTCGGGTACACCATGATCCGGCTTGCGTTTCCACCGCCAACAGTACCCTTACTTGATAGGCATGGTGTTTGCTGGAAAGAAGCGATCGACGTCATTTTCACGCGGAGAAAGCGACATAGTAAACAACAATGGATGACAGACAGCAGATCTTGTTCTTGCTTCTCGGCATGTTTGTCACAAGAAACAAGCGCTGGCATTAGGCGTTTCTAAGGAGAATGATCCCGAGGACGCGAGTCCAGTAATTCTGCTAATGGAACAGCTTCTTGAACGCGGCACTCAGCTCGCTCTGGGCTCTGCGACTCCGGTTATCTCTGTATGTTCATTTTAGGCAACAATAAAACAAAATATGTTATAAAACACCACTCTGCTTCTTTTCGATTTCATTTCAATACATTTTAAACATTATAAAGCACACAAATGTGGTTCAGGCAATGCATAGCCTATTGATTATATTCACTGCATGTATGTAACGTTATATTTATAACAAAACTAAATATAAAACACAACCCTGCCTCTTTTCGTTTAAATGTAAAAATATTAAACATATTCTAGGCAATATGTAATGTATTGCATATCGCATTGGTACAAATGTTGCAATAAACAACATTACAGATGATCTCGTAATAAAAAACTAAAAAATTATCTCTTTTTGTTGAATTTCAGTTTTATCAATAATAGCCATCATAAAAGTATAAGTAAAAGGTACAAAAAGATATACAGTAAAGCTTAAATAACATAAAGAAACAAGTCAGTCAGTCAAATATACAAATTCAGCGCTCAAAGATATGAAACTTCACGTAGCCTTCTCCCAAAACTATTGGCCAGGGAACGAATTATAGATTCACGAGACCAAAGATCACCTGTTAGGTTTATACAAGACGAACTATATCTCATGTTTAACCACTACAGAGACGTCCGAGTCAGCGGCAAACATCAGAATGACTAGCCGAGAAAAGGCTGTTCCAGGCGGGGACATGAGCGCGAGCGTCCGGTGATCGCTTGAAATGGATCTCAGTCAAATTATCATAAATCTATAAATAAACCACAGATTTGAGCTTTAAAAAGCTACTTTCTCACCTGAAAAACTCTTAAAACTACATTTCGCGACACAATAACAGTAGAATTACACTCACCGGCCACTTTATTAGGTACACCTGTCCAACTGCTCGTTAACACTTAATTTCTAAGCAGCCAATCACATGGCGGCAACTCAGTGCATTTAGGCATGTAGACATGGTCAAGACAATCTCCTGCAGTTCAAACCGAGCATCAGTATGGGGAAGAAAGGTGATTTGAGTGACTTTGAACGTGGCATGATTGTTGGTGCCAGAAGGGCTGGTCTGAGTATTTCAGAAACTGCTAATCTACTGGGATTTTCACACACAACCATCTCTAGGGTTTACAGAGAATGGTCCGAAAAAGAAAAAACATCCAGTGAGCGGCAGTTCTGTGGCGGAAATGCCTTGTTGATGCCAGAGGTCAGAGGAGAATGGCCAGACTGGTTCGAGCTGATAGAAGGGCAACAGTGACTCAAATAACCACCCGTTACAACCAAGGTGGGCAGAAGAGCATCTCTGAACGCACAGTACGTCGAACTTTGAGGCAGATGGGCTACAGCAGCAGAAGACCACACCGGGTGCCACTCCTTTCAGCTAAGAACAGGAAACTGAGGCTACAATTTGCACAAGCTCATCGAAATTGGACAATAGAAGATTGGAAAAACGTTGCCTGGTCTGATGAGTCTCCATTTCTGCTGCGACATTCGGATGGTAGGGTCAGAATTTGGCGTCTACAACATGAAAGCATGGATCCATCCTGCCTTGTATCAACGGTTCAGGCTGGTGGTGGTGGTGTCATGGTGTGGGGAATATTTTCTTGGCACTCTTTGGGCCCCTTGGTACCAATTGAGCATCGTTGCAACGCCACAGCCTACCTGAGTATTGTTGCTGACCATGTCCATCCCTTTATGACCACAATGTACCCAACTTCTGATGGCTACTTTCAGCAGGATAATGCGCCATGTCATAAAGCTGGAATCATCTCAGACTGGTTTCTTGAACATGACAATGAGTTCGCTGTACTCAAATGGCCTCCACAGTCACCAGATCTCAATCCAATAGAGCATCTTTGGGATGTGGTGGAACGGGGAGATTCGCATCATGGATGTGCAGCCGACAAATCTGCGGCAACTGTGTGATGCCATCATGTCAATATGGACCAAACTCCCTGAGGAATGCTTCCAGCACCTTGTCTGAATCTATGCCACGAAGAATTGAGGCAGTTCTGAAGGCAAAAGGGGGTCCAACCCGTTACTAGCATGGGGTACCTAATAAAGTGGCCGGTGAGTGTATATTTCAACTGTATGCTTCTAATGCCCTTGTAGCACACGCGAGTGATGATACTCTGTCCACCAATCGCCATTCTGCAGTCGAGTCTAGCTCCACCTTTTAGTACCCTTTCACTGTGCTAGGTACCCCGACGGAAGGGTACCCAAAATAGTGGTATGGTACGGCTTCGGCTTTTTGGTACCATTCACAACTTATAAATAATAATTGCGTATCCGAACCGAACTGTACTGTACCGTACCACTCGGTGGTAACCAGTGGTAACATTAGTAGCTAATGTATTTCCACCACAGAAAAATGCTTGCTGTAGCTGTGCTAAAAGATTTATTTACGGAGAAGAGAAAACACCAAAGTGTTTGGGTGCACGTGCACTCCCATACTGAAAAGTTTACAATTTTTCATCTCGCTGCTCCTGGAAAAAAAATGAGCACGTCGCTTCAATAATGAGCGCGCTTCCCGTGCGCCTACATTTGAAATAACGACCTTGAGCACACAAAAAAATGCAATACGTGAACTAATCAGGAGACCCCCTTGACATCGCTTCTGTGCACAGCACCTTCTCAGCAAGTAGGGGCGCCATTGCCAATAACTAAATCAAAATGATAAAAAAATAGAAAACCTGTTCGTGCCGCCCACCCCTGTGCCATGAAGAAATGCCGCCCGGGCGACTGCCTGGTTCGCCTGTGCCTAAAACCGCCACTGGCCAAAGGCATACACAATATAAAGGGGCGGGCCTAGTTGAGTAAGTTAGTAGTGCGTTGAAACTCGTGGTTATTGTAAGGGCGGGACATCTCCCAAACACGCTTGAAGCAGTTAACCAATCACAGCACATTGTGCTTTTCAGAAGGAGGGGCTTCATAAAGACCGGAACTAAAACAGAGCAATTCTGACAGACTGGGAAGAGAAGTCCAGCAACAATGTTAAATATGTAAAAAAAACGTATTTTTTTTTTTTTGTTTTTTACATTCAAGCAGGAAAACCTATTCTAGTAGATCCCAAAACAAAATCAAAACTTTGTAAAAGGGCATAATAGGTCCTCAGCGGAGGGCAGAAAGTTACCTTCTTACTGAAGCCCTGTCTTTTTTGTTTGGACCCCACTGAGTAAAGTGCAGGAACTGATTTCAGCAGGACAGTCCGCATAATATTCGCAGCAGGTCACCGGAGACTCGTGGATGGACAGAGGATACGGATTCTCAAAGATCGGATACCTGCGCAGAGAGCTGTTTAGAAATCAACTGTGCGCAAAAGATTAGACTGTCTCTCCCATTTGGCATTTACTCACCCAATCTGTGCAAGGTCAATAACAACCAAATCCTTCTCCAGCAGGACGACAACAGCATAAGGCTCCTGGAAATCTGTGGAGATATAGAAGGAACAATTATTTGAAAACTTAGAAGAGACATCTTTAAAAAATACCATTTATTTTTTTCTAGTGAAAAACTGTTGGTTGAAAATTATTTAAATAGCTATATTTGTATTGTATTTCAGTGCTTGCGTCCAAATTACAGTACATTAGATTAAAAAAAAAACGATTATTATTATTATATCGCCCAGCCAAACATTTAGCACTTTGTCTAGTTCTAAATTTGTCAAGATTTAAGTTTTTTTTTTTGCCTCTTGTTTTTAAAGGCACTGCTGAACATACAGTAAATGTTATGGGAAAATCCAGCCGATAGGTGGGGCAGTGACTTGCCGTTTGCATATGGGGTTTCACACAGCGTAAGGAAATCCACTATGGAGTAGTCCATCTCCAGCACTGCAGTGCTTTTCCCATGCATCACAGTCAGACAGGCTCTCCTACCCACTGTATCATATGACAAACCTCCACACAGTATCATGAATGGTTCCCTTAACAAAACAAATGAACAAATCTCAATTTTCCATGATGCAAAGGGAAAGCCAAGCCGAAGTAAAAACAAATTAGTGCTTCATTCAGAAGGAGTGGAATGAAGAAAATGATTAAATGCAAAACCAGTCTTTCATATCCAAAAATAATTGTCATATTAGCTTTATATTTTGTCAGTCCTCTGTAAATCATCATGTCATCCTATAAAACCCCCTAAAACAAAAGCCAGACAGCTCTCGCAACTGCAACGCTGCACAAGTCTTAAACCAATGCATCATGCTCTGTTTGCTTCCTGAAATGCAGCCTTACCCTGCCCTGGTAGTTTTGTATTCCACTTTCAAGATGGGTTTGCAAGGCTCTGGCTTCTTTCCATCCTTGGGCTGTTTACCTGGGAGAGATATTGCATGTTAAAGCAAGGTGTGCATATAAATATACCTTCACTTTTTCTCTCTCTCTCTCTTTCCTTTTTATCTCCAGTGTGTATTTTAATGATGGGAACAACGTTCAAATCAAGGGCAGGAAACTTTAAGGTTGTAATTTGATTCCAAAAAATGATTGTTGGTACATCTTTAGGCAACAGTTATAGAGGCAACTCTTTGACACTTTAGGTGGCTATCCCACATGTCTCTCATTTGAACTGAATTATTCATCTTTTTAAAGGGGTTATGAACTGGCTTTTTAAATTGTATTATATTGTTGTTGGAGGTCGACTTATGACATTCGGTTGGTTTTTGCATTCAAAAACATCAAAATGAATAAGTAATAGGCTATTTTTTAGCCTAGTTTTGAGCCTAGCTCAAAACACTCGGTTTTTATGGGCGTCTCGCACTGAAGACTTGGAAGTAAACGCCCACTGCTGTGAGTGGATAACAGTTTTGCATATTAGTAGTTTCTACTCACCCGTCGGTGCACGTGGGGGAAATTGTTTTGAAAATGTCCAATGTTGTAAAACGGCAACCGAAATGATTCGCCCATACATGTTCGACCCCAGAGTCCGTGTGTTGCACAATTCCTGTCAGATCCAATATAGCCGGCACAGCAACGTTCTTTACTCTTAATCGGTCTGCAAATCCGTGTCTTGTTTACAAAACAATCTTCAGTGAAATGAAGCGACAGACGGACAATGTTTTACCCTCAGCTGGATCGTCTTTAAAAAATAAAGTTTAACCATTGGAATCCAGAGGAAGCTTATGCAGTGACAATCTTCTTCCACAACCAGGCGCTGCACAATTTCTGTATTGCTTGGTAGCTCCGAATCCGGTTTGTCATCACGAGGTAGGCATCTATGTTCTTTAGCTATGCGTATAATGCGTGAATCACTGTGCGGGGCTAAATCATCCGTGTCTGAAGTAGGCGTTGATCTTCTTCAGCGGGGTGGTGTTTTATCCTCTTTGACATCAATAGTTCCCACTTTGAAAACAGTTGTTTGCTGAGCCTGGTGTCAATAAAAGCTTTTATTGGACTAACAAGGACATTTTCGAGTTCTGAAACTTACAGGATATTCTTATAATATGATGACCTCTTAGATGTCAAAAGCTCAAGGAAAGTTGTATTTCTCAGTTCATCACCACTTTAAAACAAACAATTTCTAATGATTTCATTTCTGTGGACAGATTGAGTCTGAGGTTTTTCAAAATCATGAAGCATTTGTGAAAACATCTGTTTTGCTCTACCCTATTAAGGATATGGATTTATTAAACCCTGGGGTCGCTTGGTTTCTTATCAGTGGAAAAGTCGATTTTGGTTGAAGTGTTGTACTCTGTACCAACATCAGCAAGGTTCTACATAAAAATGGTAAAATGAAAAAGCAAAAACATTGGAAATTACTGGTATGTTGAACAGGAATTGTTACAGGAACGGCCCAATGCTGTGTGACTTCTCAAGTCTCAGTGTGCTCAATAATGTGCCTTTTTTGTCCTCTGTTATGTATATTTGGATTTGTGTAGTGTTGTTTTATGGCCTTATTTCAGTGAGCACACATAATCATAATTTTCTCAAAATTATAAACTTGTACATACATGCTGCTCACATATTATTGTAGCAGGGTTTATTGAAGAAGTGTAAACACAGAACATTGATGCGTTTTAAAAACCTGTTCAAAAACAAACATTTCCAGTTCATTTGTGCTACTAGTGGCAAACAAATTACACACTTGACCTCTGATATTTGATCTTGATATTTATTCTGTGCTCCCAGAACCTCTGAACCTGAGGAACTTGGAACAGGAGTTTGTTTAGGCAGAAGCTTACCATGCGGTGTAATGATCTGGGCAGGCTTGGCAGGAATGCGTACATTCCATGTGGTAAGTGTGCCATCTGAGTGACTGCACACAAACTGTTTCCCCTCATGATGCCAAGCCACCGAGTGGATCGCCTACAGGCCAAACAAAGGATGAGTAATCAACCACAAGAAAACCAGGTCTGGCAAACTACGGTTTCACGGGTTGTGACAGCAAACATGAGTCGACAGTCATAAACACAACAACAACAACAAAAAACATCTTCATGTTATGTTCTTCTGGAATAATTTACTTCCTGTAGACTTCATTTGAGCACTCTGCAATCCACTTTGACAAACGTATATCACCATAAACCGCATTTATGTAATTGTATGATGTGAATGACAAATTATTGCCAAAAATGATGTCACAACTAATCCCAAAATTAAAAATGTGTACAGTTGTAATTGAATACTTTATTGTGTTAAAATGAATAATTATTGCAGTAATTGTTTTCATGATCAATCACTGCTGTCATATCTGACTCCAGACATTTGAGAACAGTAGCACAGATGTCAGTAATTACTTTAGTGATTATGATTTTTAATCATAAAGGTAATCTAATGTAAAAAAGTGTATTGTTTTCCATTATTAAGTTGCAGTAACTAATAATATTACATGATTACTTCTTGGAAATGCACATCTGAGTTGAGATGCAGAAAAAAAAATGTTTATAAACAACATGTAAAACGTAAAAAAAATGTAGTTTTTTTTTGGTCATGACATTAAAAAGAAAATTTAACTTAGTTTTGAAATGGTGCAAAATGTGAAGCACTTAAAAATCCTTAAAAAAAGTGCAAAAGGTTGTAATTACAAAAGGTTGAAATGAATAATGTAAAAACATTTGACTATGGTTACAGTTAGCGTTAATACATTAAATCCATGGTGAATGTTGGTGATTTGTGGACTGAAAAGCCTTCTATATCTCGTTCATGGCACAAAAGGCCTTTTCACACTTGAAATATTTAACCCTGGGTCATTCTAAACCTGGAGTAAACTGAATCCTTGTTTCACACTTCTCATAATTTACATGGGGTTATCAATTAATCCTGAGTATTTATAAGCTGATGTTTCACATTGTACAGTCACTAACCCTAGGTTAAAGTTCTTATTTGCATATTTGCGGGATCAGTGTCATTGATTGGATGAACACAGCATGCAACCCGTTTATAAAAAAGCTCTAGCATTGCACATCCTCGTATTGCCGACTGTACTATCGAGTTTATACTGAACGGCATACTTCGGACTCATAAAGGTAAAAATGAAACGGTCTTCTTCACTCAAATCGTCATGTTTTCTGTCGGCATTTGCCATTTTACTCTCAAATGCTTACTGTTTAATGTTCTGTGACTGTATAAAAAAGGTCACACTGGCAAGAAAAAAGGTACAACTGTCGAGTGCTTGGAGTCTTCCTAATTTGAAGACCTTCTTTCGTTCCTTTCAGGGATGTAACTGAACAAGACTAAGTAACTGTTTAAAAAATGCTTTGTCCTATGTAAAAAGTTTGTCCTCATATAAAAAAAAACATTACCTCAAACTCTGAAATGCACGGAGGCAACCGTAATCAACAATAACAATGTCTCACCTCGTCATAGTTGTACCGATAGTCAGCCTTCTTCAACTTCAAATCCCACAGCACAACTATGCCACACTCAAAACCAATTAAAAGCTGCAAAAAAAGAAACACAACTTTTCTGAAATGGTGCGAACTAAAAGCTGAGCAATCTGGAAATACATTTTTTCTTCATACTTTTCCTTCGTCCATGGGGTTATCGCTAGATGAACTACAGGTCCAGGGTGAGACTTTGAGGAACTGTTGAAGAGAGGTGACAGTTTATAGTGTTTTGACAAATAGAAAGGCTGGATGCGAAGATCATGTGTGTAAATATTTGAGCATAAGATATTTAAATAGAATCACAGTTCATGGTGTCTAAACATGGAGAGTCAGACTCTTACAGTTCAATGGCTTTGTTCCACATGATGACATAGCCTGAGAGGGTGAAGGACTCCACATTGACAATGTGAATGTTCCCTCTTTCCGTGCCCACTGTAGAGCCATTTACTCTGAAACGGCAAATGGCAAAACGTGATCCTGCCAAAAGACAAAGAGAGAACTGACCTTAATCAAAGTGAAATACTCCCTGCGATTATCTCATACGATAGTGAACATTTGACTGATTTGTGTGTCGTGACGCATTAAGGATGAAATGGCAATATCAGCAGAGTGTAACCTGGCAAAATGAACGAGTCACGTTTGATAAATCAACTGGTTTTACGGTGGACGACTGTGCATTACTGCCATTGTGTGTCTTGTGAATGGGACAGCAAATCAAGTCTATATGCATTTAAGGACACTTGAGAACACTGTTCTGCCCTCTTGTCTCTGAACAAACATTCATTTCAACCCTTTATTCTGGGTTGGTCTGCTGATTAGCAGTCAACTGGGCACTTTGCCTAGGTAAAGGCCAACTTTTGCATTTTCTGAAGAAAATGTGAGTGGTGTTTGCCTGTGCAGTATTTTGGGTGGTCACTGGGGTGTTGCTATGCACTTGATAAGGTTTTTAGCGAAAGCATGTTGCTAGGATGTTTTGAATAAACCCTAAATACCAAATAGTAGCAGTTAAGAGCAGGATTTGTTGAAAAAAATCTAATTGAAACTTTTCTGGGGGAAAAACAGTGATTAAAAAAAAATCCAGTTTTGTTGTGCTTGTTTCGTAAGGATGCTAATTGTTGGTCAAAAATGTGTGATTATATATGAATATGGCAACAAAGTTATTATTATTTTATACAAATATAAACATTACTAAATATAAACAAAATAAGAAATACTACTAACACCACTTGTCATATTTTACTGTAAAAATAATAATATTTTACAATACAACTCTGTAATATTTACAATAATAACATTTATGACCTATATCCTTATTTTTACTGTCAAACCATCAAGCATTTATTTTTCAATGGAAAACAGCAGGTTTTCTTTTCCTTTAAAGGAGTAGTTCACTTTTAAAAAAAGTTTTGCTGATAATTCACTCACCCCCATGTCATCCAAGATATCCATTTAATTCTTTCCTCAGTCGAAAAGAAATTAAGCTTTTTGATGAAAACATTCCAGGATTTTTCTCCATATAATGGACTTCAATGGGAACCAAATGGTTCAAGGTCCAAATGACAGTTTCAGTGCAAACTGTTCAAAGGGCTTTAAACGATTCCAGACGACTGAATAAGGGTCTTATCTTATCAAGCGAATAACAATGTTTAAGTTTTATAAGCTCAAATGGTCGCCATTTGAGGGTTAGGTGTGTATTCACGTTCTTGACTCTCCTATTCGAACTCGTTCATCAAAATGAAAGAATCTTTTCCCGAGTTAACGCATTCATTTTGTTCGTTGAATGACATGAAAAAAGATTTGTTCATTTTGATAAACGAGTTTGAACAGGAGAGTCATCGAACACGCATTAAAGAACAGAGCAAGGCGAGCATTTGAGCTTATAAAACTTAAATTTTTTTTTTTTTTTTTAATGAGTGATCGTTTCACTTGATAAGACCCTTATTCATCGTCTGGAATCGTTTAAAGCCCTTTGAACAGTTTGCACTGAAACTGTCTTTTGGACCTTGAACCGTTTGGTTCCCAATGGAAGTCCATTATATGGAGAACATCCTGGAATGTTTTCATTCGAAAACCTTAATTTCTTTTCGACTGAAGAAAGAATGACATGGACATCTTCGTAAATTATCAGCAAAAGTTTTTTTTTAAAGTGAACAACTTGTTTAAAGCTTCTCTTTTGATGAGTAAGCGCTTCTCAATACAAGTTTGGGAAGATGACTGGCGTATGTTGCGTTCTCAAGTGCACATTAAAGCAACCAAATGCAGAGCAGATGCACAGAGAGAGTTCTGTAAGAAACAACATTTACTGTGAACCAAGCTGCTCTGAGACACTGCTTACACCGGTGGGTAATGGACTGCTCACATGTAAAAGAACATGTTGCCACACTTCACTCTGAAACACGCAGCACAAATATTCATTTAATGTAGATGTGCATGGTTTACTTGTATGCAGAATGCTTACCTCTCCGATTAAATTTAAGAGAATGGAGAATGGCAGGAATTTTCTGCCTCAGATTCCACAAATGAATACTGTCATCTGCCAAAGCACTAACCAGTGCCCCCTATGGACCAAACACACAAAAAAGAGAGCTCTAAATCTGTAATTTTCTACATATTGTACATATTATTCATTTTAAATGACTAAAAATTAAACCAAAAAGCTACAGACAATGACAGGAAGAGGGATAAAACCAAGAGAGAAAGTAAGAAAGATGAAATGGCCATACGGGGATAGGGCAGAACTCACTTCATTGACAAGAAACTCCAACTGGATGACAGCCGATCCCGCTTTCATGCTGGCAGTAACATCTCCACTCCAGCTCGGCCTAATCTGCAGGCTCAGTTAAGGTACATACACCACTGAACACCTCAGAGTACCTGTCAAATGTGCTAAATCAAGAATACCATTATGGTATATAGTAACATTGGAAAATTAAGGGGGGGTTGACTGCTTTTTTTCTTTGCATGACTGTATTTATGGGGTGCAATATAACATGAATTCGGGTTTTTCTTTTTTTAAAAGTCTTATTTTTCATAAACTTCACCTTTATTGTCAGCCGCGCTCTCCTCTGTCCCCTGAACGAGCAGTTCACTTCCTGATTCTATGAAAACACTCCCTGCAGAAACACGTCAGTGAGCTCAGATTGGTTAGTTTGGCCGGTGTGTTGTGATTGGCTAAACTGTCGCTCACGTTGTCCGGAAGGTTAACGCCCATTACCTTTACGGGCGAAACGGGCATGTCATGAGTTCCGGTCCAGATGTAAATATGTGTCGAACTATGTGTTTCAGGCATAATCGAGACAGAGAAAGCCGCGATGAAGAGAGTCAAACAGAACCTCACCACACACAGCTCTTACTAAAGGTTTCTGAATGATAATTTGCTACATTTTTTAACTTTATATACGTTTGTTTTACACAATAGCATCTGACTGGCAACAATAGAAACTGACTGGCTACTAATGTTATACTCAAACAGCGTTGGCATGTTTACGTTCTAGAATTAAATCGAAAATAACGTCATAAAGCATATACATGAAAAATACGTTCAAAACATTAGTGCTTATAGAAAATTCAGGTCCATAATTTTTGTACGCGTTTGTCGTGGACACAAAAGAGCATAGTCTAACTAGCAGTGGCTAGTCAGCGCTGGCATTTGAAAAAAAAAATAAAACACAAGGCTACGTCTGGAATTATACATGTAAATACATTTAAAACGATTAAGTCTTAGCCTACTTACAGATTGTGGCCCAACAACTGCTGCCTCTTGTTTTAAAGTCGGAACTGCTTTATGTTTTAGTAAGTTTCTTGTTGAATCCGGTGTTGAACTCGCTAGATTACGATCGTCATTTTCAGGAACATAAACAAACATAAATTGTATCCACTGTTGAGGAAGAATAGCGTCCGTGGGAAGCCCGAAACACAGAAGAGCCTGACAGCTGCGTGAACAACTCACTACGAACGAGTCGACTGTGCCTCAGAAATATGCGCCTGCCATTTTCTGCATATTCTGAGGGAGGGGTTGATGCAAATGTGTGGGTTAGTGAATTCACCATAACCCAGCTGTAGTCCAATCGAGTCATTTTTGTAGGCAATTATCCTTCCTGATTTTTAAAAGACGATATCGCTGCTTACACTAAACTTTCAGCGCTGCAACTTTGCAGATACTGTTCATGCACCAACAGCAACATTACACACTATTTAAAATGAAAAAAGTGAAATCGCAGTCAACCCCCCTTTAAAGATATATTTCACTCAAACAGTAACGTTGTCATCATTCACTTACCCTCATGTAATTTCATTTTTTTTGCTTTTGAGGTGAGATTTTAGGCAGGATTCAATACGATGAAACTAGCAAAATCACCAAAAAGCAATCCATATGCTTTCAAGTCTTCACAAGTCATACAATGTCTTTGTGTGAAGAACAGGCGCAAATTTATATTATTCTTACATGTGTTTACAGCAAACAGCACTGATTAATGCATTTCAAATTTGAGAGATATTCGTAAAAACCATCACTTTTCTTTGAACAGAAAAAAGCTCCAACTTTCTTACCCTTTTGTGTTTCAAAAAATAGTTGGACTTTAATAGAGACTACATACTGTACTGTAGGACTATTTAAAGGGGTCATGAACTGGCTTTTTAAATTGTATTATATTTTTGTCTGAGGTCAACTTATGACATTCGCTTGTTTTTTTGCATTTAAAAACATCAAAATGAATAAGTAATAGGCTATTTTGTACCCTAGTTTTGAGCCTAGCTGAAAAACGCTCGGTTTTTATGGGCGTCTCGCACTGAAGACTTGGAAGTAAACGCCCACTGCTGTGAGTGGATAACAGTTTTGCATTTTATAATGAGTTTCAACTCAACCGTCGATGCACTTGGGGAAATTGTTTTGAAAGCGTCCAATGTTGTAAAATGGCAACCGGAATGATTCGCCCATACTTGTTTGACCCTGAATCGCAGGATATTGAACCAACAATTCCTCAAATACAATGGATACTTCAGCCTGTGACATCGTGGTAAGGTATTTGTTAATTGTTTATGCTACTTCTAATATATCATATTGCTCAGTAGCTCTGAATCTAGTTTGTCATCACGAGGTAGGCATCTATGTTATTTAGCTATCCGTGCAATGAGCGAATCGTTGGGCGGGGCTAAACTGCCGTGTTGAAGTAGGGGTTGATCTTCTTCTGCGGGGGTGGTGTTTTATTCTCTTTGACGTCCATAGTTCCCCACTTTGAATAACGAGTCGTTTGCTGAGCCTGGTGTCAATAAAAGCTTTTATTGGACTAACAAGGACGTTTTCAGTTCTGAAACTTAAAGGGATAGTTACCCAAAAGTAGTTCACACAAAAATGAAATTTACGTCATTAATTACTCACCCCATTAATTACTCATTAAATGCTGTACCAACCCGTAAGACCATTGTTGGTCTTCGAAAACACAAATGAAGATATTTTGGATTAAATCTGAGAGGTGGATCGCTACCACATAGGCACCCTAAGGATCGAAACTTGACGGCCAAGAAAGTCAATTGAAGAAAATGTTTAAATATTCCATGTGACCACAGTGGCTCAACTATAAGTTTATCAAGTGATGAATAATTTTTGTGCAAAAAAACAAACAAAATAATGACTTTATTTGACTATTCCTTTTCTTCCTTGAAGGCCTGAGACGAGAGTTCAAGAGATTTCCACGACTCATACACGAGAACTGTAGAAGTAGTAGAAGAAGAACGTAGTTTTCGCACATGCATCGTGGAAACTTTTCGTCTCAGGCCCAGAAAGGAAGAAAAAGGAATAGTCGAATAAAGTCGTAATTTTTGTTTTTTTGTTTTTCCGCACAAAAAGTCTCGTCGTTTGATAAACTTAAAGTTGAGCAACTGGGGGTGAGTAATGACTTCATTTTCATTTTGGGAGAACTATCCCTTTAGGATATTTTATTCTTATAATATGATGACCTCTTAGATGTCAAAAGCTCAAGGAAAATTTGATTTCTCAGTTCATCACCCCTTTAAATGAACTGCAATAAGTCACGGCACCTAAACACACACATCTTATACAATCATATACATATTAACATTAAAGGGATAGTTCACTTTGAAATTAATTTTTGTTATGTTTTAGCTTACCTCAAGGGCATCAAAGATGTAGGTGTCTTTGTTTCCACAGTATTTTCAATTTTGACATTTTTCGGTCTGCCATTATTATATCTCGCTCCGATTTTGTAGTCCAAGCTCAATGATGCAGAAGTTACGAGAGGGCTAGTCAAAATGTTCGGTTGTTGGATGTAGGGACCTGAAGCACTTCAAGGATCCCCACTTCAACAACCTCAGCCAGTATACAGAAGGGTTTGCCGATCGGGTAAATTCCTTCTATCATTTAGCTGCTGTGTTTCCTGATGCTTTCTAAACGTAAGTTATCATTTTATTATTAATACAGATTTTTAGTGGTAAGATCAGACCGCAGTCATTTATCTTGTCAGTGTGCTTGTTTTAACAAGAGAAATAGTTTACTTTCACTAATAACACAACATAGTTAACTTACATACATGCCTCCATATGAAGACGGTTCGTCTTCATCATCTTTTTCAAATTGCTCGCTCTGGCTCGAATATGTAAGGCTTGGTGGACAAGTCTTCCGTTGTTGACATTTTGTTAACATGTGAATAAAAATGTTCTTTGAAGCTATAGTAATCGTATCTCTTATGAAACTACAATAATGGCCGAACGCGGAGAGTTGAACCTAAGTTGAGCTGACCGTGAACTCAGCGACCTGGAAAGCCGGCGGGGTAAGACGGTACGCCTTTTTATTTAAAGGGGCTGCATTGAAACAACTTGCTCACAGAAGCACATCAGAAAAGGGGTAGAAAAGGGGCCTGTGGAGCTATAATAATGAGGAATTCAGAACCAAGCATTGCAGTTATGCTTTATATAGACCACAAATATATGATTTATAAGTAAAAATGAATGATTTAAAAGCATGATATGTACCCTTTAACAGCCATGTCGAACTGATCTGAATCAGATGTCCAACTGAACCGAACTGAACAGTGTCCAACGTTACGCCGGAAGTGATCTCTCAACGTCTACGTCACGCATTGTTTTACATCGAGATTTCGGAAGTTTTACCTTTCACTAAACATATTTAGATCCTGTATATTTAAATATACTGTTTTCTCACACAAACCGCTCGTTTCGTGTCTTAGGCCATCAGTGTGTACTTACATTCCCGAGTCATTAAATCATGTTTAATTTGGACTTCTCTGTGCATGCTCTTTGAGGTGGACCCCATCAACCTCTATGACTGACAGACAAGAACGGTTTAACGAAAAATGTCAAAATTGAAAATACTGTGGAAACAAAGACACCTACATCTTGGATGCCCTTGAGGTAAGCTAAAACATATCAAACATTTATTTCAAAGTGAACTATCCTTTTAAAACCTTGCTGAGTATATTGTTCATGTCATGTTGCTTCTCAGCTTACCCATAGACAACAAAAAAGAAAGCAAGTAAATCAACAGGGTGCAGCACTAAAGGGAATCTGTGTTCACAGAGGACTGTCCGTCATATCACTGAGGGTCTTGTCCATTGACTTAACTAAAAGGATTATACAAAGTCTCTAATCGGAGTCTTAAGTCTTGTCTGTGAATGCTGTTTCAGCCCTCTGAAGTACAGCACTCTAACTGCTCCCATAAACCCCATCTCCAGCAGGACAACAGCGACTGTCTGACAGTCAAACAGTCATTCATATTCATCAGCGCTCTGCTGCATTGCATGCTTTCTATGTGCATTTAGAAACAAATGTGAGTACTGTTCCATATCAGTTTGCAGATTCCAGGGCTTCACAACGGGTGAAGAAACGTTGTGTTGTGCGTTTACCAACAAGAGCTCTTTATATTCTCTGTTAGATTGTAATATCTTTAAAAAAAAATCCCAAATAAAACAAGCAGATACTTAGAGAGATTTAATTAGAGAGATTCAACGTCTGTATAATGCAAAATGCAATACTGGGGCTCTCGCTATAGCAATAACCTCAGATTAGAAAGCTACTTATCTGCCAAATGAAAACACTGCAAAACAACATATGGACACTGTATGTTGTTACCTCAGGACATCTAACACACTTCTAATGCCAGGGAAGGAATTCTGAAATGGTTGACGCTATAAACAGGAAATGGGTTTCTCATCCGTATTGAATCAGCGGTTTCCTGTAGCTAATTTCCTCTTGAGTAACTTGCTATTGTGAAAACATATAAGACCTGCGAGCCCTACAAGCACACACTGCCAGCTACAGTAACAGTATGTGAAGCTTTACAGTGTCTGATATGTTAGCTTTGTGCTGTACAGTCACATAACTGTACGTCCTTCACCCTTCCAGCAAACAAATCGCTGTTAAACAGATCAATTATGGTAAGCAACATTGATAGTTTTGTGCTCAGGAGGAGAGCCATTACACTGAAGATAAACTCACCTTGCTGACACAACGGTTTGCGAACAAGACATCACCAGAGATTACAAGAGGGCAATAAACTAAGAACAAGACAAAACTAATGCATGTTCTACGCATTTAGCCTTTGTTAATATTTCACTGTAAAACAGCCTGTTTAGAAAATGCACTTGAGATTCACAGAGCAGTAACTTACAATTAAGCCCTTTTGGGATGCTAATTATTTCTCATGTGGATGTCTGTAACTAAAAAGTAAATTAACATGTGACCTCAGTGAAAAACTTGTGCATTCAGATAATCCTACAGGAACCCGGGAACACGCTAACTCACATGGTCAGTCGCATCATGATTGTCTGCTGTAAATAAAATATGCTTGGAATAATACAAATAAATTCATATTTAATTTAATAAAAGGAAAACAATGTCCTATTTATGATTTAATTATCTAAATCTCCTGTTTAAAAATAGAAAGACACGCTATATTTGAAATGGTTTTCTGTATTGCATTAGGCCCGTTATTTGAAAAACATGGAAATGAATAAATTCAAGTTAAATGCAACCTCTTATTTATATGAGGTAAACATAAAGCTGCTATGTATTAAATTTTTAATGTTTCTAATATTTTAAAATTGTATAGCATGTATTGCTGTCGTGTTTTTTCCTTTCTCCGTTTTTGTTCTTAACAGCTCCACTCGCTTTTATGCATATTTAAAATGCATGACAATTGCAGCGACACACAACAGTCATATTATGGTGCTCGGGAAAGGTCAAAAAGGATTAACCCTCTGATGGTCCTCGGTCACTTCTGACCGAATAATTTTCTGTTTTGAATTATTAAAAATCACAGCTTCATCGGAAGGTGATGATACTTGGTGACTTTTTTGGCATTTGGTATGTGAATACAAAGTAGTTCATAAGTGGTCGTAAAAAAATAGTCACACTCGTGGTCTTCGGTCAGAAATGACCGACCCATAGGAAATGAATGTGAAATTTACAAAAAAACAAAACCTCTCTGAATTTTTGTTTGTACAATCTACAAATCGGCCACGGTTCTTAAAAGAAGTATACAGCGGTAAAGGGGTGACACTTTACAACATCAAGAGTGCAAAATGTTTTGAATTTTTAAAAATCACAGCTTCATCGCAATGTTATGAAACTTGGTGACATTTCTGGCATTAGGTATCTGAACACACAAAAAATTGAGTTCATGATCCGAAGTATGCTAAGTAGTCGTAAAAAAAATTTGTCACGATTTTGGTCTTTGGTCAAAAATGATCCCCATTGGAAATGAATGGGAAATTGACAAAATAATCACACGACCTTGATGTTCGTCAAAAAAAAAAAAAAAAAAAAAAAAACAAACAGTAGGTAATTCGGCCGGGGAGTGTACACGGTTGGTAGGAGAAAAACTGATATTCTGGATTCGGACAGCAATAAAATCGCAGAAACCTCCTGTAAATGCTGAAAATACCTCACATCCCCATGAGAAACAATTACCGTCTGAATAGGGCTTCAGTCAGCCACTATTATACTGGTGTAAAATCCCTAACCTACCTATTCTTAAAATGTATAACCTTGTGTATTACAAATTCAGTGAGTAACAAGGCACCACTGAAATCATAGTGGTGAGCTTTTTAAGTCAATGGAGCCCAAGCCCTCTGTTATAGAGAAAATATGAGAAAAACATGAGATATTATGGGCATGGACAATTTGTCAGGCCATTATGGTGCATCATATTTGTTATGACAGATAACCAATACTAATATAAATAGTATAGTACAGCACATATTATTAATCCAAAATTGGTTTAGTCTGTGGTACAGAAACAACCTTTAAAAATGACTAAATAATGCTAATTTGAAGTACAAATTATTTTAATGACAGAGGAACTTACAGAAAAAAACAACTGAATTTCACATGTGCAAAAACACAAGTTACTTTACAGATAGGAGAAATTTGGTTTTGGAACAGTTCCCATGTGAAGTCCATGTGATCACATTGTCTACGTTCTCATGTGTGGTTTTTCTGTAAGTACCTGTAAAGATTAGGCCTATAATGCTTTTAAAGGGAAAAAAAGGCATTATTATCTGCTTCCAATATTAGCAAATTCAGTGAACAATGATTCGGCGACATAAAGTGAAACTATTGCAGCTAGATGTTTTGATTGCACGTTTTTCAATCTAAAAAAATCTTTCCGTTTTTATCTTTAACAAAATGAGAGGTGGAGAGGGACCGGTTTAAAGGTCTTAAAGCTTCTCTGATGATGTGTTTTGACCTTTTAAGCATCTGTTTCATGCACACAACCTGAGGCCTATACCATGAAGCCGGTTTAGGTGGCTAGCGGGCTATGTTTCAGTTTAGTTTGCACCAACCCTGGGTTTTAGGCACCATGAAAGTGGTTTGGCTTTTAGCAGTGTTCATCGCCATAGTAACTTATGCTCCACGGCTAACCTGGTCTGGGGGAGGTTATGTTCTAGGTAAGATGTTGCAAAACGAACTTGGACCAATCAGCTGTGAGCAAAGTGACATGTCTGACATGATAAAGTCACTCCATCTGTTTCTACTCCAAATTAAAGGTCACTACAAAGCAAATTATTTTTAAAGACAAATCTGTAAAGTCATCTGGCTTTTAGTAATGCTTAGTTGGAATACTAATAATAATTTGTATGATTTAGAAATTATTTATGTAATTATTATATCCTTAAACGATCTCACATGTACAATTTCAGTTCATCAATTATTAGTACGCAGATTTTAACTGAATAAGTATATAAAGGTAATATAAATATGCTATACAATCAATAAATGAAGCTATAAAATGACTACATGTGAGCTGAAATGTAAAATTCTTTATATACCTTTATCAACTGTATAAACTAACTTTACTTAAAATAAAAGTAAAGATTTTGGTTTGGTTTTGTCAACTCGAGAACATGACTGAGAAAATTCATTTCTAAAACTCATAAATTAAATTTGAGGTTTTAGGTAAATAAAATATATATATATATAAATACATTTTAATTATCCCGAAGGCATTCAGAATATGTGTGCTACCCAAATAATGACTAAAAGTAAGTATTTGAGAATAGTTCGCCTTGCGTTTTTTACATAGTAGGCTAATTGGAAGAAGAAAAAAAACAATACGCACGACAGTCCGTTTTTGCATCGCCAAGGCTCTCGCATCGCCTTTTTTAAACAAATTAGTTTCAATCAATGTAAACTATTCGTGTGATTATGCCACTGCGCAATACACACATTACCGCTGGATGGCGGGTGTTCATTTCATAAACTGTGGACAATGTTTTTTTTATATATTTTTTATTTATCGGCCTTTATCGGTTTTATATATATATATATATATATATATATATATATATATATATATATATATATTATATTATATTTATATATTAGTGCTTTCAAAAGATTAAAATATTTAATTGCGATTAATCGCATTAATGTCATAGTTAACTCGCGATTAATCACAATTAATCGGACATTTGTATCAATTCTCAACATGGAAAAGTGGATCGGCTTGCTTTGTGCAAATCTACAGTGTTCAAATTCACACTAAAATTCTCACTTGGAGCAAATAATCTCACACAATGTTACACTGTCCATCAATAAAAGGGTGAAAGAAATACTGTTGAGGACCTGATATTGACGAGGGGCGGAGAATTCGCATTAGCTGTGTGTGTGTGTGCTTGGCCATCATCAAGCGGTATTTCAGACTGGACGTGTCGTGCTGCGATGATGAAAGCTCAGTTCACAACGACAAAACACACAGATCACTTTGGTCTTGTCAATTAAACCATTTCGCAACTTTTAAAAGTAAGCTTTCCATTCAGAATCTTATTGGCATCCATTCTGGCGTTTGCACTCGTCATCCACTCAAAACGTAACGTGGACCAACTATTTGGCCGGCTCGCAAGCCCAAACGAGTGTGTGCGGCGTGCCTGTTGTTTCGTTTACGGTCCAGCTAGATCCGATTGCGCTTTGGTCAGTGAAGCAACAAAACGTCCCTGCGCGATACAAGCTATTGAAATGAATGGGTTTCATAGCCCAGCCCACGCATGCCACGTCCTGTTGCAATAGCATGTGAAAGAACTACAAAGTTTGCTAGGCCAAAAAGACTGTTAATCGCACGGTAAAAAGAATCTGACGCCGTTAAAATGGATTTGCGTTAACGCCATTAATAACACATTTAACTGACAGCCCTAATATATATATCTATATATATATATATATATATATATATATATATATATATATACACACACTGTATATATATACATACAGTGATGTGAATAAGTTTTGGCACCAATGCTAAAGTTGCCTAAAAAGAGGAATAAAAAATCATCTTTTGGATATTAATCTTAATGCCTTAATTAGAAAAATGAGGAAAACTCCAACCTTTAAGGACACAAATTTTCTTTGTGAATGAATAATGTATCATAAATAAATAAAGTGTTCCTTAAAATACAGGGTGCATAAGTCAGGACACCCCTATGTTAAATTCCCATAGAGTCAAGCAGATTTTTATTTTTAAAGGCAGTTATTTCATGGATCCAGGATAATATGCATCCTGATAAAGTTCCCTTGGCCTTTGGAATTAAAATATCCCCACATCATCACACACCATTCACCATGCCTAGAGATTGGCATGGGGTACTTTCCATAAGATCATCTTTCAATGCAAATCAAACCAGCTATTAGGCTAACTGAAGTGAAACCATGCCAAACTCTAGGCATGGTGTGTGATGATGTGGAGATTTTAGGCAACTTTAGCATGGGTGCCAAAACTTATTCACATCAATGTACGTATATATATATGAAGAGTTCAGATGAAAAAGCCATTTGAAATTTTCTTCTAAAATAATCATTTTTATCAAGCTTGTATATTAAAGTAAAATTTTACTTAAATGGCAATGAAGATTACCTATTAATTGTCATTTAAGTGAAATTACTGAACTTAAATATACAAGCTTGATAAAAATGGTCATTTTAGAAGAAAATTTCAAATGGCATTTAGAGGCTTTTGCATCTGAACTCTTCATATATATATATATATATATATATATATTTTTTTTTTTTTTTTTTTTGGTCTCTCTCACATCCCATGTCTTGACGCCCTGATGGGAAATCAATCAGGGATGTTTACACAGCAGGCTTGCCTTTACCATATTTGGCAAAAGGATAAATAATGGAGGGCTGTTATAAATAAGTTGCAGTGGACCACTGACTCATTATTTATTCATAAGTGTAAGCATCAGGCCCTTGACCAGCCAGTTTCTCCTCAGCTCATGCTCTCTGTGACGCTGGATCAGAGCCCAGGGTCAGACTCAGTCAGTCGCTCTCCACTTTCGGAGACCAACCCAACAAACAGATCGTTGTTCGATTCTATTACTGAACATCCTGACAACCACAAAACCATTACATTACAATAATAGTACAATAATAGTCACCCTGCAATGATCACCAGACTTCTTTCTATCTTTGGATTTTGAGATGAAATAGGATGAACTGGATGAGTTCTTGACAGGTTTCATGAGATTCACCCTAAAATCCTTCCGATTAAATGTTAAATATTCACATGCAACACGGTTTAAGTGCTATAACGTACAAGAGAACAGAGCACTGTAACGTTTAAGAAAATACACACAAAAGTTGTACTTTCTAAAGCGTCATATTGCCGACCACAATGGGTGACTCACTTCAAACAACAGGGGCTTCCGCTGAGAGCAAACAGCCGTGCAATCTGATAAGGGTGCTGTCATTCTATATGCCCTAATAATACAGGACTCAAGTGCAAAAGATTACAATGCAGCTGAAGCCGACAAACTTGTCAACGGTCCCTGCAACCGCTGACATTTGTTTCTGGAAACCGAACAGTGCCAACAAGGCAGTAAACCAGCTCTGAAAAGAGAGAACAAGGAGGAGAAGTGCGAAACAGAGAGGATATATGATAATGATGAGATAACGGAGAAGGTGACTAGGCCTAGTCAGAGAACAGTCTACACACATGTATAGGGCCCTATAATTTCTGCGATCACGGAATAAAAAGCACACTCTTTTTACAACTAAAATAACAGTAAAGGGTAAAAAAAATGAATTCCCAAAAACTAAAAAGGAAAAAACGGAATTTGCAAAAATTAAAACGGAAAAAACGGAATTTGGGGAAAAAATAAAATGGAATTTGGGAAAAATAAACGGATTTCATAGGGCCCTACATGTAGGTTTTGCACAGCACGAGGTTGTATATCTATTAAAAAAGCATCAGAACATAATTAAAATTCTGTCTCTACAAAGTACGCTTGAGTAGTTCATTAAAGGAGACCAATGAAAAACACAATCTATTAACAAAGTCTTGCCTGAAACCTACATTTACGAGATTATATACGCCTCAGAGTGCATGGAGGCTGATAGGTTGTTGGTAAATTTTCACCAGTGATTGCTAGGGTGTTGCTAGGTAGGTGTTAAAGGACAAGATCGGTATTTTACAATTAAAGCGTTTCTGATGAAATAGAATGGTTAAAGGGTTAGTTCACCCAAAAGTGAAAATTATGTCATTAATTACTCACCCCCATGCTGTACCAACCCTGTAAGACCTTCGTTCATCTTCGGAACACAAATGAAGATATTTTTTTATTAAATCTGAGAGCTGGATCACTCCTCCATAGACTGCCTAAGGGACTGGCTCTTGACCGCCCATAAAGTCATTAAAGAAAATGTTTAAATATTCCATGTGACTACAGTGGCTCAATTATAAGTTTATCAAGCGACAGAGACTACTTTTTGTGCAAAAAAAAACATAAATAACAACTTTTTTCTACTATTCCATTAAATCCTTATGGGCCTTGAGACGAGAGCTGAAGAGATTTCCAGAACGCATGCGCGAGAACTGAGATGAGGACGTTCTTCTTCGACTACTTCTTGTTACCGGCTGCTCACCGCTTAGATGTTACCGCCACCTACCGTGCTAAGATGATGATCCATATATCAGGCGGTCTTGTCGTTTTTGAGAAGATAAAAGGCTTTTAAGTGCGCCTTATAGTGCAGATAATACAGTAATTGAAAAGCGTATACAGCGCGCATCTTCCTCTGCTTGTAAACAGAAAGTTTTGCGCTTCCAGCTATATCAGCACATCATCTTATACGGTAGGTGGCGGTAATACTCCTAAGCGGTGAGCAGCCGGTAACAAGAAGTAGTCGAAGAAGAACGTCCTCATCTCAGTTCTCGCGCATGCGCCCATAAGGAAGTAATGGAATAGTCAAATAAAGTCGTTATTTATGTTTTGTTTTGTTTTGCACAAAAAGTAGTCTCGTCACTTGATAAACTTATAATTGAGCCGCTGTAGGCACATGGAATATTTAAACATTTTCTTTAATGACTTTATGGGCCGTCAAGAGCCAGTCCCTTAGGCAGCCTATAGAGGAGTTATCCCGCTCTCAAATTTAATAAAAAATATCTTCATTTGTGTTCCGAAGATGAGACGAAGGTCTTACGGGATTGGTACAGCATGGGGTGAGTAATTAATGACATAATTTTCATTTTTGGGTGAACTAACCCTTTAAGATTGTTTTTTAGACAGATGCTGCTTTCTGCTGGGGTGTTCACTGATATGCTCACACAAAAATCGCTGCAAAAGATGCTTTCCAACAGGTTATCGTAGTTTTTGTACAAATCCATTGCCTTGTATTGTATGTTGTGTGATGTACGGTATTACTCCACCGCCGGAAACGGAAATGGTGTTGTTTGTATTCTTTCTGTAGTCTTATGCAGTCAGCGGTATCGTAGGCTACACTATACAAGAGGTTTGCTTGCAATTGGCAAAGGTGCATTAATCGCCACCAACTGGGCTGGAGTGTCTATTATTCAAGCTCTCAAAACACTTCACAATGAAAAAGAAAAACACACAACAGGTATATTGCACACTCTCTATATGGCCTAGAATACAGCCTACATATTGCATACTCCATAGCGCAAATAGAAATTACAATTAACATATTGCAATCTCCCTTAGGCTCATAAAAAAATATGCACATTCTCTATATTGCACACTCTCCATATGGCCTAAAATACACAACCTACAAATTGCATACTTCATAGCACACATAAGAATTAAAATTAACATATTGCACTCTCCCTCATAAAAAGTACACACACTGCCTATACTGCACATTCTCCATATGGCCAAAAAATACACAGCTTACATGTTACATACTCCACTACATACAATCTATCTGGCCTGCAGAATACACAATTAACATATTGCACCTTCTCTATGGCCTACAAATCATTTATATGACCTATAACACACAACTCAACAACCAACATATTGCACACACCCTCAAAACACTACATGTTCGAGTTAATGAGCTAAATAGACAGGTACGAAAGAGTTTTTATAACGGTTTAACCTGCATTTAGGAACAAATGGTAAAACACCTGTTGGAAAGCATCTTTTGAAGCGATTTCAGTGAACACCCCAGACCACTCGGCAGGGTTTCATGTCTTTGTAAACTAAAGTTTTATGTGTTTTATGAAGGAAAATTCACAGGACAGCAGCATCTGTCTAAAAGACAATCTTAACCATTCTATTTCATCAGAAACGATTTTAAAACAGGGCTTTAATTGTAAAACACTGAACTTGTCCTTTAAGGTGGTCTTGTTGCTAAGGTGTTGATAGCTAATATTATAAACAAAGACAGATAGATAATGGTATTTTTAGGTGGCTGTTAATAAGCTCTGAATGGTTGCTAGGACACTACTACTGTAGATATAAAAAAAATATATTAATATCTAATATCCTCCAATCTACAGAAGAATCTTACATCCTTCTCCAACATACTTCTGAAAACAGATATACACATAGCACACTAATGACAAGCTCTTTGCGCAATGAAAAAAAAAAAAGAAAACGTAAAATTATAGAGCTATTTGACTCCCTGGCTTGCACTCTGCCTCCCTGTCCAAGCCGAACTCGAGCCATTAGTAGATTCCCGAGTGATAAAGTAGAGATAGGATCTGTCCAAACAAGATTAAGAACAGTAATCAAACAGGCCCTGGGTGCCTTAAACAAACTGGAGGAGTCTCAAATGGCCGTTATTTAAAGCACTTGGAGTTGGATGCTGCCAACAGCAGCCTACAAGAAGAGCAGAGGAGAGGGTCATAGATCACAGGGCAATCAACACTGAAACAGCGCTGATGATCCTAAAAATAGCTCTAATCAATTCAATTTATACAGTGCTGAAGCCTAATAAAAAATTCTTCGAGCATGAATTGTAAGGCGTCGTTGGCTGTGTAAATAAGCATGTAGAGAGCTGAAGATGATATCGGTTTTCAGCACACAGTTCTTGGGTGGCACTTCCTCATTCTGAATTTTAATGTTTCTTAAAGAGCCCCTGTGGTGAAAATCAAGTTATTAATGTTGTTTATATGTCTTTTAAGATGTTTAAGACAAACCATGTGCAAATTTAAAAAGTCAACACCATTGCTGAGTATTTTCTCTTACAGTGAACCAAAGACACGGTTTGAAATCGCTGGTGTTTCTGACATCACAAACTACCTTGTAACCAATCACGACAACGTGCCGGCAGGCTTTAGCATATCATAAACAGCGATCTAACAGGGTAGTCTAGAGAAATGCCAGGTTATCCCAGTATATTTTTCTGTTGATATGAAAAATTGGGTAGATTAAGCAATATAGTGGCTGTGGGTATATGATGTACAGTATATTACGATACAATGCAATGATGAGCTATATGCTTTTCTTAACTGATGTCCTGAGTTGTTCAAAGCATTTCTGATGATTGTCAGAAGGCAGACTGAGATGGCGAACGGGACTGTGTGACATTAGCAACACATTATTAGCTGTCTGATAACATAGTCAAGCAAAAGGCTATTCATATTTAATTACCATTATGTGTCCGACGTTGTTAGGGCGAAACCATTGTGCAGTGTTTACCTCAGTAAGTTGGCTGGTGAGAAAGTGGAGGCGGGTCTAATTAGCATATTCATGGTTCCACATATACAAAATGAAGCACTTGTGTAGAGTTGCATTCAAGCTATTTTAAGGCATCAATAATTTTTTTTGATCAAAGATGAGTTTGAAGGAATAATTAAATTGACTATATTATGAAACGGCAATGAACAAATCCGTACTTCTCGTTTGAGCTGCACAGCGAGGACCGTTTATCAGCTCGCAGTGGCAGCAATATTACAGCGCAGCGCGAGCTCAGAACAGGTTTACTCGCCGACCAATCTTCATCACGCGACACCATTACTACACAGACTGAGAAAAATCAACAGTCTCGTGAAAGTGCGTATCTATACCACGACTGTAATTTCTTGTGGCATTTATACGACAAAAATAATTTTTATGTGCATATGCTCCGCACTGAAAACCCCTGGGTAGGTTTAGGGGGAGGAAGTTCGCACTGATTATACGGCATAAAGTGCGTATCATATGCACGTGAAAACGCGTACCATATACATGCAAAAACTATTTTCGAAATGACATTCGTGCTATAGATACGAACTTTATTGAGATCGGGGCTTGAAAAAACGCTTTCGATTTTTATACGTTACTGGGATAGTAAAAGTTAATTTTATCTACATCTCAAGCTCAGCGCTTGATTATCAAATGTGATTTTTTAAAGAAATAAACATAATTGTATTAGTTACTGCACTTATTAATGCAAAAACAATAGTAATTGTTAGTAATTCTGTCATTTACCTTTATGATGAACCTGCTAAGTTTTCCTGTTCTGATCTTAGTAGGAAGTTCTGTGAAATAGACTTAATTATGTTAAACAGAGCTGAGATTACTACATTCTTGTTCGGAGATCAAAGCATTACCAAACGAATAATATTGAATAAAGTAATCAATGTTTATCCTCCAGCACAAATTTGTAAAGATTCCTTTTCACAAGAAGTCACCTGATTTTAGATATAATTTATGTCTGCAGCACAAACATGCAGAAGAAGTTACACACCAAAGTTTAATATTTGACAGTATATTGAATATCTAAGTATGGACTATAAATTAGGGCTGTGGAAAAATTAATTGCGATTAATCGCATCCAAAATAAAAGCCTGTGTTTACATAATATATTTGAGTGTGCTGTATATTATTATTTTGTATATATAAATACATACACATGCATGTATATATTTAAGAAAATGTGTTATTCATATATAAAATATTTATATTTATATAATACAGATTATGTATATATATATATATATATATATATATATATACAGAATTTAAGCGCAAATAATTCTTAAATATATACATGCATGCATAGGTATTTATATATACAAAATAATTATATACAGCACACACAAATATATTATGTAAGCACAGACTTTTATTTTGGATGCGATTAATCGCAAAAAACTTTTGCACAGCCCTACTATAAATAATAACATTTGGCCTTACATACACTACTTATACTTATAACCCACAGCAGCAGAGACAAACTAATTCTACATTCATCATCATTAGCTAATTTTGTGGCACAATCTACACTAAATTATAAAGTTCACTCACTCAAAATAAAAAAAAAACAGAACTAATTTATCAAATGTACTCGTCGCATGGTCGCATGCATGAGGAATGTCACAAGCTTTTCAACCCTATGACAGCATCACCTGACTTGTTGAAGTCCATACACAATCACCTGACTTGTTAAAGTCCTTACACATCATGCAGTACTGGTCTTAAGTGAGACGGCTGCAAAATAAGAAAAGATGAAAGAAAGTTGCAATTTAAAGCAAAAGATGGCAACTTCCTCATTTGGTAAACCACAGTGGTTTGTGGCGTTTCTAAGAAGGGGTTAATTCAGAGCATTTTTTGCACAAATCTTTTTGAGATTTAAACACTTGTTGATTCAACAAGAATCAAAGAGTGAATTATTCATGCACTGATAAAACCTCAAAAACGTTTGCTCCTTAGCACTGCAGTTTGTAAAAACGCTACCGAGCAGCGGCGAGACTGCATACTAAAGAGCGCCCTCACTGTTTTTATTCCACCAAACATCTTAAACTGCTAGTTCCTATTAAAAAAACACTCCACCAAACCCCCGGATGACCTGCAAGGCTTCTCTATGAACGCACAGATTGAGACACAAGAGACCAATCATGTAAAATTAGATATTTACTGTTAGTAAACACCTCATTGAGTTTGTGTCTGCTGAGCTGTGGCGGTGTTCCCCAATGCAGGCGGCAATGAGGCAAATTCGATACATTCTGTCTTTTGATAAATAGCCCAACCGACTAAATGACAGTAAGCCCATCTCCTCTTGCTGCACATTAACACATCCAGGCAACAGCTGAGCATGAGGACTGAGCCAATCAACTCAACTATACATGACAGAGAAAACTGACCAGGTGGGTGGATAGTGACTTTCCACAAGGACAAAATGCCATTGATACAGTGAGGTCATGGGCAATCCAATGCACACCATTACAAAAGCATAATACCAGTGCACTCCTACTCTCAATTCAAATCTGACAACACCAAGTCTGGCTTTGCAACCATACAACCTTATACACCAGTAAGCGCAAATAAGCGCGCAACCATCTTTAACTTTTTGTGTTCGAACTTTCGTTTTTGCTGTAGCTCTGTATATCTTCTTAGCCTGGCTAACGGCAGACCATTTATCGTTGAGAATGAAATGTGGTCTGGAAACCACATGTAATTTTTCTCGTATTTGAGGCGTGGTTTACGAATGCCCAGAGCCGTATTATTGGGTGCTACAACTGTCTTATCAAGTGTCGCCTGTACGTCTTTCAAATGCGCTTCTGGGCTTCCTCGCCCGTTCTGTGATTGGTTTCCTATTTCAGGGGAAATTTGTGTTCATGGTATCCAGACTGCCTAGCAGCGCAAATAAAATCGCTTCCGCAGCAAGGCAGAATGGGGAAACCCAGGCTATATATTTCTATGGCATTGGTGTAGAAGAGTATTTAAGCTGGGGAGGATCTAAGTGATGCGAGTACAAATTAGTTATCGTTTATAATACACTAACAGTTAATTGGCTAACTGTTAGAATTAATTTTATAAATACATGTATGCAGATATTGTTTGGCTGTCAACGTTTTTGCGTGTGAATTTAATGTACAGCATGTTATTTTGCAAAGTTAAGTAAAAAATGTAACGTGTTGTTTACTATTTTTTATCATACATGAAAGAGGCATAATTGTGGCAAACATTGGGCTGTCAATTAATAATGATTTGTTGGCACAAAATATTTTTGTTTGTTTTATTTATAATAACTGTAACAAAAAAGACGAGTAGTCGAGTAACTTGGGTATTGTTTCGACAAGTAACCAACTATGTAAAGAAAATAGGAAATCAGTCATGCAACCCCTATTATTTAAATCATGTTAAAGGAGTAGTTCACTTTTGAAAAAGCGGTAACACTTTACAATAAGGTTCGTTAGTTAACATTAGTTAACTACATTCGGTAATATGAACTAATAATGAATAGCACATATACAGCATTTGTTAATCTTTGTTAATGTTATTTTCAACATTTACTAATACTTGATTAAAATCTTAGTTAACATTAGTTAATGCACCGTGAACTAACATGAACAAACAATGAACAGCTGGATTTTCATGAACTAACATTAACAAAGATGAACAAATGCAGTAACAAATGTAAAGCTCATGATTAGTTCATGTTAGTAAATACATTAACTAATGAACCTTATTGTAAAGTGTTACCAAAAAAACTTTTGCTGATAATTTACTCACCCCCATCATGTCATCCAAGATGTCCATGTCTTTCTTTCTTCAGTCGAAAAGAAATTAAGGTTTTTGATGAAAACATTCCAGGATTTTTCTCCATATAATGGACTTTCCTGGTAACCAAACGCTTCAAGGTCTGTTCAAAAAACTGTTTAAAGGGCTTAAACAATTCCAGACGATGAATAAGGGTCTTATCAAGCGAAACGATCGCTCATTTAATAAACAAATAACAACGTTTAAGTTTTATAAGCTCAAATGCTCTCCTTGCTCTGTTCTGTGACGCACGTTTGTGACTCTCTTGTTCGAACTTCGTTCATCAAAATGAACAAAAAGTCATTTGGTTCATTCAATGGTGGTGAAATCAGCTTTCTTTCACTTAAGACTTGTGGCAAAGGTGAAGCCGTTTTTAACTAAAAAAAGACCTTGAGATGTTTATCATGCTTTTGTGTTTTTCATGACTGGATTATTGTAATTCATTATACACTGGAGTCTCCAAAGCATCTTTACGTCGGCTGCAAGCAGTACAAAATGCTGCAGCCAAACTATTGACAGGGACCAGGAAGCATGATCATATCTCTCCTGTTCTGGCCTCCTTGGGCTGGTTGACCATTCAAGATCGAGTTGATTTTAAAATGCTAGTATATGCCTATAAGTGCGTAAATGGTCTAGCTCCATCATATCTTGCTGAACTTCTTGAGGTCCATAAGCCCTCTAGATCAGGGGTTCTCAACTCCAGTCCTCGTGACTACCACTGCTCTGCATATTGTGTTTGTCTCCCTTATCTAACACACCTGATTCAGATCCTCAGCTCATTAGAATAGACTTATTAGGGATGGAGCCAACTAATCTCGTGATTAATCTGCATTCAAAATAAAAGTTTGTGTTTACATAATATATGTTTGTGTAGTGTGTATAATTAATTTGTATAGATAAATACCCACACATGCTTGTATATATTTAAGAAATATGCACATGTATATATTTTATATATATTTATTCACAATTAATATTATATAAAAATATAAATATTTGATATATGAATAACACATTTTCTTAAATATATACATGCATGTATGGGTATTTATATATACAAATTAATTATACACACTACACACACATGTATTATGTAAACACAAACTTTTATTTTGGATGTGATTAATCGCGATTACGTTGCTCTCCATCCATAGACTCTATTGCTGCGTCCAATTCGCCTACTTATACTACGCCCTAAAAGTATGTACTCTTTTTGTGAAGAAAAAGTCTATACTTTTGAGTGTGCAGCAAAAGAGTAGGCAAGCTTTGGGACATACTATCACGTCATCTTTAACGGACAGCTCTGTCACGTGCTGCGTGCATCCTGTCACCGTAAACTGCCCTGTCAATCATCTTGTCACAGTTAAAATCCTCCATCATCTGCCAGTCGTGGGTCTTTCATGCAGATACTCTCCTCGTGTTTGCAATTTGAATATAATGATGCATTTAAAAAGTAATGGCTAAACGTGTCTTTACAAAAGTTCACAATGCTGCTGCATATGCAATATAATGTGGACAACATTGAATAAATTCATTTTCGTCCGGTTAGATACTGATAATTAATCACTCAAACCTGTTTATCTAAACCTCTCTACACAGCCGCGGGACCAGCGCGGACTCGCGCGCCCTCCGTGTCTGTAGTTTTTTAACACTTTTTACTCGTGTTTGTAGTTCTAACCGAATCCTCGTCCACCGCGCAATGGTTTGTGGGCAATATCAGCCGTTAGAGTGTGCACCGATCTACACTTCGGATTCTGACCGGAAATAGTAGACCATCCGGGTATCTTTGAAACACTCATTTCAACATACTACGGTTTGGGACGTACTAATTCTATTTTCTGAATACTATTTAGGACGGATAGTATGCGAATCGGGACGCAGCATATGTCTATCCTCGCGAGCTTGAGGATCTGAATCAGGTGTGTTCAATAAGGGAGACATACACAATATGCAGTAGCAGTGGGTCGCGAAGGACTGGTGTTGAGAACCCCTGATCTAGATCATTAAGATCTGCTGAGAAAGGAATTATGCTGTATGTACCAACGCACAAAATTAATCACACTGCAGAGTGCTTAAAATGAAGGTCAAAAAATATGTGACCAGTTACTGAACATAACATGTACACTAAAATAAAATCCACAAGAGTCGTGAAGATCCTTAACCATCTAACAAATTTCTACTAGGGTTGCTCCGATCGATTCGGCCCGGAGATCGGTATCGGCTGATCATAACAATTTTTGACTTGATTCGGTACTCACTAACTTGGCCGATCTTACAAACCGATCGCGATTTGAATGACGTTAACGCGTGAGGACGTACGTGATACTTATATTGGAGAATGTTTAATTAAACCTTATTTGTTACATCAGACTTCTCCATGTTGGAGTTTAAATGTTTCTATTTATTTTATTCTCTTTAACATTGAACAATGTTTAATTAAACCTAATGAGTTGTATCAAACCACTTCAATTTGTTCTTTTAGGAGTTTAAATGTTGTTTGATTTTTTATTTATTTATTTTGTCCTGCTCAGACTTGTATTGGACGATGTTTAAGTTACATCAGACTTCTCCATTTTAGGAGACTAAATGTTTATTTTGTCCTCCACAGTATTGGACAATGTTTAAATAAACCTTATGAGCTGCATTAAACTGTTCCATTTTGTTTATTTGTCTTTTATTAAGTCAATTAAGCATCGGAATCGGTATTGGTATCGGCCGATCACCATGACAAGAAATCGGTACTCTGTATCGGCTGCAAAAGTCCTGATCGGAGCATCCCTAATTTCTACTATTGCACCACCCAGCTGTACTTTATAGCCATGTTTCCTTTGACAGAAATGTGTATATCTGATTCTGAACATGAAAACACTCAGAAATAAGCTGGAGCAGCTTGGCTGAGTGTGTGTGTGTGTCTCTAACAGACGTTCCCAGCAGGACTGGCGATGTTTCCAGCACGTGCGAGGTGGCATTCTGGCAGAGAGTCGGCAGCACCAATGATGAGACGAGCTCTGCAACATATGGCATCGGAGCTGCTCATGCCACAGTGGATATCATTAATGAGTGCAGCTTCTCTGGGATAAAGACTCTGCTTCTAGGAAATGTGCCTCTGAAATGAGGATGCGCAAATACATGACTTTGAAATACTGGCTTCTTTGATTTTTACCCGCCTGGAATCAACTGAACTTCTCATCCGATGACTGAGCATATAAACCACCACTTTTAAAATGCTCAATGTTTATATATTTATTTTGATTTTTAGTCAAGCAATGGAGGAGGTACTCCAGATATGCACAATTTATCAGCCAGGCCAATGTATATCTGAGAATGTCATGTCACCACTGGCCAATAACTGCATTTTTAATGAAAACAAAA
Organism: Hybognathus amarus; assembly: GCA_030378365.1. Classification (NCBI taxonomy): domain Eukaryota; kingdom Metazoa; phylum Chordata; class Actinopteri; order Cypriniformes; family Leuciscidae; genus Hybognathus; species Hybognathus amarus. The sequence continues at coordinate 72,122 of JAQIUQ010001640.1, read as the reverse complement.
TACTGCTGTTAATATCATAAAAGCAATGAGTTCCATAGGTTTACTAAGGGTGTTTTACCAAAATAAAATATAATTATTGCCTTAATGTCATATTTATATCAGCCACACTGCCTTCTAGATATTGGCATCAACATCAGTCACTGAGTAACACACATGGCATGTTGATTTCTAGGCATGTTTTGATCATGTTCGAACAAATTTTCCCACAGGCTTGGGTGTCTTTCCTCTAGTTTTCTTTTTAGTTCCATTGAGCCAGTAGCTCCTAAGATGGTTCTCTAGGGTAAATATTCATATCTCCGGGGGAACAGCAAGGCTCTTAGAAGCTTATTTGCCAAAGGATGTTGTTACTTGTATTTTGCAACTTATGTAATCAAATGTTTGTGTGGAAGTTAGGAATAAACGAGCTGCACATGCAGCAAAATTACTATGTGGAACAATTTTTCCAACACAGAAGGGTGGGAGGACTGCCTTTGTTTGGATAAACACAAACAACACATCCACATTTGACACTTTTTTTTGCTTCTAAGTGAGTTAGGCTAGCTATGTTGCCAGCTCTTCATAAAAAAGGATACAGTCTTAGGGCTCCACTCTGTGTGCCAATAGCCAGGATTTTCTGTACAGGGTCAAAAGCCATGGAAGAGGGTTGATAGGGAAAGCCATGTCGCAGTGTCTGTGAAGCAGAACATGATTTGCATTCAACTACAAACATGACATCAATGGGGAATAGTTCACACAAAAATGAAAGTTCTTATTCACATTTTGATCTAAACCTGTTGACCATGTTTATTAAGTGCACTACAATCTAAGTCTTTAGAAGCAACTTTGATGAGAAACTGACAGAAATGGAAGTTTTTCTTTGCTAATAACCTTCCCTGTGATCAAACACAATGTACTGAATTCAAAGATGAGGATTGGATAATACAATTTAAAGCTGATATTTTCAGATCTGTCCCTCAGACAGCCTCAGAAGACCAGAATATGAAGCACTTTCACCATACTTTTTAAGAGCTTTGCAGTAAAAGATCTGCAAAAAGACATTCAAAATGTATCCATTTGTATTTCATTGGAAATACTTTAAATAAAGGTCAGTAAATATTTAGGGATGGGCAACGATTAATCGATTAATCACATCCAAAATAAAAGTTTGTGTTTACGTAATATATTTGTGTGTAGTGTTTATAATTAATTTGTATATATAAATGCACACACATGCATGTATATATTTAAGAAAAACTTGTTATTAATATATCAAACATTTATATTTATATATAATAATAATTATGTATAAATATATATAAAGTATATACATGCATATATTTCTTAAATGTATACATGCATGTGTGTGTATTTATATATACAAATTAATTATACACACTACACACAAATATATTATGTAAACACAAACTTTTATTTTGGATGCGATTAATCGCTGATGAATCGTTGCCCATCCCTAATTTAATTTTTTTCTTTTGGAAAATAGAAATGCCTGACAGATAACATCATTCCATGTCAATAATTCAAAAGAATCTCTGAAAGACTTGAGCAAAGAACACACAATATTAGTTAAACATTGCATATGCGGAAACATCCTTTGGTCAGAGCATAATCATCATGATACTTTGAGTATGTCAATATACATGAGGAAAAATAAAGAAAAAGAAACAATATAGCAAGGCCTTTCTTTTTATCAGCGATAAGAACTTTAAAGTTGTCAAATGCTTACTAAAGTTAAAGTAATACTGTGTTTATAACAGGGGTCTGAACAGGGTGTGATTGTTTTCAACCTTATTTTAAATATTACCGCAAGTTCTGCCGCGTCACAACGCAGTAATTCCTAATAGCACAAACATAATATAACATTTGAAAAGTTAAAACGATGCAATTACAGTATATTCACAGTTTATGACAATTAAATTACTAAATATAGATTAGAACATTTAAATTTCTATATTTTTGATAAATAGTTTTAGTTATCATATTTTCTCATATGCATTTAGTTATTTTGTTTTGTTTTATAATTTTATTATAATAGGGTAATTCTGTCAAATCGACAACATTTCAGAAATTGCCCAAGTTTAAATTTTTTATTTTGTTAATATTTTTTTTCTGAAGAAAGAAGAACACAAATAATGATGAAAGCCAAAATATTAAAAGTCATGGATGTACATGTACATTGATGTATTTAGAACCTGAGATTAAAATGTTTACATAAAAATGGGAGCATAATTTTTCGTTTACACACAGATTGGTTGGTCTATAATTAAAATCTGCTGAATTTAACAAACTTTTTGGCATTATGTGCCAACTGTGACAGTTCAAAATGGGGAAAAAGCACTTCTTTTGTTTGTTTGTTTTTTTGCCAGAAGTTTGCATGCCTGTAACTCAATCTCTTAATTTACTTTTAGATTCTAATTCTACTGATTAGGTATATTAGTAGTACCCCTCTTTACAAAATAGACTAATGGATTAGATTACTCAGTCGGTATACATCCATGACATTTAATATTTTTGCTTTCTTCTTAATGTCTTTACTTTCACCAGAAAAATAGAGTATTTCCTGACAGACAAGTTTGACATAAATTAGTCTATACATCATACTAACTTAAATAAGTTTCTGTCCTTCCATAATAATCTTCAGGAAAGCAACATTAGATGATTTCTAGATCCACCACAGTGACACTCAATAATATTACAATCAATTTAAATAAATAAATGGTAATTCAATCAAATAATAAACAAATAATAATATTTATTATTTTTTAAAAGTATTTTTATTATTATCACAATTCATATCAATATGTAATCTTTTTCAATAATTTAAAATTATTAAATAATCATTTGTTTGGCTACGACGATTTTCAACAGCAAGCGAATTAGAACATAAACCATGCATTCACACAGTTCTGTTCTAAAGAGATTGACACAGGTATTTCTTGACAGACGAGACTGACACGCCTTTCGGCATGACAGAAATGAGTCTGTCATTTAAAATGACTCATTCCTCATACTAACTTGAATCAGTTTCTCTCTTTGTAAAAAGTAATAACAGAGTAAATCAATTCGTTTTAAACACCGAACACCGATTAGTCAACAGTCAACTCGGACGTCACACGAGTGATTTATCTCGACCGGGTGATTATTCCAGTCGGTGACGGTAAAAAAAAACGAGTGTGGGTGATTTAACCGACTGTGATTCGAGTTGAGAACCATCGACCAAGAGCGAGCAGCTTTTAAATGCATATTAGAATATCATTAGAATATTGAGGCGAGTTGGCGCCCCTCACATCCACACACACACACACACACACACACTCAGCCCCCCTGTGAGATCACAGTAACTAATCCCACCTTGCAGAGCTGGAAATGCTCTGACTGCAGGGTCTCCTGAATCATGTCATTCTCTCTGCTTCCCGATGGAGGGGACGCGGCAGCGGAGGAGGAAGAGGAGGACGCAGTTAAGCCGTCCAACACCTTCCTGATATTAAACTTCTTCATATTACCTCCAGCAAAAGCAAAACGAATGCAAAATGTGCATGAACAAGAGCGAGCATTAACCGAAGGTGGCGGAGACAGCCACACAAGCGCACTGTTGTTGATGTCTCACATGTCAGGCAGTGTTGTCATCCCGTCTCGTGCCCGAGCGAATGTCATAATCCCACGCTCATTTCCTAAACAAGGCCGGAGGATCGAAATGTCACTTCTTTTTCATCTTAATCGCGTCGCGGACAGCGTAATCCAGTTACATTTGGCCAACCTCGCTGTGTTCCGTTCCCTCCCTCGGCTGGTTCCCCCCACTGCTAACACGGAAACGCAGAGCGCTGCAATCCCCGCGACGAGTATGCGCTGTCGACGCGACACCCGGATGTGCAGGAGACGCGCTGCTGCGGCGCACTGACTCAGGATCAGGGCGATTGGTCTATGACAGTTATCGTAAAATAACCTTCAGCCTTCAGCAAAGTCAACAGTGCCAACATTACCAACATTAGATGAGGATTATGATGAAGATGAGAGCAATCACCCTCCGTGATGAGGATGGCTTTCCTCGGTTTTATTTTTGTACACTCAAAAATAGCCTAATACAATTTTATTGGAACACTATGAATGGTAATTAAATAATAACGATTTTTTTAAATAATAATTAGCTATTATTATCAAACAATATTAATAAACAAGTACTATATTAATTTTGTATATTATTATCATCATAATATTTATCAATATTTAATGAAAATAAAACTTTTTTGCAGCTCTAAAAAAAACATTTAGCCTATCATCATTATCAATGTTAAAAACAGTTGTGCTGCCTAATATTTTTGGAATAAACTAATCATTCATTATTTATAAGAGTTTTTGAAACATAAAACAAATTAAAGTCTCACAAAAAAATTATACAAAAATTATGCTGTACATAAAATAAACAACCGAAGGAAAATAGATTTTTTAAAAAAAGATACCCACCCAAACCCCCCACCAAAAAAAATTAATTGTATATTTAAATTAATGTAGTTTTTGCAATGGGAATCTGCCATTATATTATAGTCAATTATATGAAAGCCTATTTTGGAGATTTGCAATTTACTTTCTCAATTCTCAAGGTTGGAATGGCATCGATGCATCATTTCTCCACTGGCTTTTACCATGGCAATGGAAATAATCGTTAGGGCATCAAAATGGGTAGTAGTAGGAGAGTGCTTGGCTTCTGGGATGCGACTATCACCAAACAGAGTATACATGGATGACATGACAACCATGACTACCAATACGTTAACCAATAATATTGAATGGGCATCGAATGCATTTTAAGCCCTCTAAATCAAGGAGCATCTCGATAGTTAAAGGAAAGATAGTAGATAAATGGTGAGGCAATACCAACAGTTTATGAGAAGCCAGTGAAAAGTCTTGGGAGATGACATGATCTAATGGCGCTTTTCCACTGCATGGTACAGTACGGTTCGAGTTTGGTACGGCACGCTTTGGCGCTTTTCCACTGCATGGTACGGCACGGCTCGGCTCGGTACGGCTCACTTGTGGCACTTTTCCACTGCATGGTACGGTACTGTACGACTCGCTTCGGCTCTGGTCTGTAGAGGTTCCAAGCGTACCGTACCGGTACTAAATGTGACGTAAAACACAGATCACTGATTAGTCAGACTGAATTGTCAGTACCAGCGTCAGTGTATTTGCGACCAATAGACATTGACACAAGAAACCAAACCCGCTAGATTTAAATAGCCAGTAACAGCCACCGCTGTTATCGAATCAGTCTAAAATCCCACCCACTTTAAAGCGGTACTAACTGCAGTGGAAAAGCAACCGAGCTAAAGCGAACCAGGCCGTGTCCGTGCCGAGCCGAGTCATACCACGCAGTGAAGAGCGAAGCGAGCCAAACCGTGCCGCGCCGAGCCGAACCGTACTGAGCCGTACCAGCAGTGGAAAAGCGCCAAGGACACAGTAAGTTATTGGAGAAGTTAGACAACAAGCAGTGGAAGGGGTTGAAGAGCATAAGCTGCGCTCTACCAGGCAAACTAAAACTCTGGTGCTTTCAGATTGGTCTACTGCCGAGGTTGCTGTGGCCACTGACTGTATACAAGGTTTCTTTGACAACAGTGGATAAGCAATGCAAAATCCAATTTTTTAGCCCTTAAATGCATTTTGTTGTAGATTTGGAGTGTTTATAAGTACAGAAAAAGATGAAATTATTCTCTTCAGGTGCTTCGTTTATATCTTTATATTTTGTTTTGGTCTCGCAGCGGAACTGACAAATAAGGACATCGACTACCGGTCCAACACTACAAGCAATCCGACATTATTATTCCTCGCTCCGATTTTGTAGTCCAAGCTCAATGATGCAGAAGTTACGAGAGGGCAAGTCAAAATGTTCGGTTGTTGGATGTAGTGACCTGAAAGCACTTCAAGGATCCCCACTTCAACAACCTTCGCCAGTATACAGAAGGGTTTGCCGATCGGGTAAATTCCTTCTATCATTTAGCTGCTGTGTTTCCTGATGCTTTCTAAACGTAAGTTATCGTTTTATTATCAATACAGATTTTTAGTGGTAAGATCAGACCGCAGTCATTTATCTTGTCAGTGTGCTTGTTTTAACAAGAGAAATAGTCGACTTTCACTAATAACACAACATAGTTAACTTACATACCTGCCTCCATATGAAGACGTTGTGCAGGTTTGTCGTCATCTTTTTCAAATCGCTCGCTCTGGCTCGAATATGTAAGGCTTGGTGGACAAGTCTTCCGTTGTTGACATTTTGTTAACGTGTGAATAAAAATGTTCTTTGAAGCTATAGTAATCGTATCTCTTATCAAACTACAATAATGGCCGAACGCGGAGAGTTGAACCTGAGTTGAGCTGACCGTGAACTCAGCGACCTGGAAAGCAGGCGGGGTAAGACGGGACGCCTTTTATTTTTATTATTAAGGGGCCGCATTGAAATGACTTGCTCACAGAAGCGCATCAGAAAAGGGGTAGAAAAGGGGCCTGTGGAGCTATAATTCAGACCCAAGCATTGCAGTTATGCTTTATATAGCCCACAAATGTATGATTTATAAGTAAAAATGAATGATTTAAAAGCATGATATGTACCCTTTAATAAGTTCATACATCAGGAAATGGTTGGGAGTTCCACGCTGCCTCAGCAGAGTGGGACTTTATAGTAAAGGAATATTGCAGCTACCAGTCTCTGCTTTAACCAAGGAGTTTAAGTGTGCCATGGTCAGACTGGAAATGACCTTAGTAGAGTCGTGCGACAAATGTGCAAGGGAGGCAGCATCTGTGTTAAAAAGTGGTCAGCAAAGAAATCTGTAGTAGAGGCAAAGGCTGCCCTTCAAATTGGTGATATTGTGGGACAGGTACAGCATGGATGAGGGGGTTTTGGGCTCAGTTTAGCTCCTCCTAAATGGCACAAGGCAGGCCCAGCTCAAAGGAGGAAGCTGGTAGTCAACGACTCGAGGTGCGAAAGCAGGAGGAGAGGATAAGGTGTATAAAGGCCATTTCCCAGACCAAGCAGGGAGAGTGGATGAAATGGGAGAGTGTGGAACAACGCAAGTTGGGCTGGCAAGACCTTTGGTCAATGGAAGAGAGAAGGATCAGTTTCCTTATCAGGTCAACATATAATATTCTCCCATCACCACAGGACATAAATCTCTGGGTAGGAGAGGATCCCTCTTGTCTCTTTGTGTTCATCACCTGCCACATTGACAGGATGTAAGGTGGCTCTTAGCCAGGGTCGGTTTACTTGGTGCCATGACCAAGTACTGCGATGTTTGGCTTTAGCATTGGAAGGCAAGCGTAACATGACCAATAAGTTGCCACCTGTTTTAGCAAAACATCACACACAGAAGGCAATATTCCTCCGCCCAGGCGAGCATCCACCAAGAAAAGGTGTTAAAAATCAATTCTCGCCCAGGACAACTGGAAGCTACTAGAAGATGCTGACTGATCTTGATCAACGGTTTATATTCCCACCTGAGATTGCCACCACTAACCTACGAACAGATATTGTTTTGTGATCTGGATCAGCATGCATTGTTCAACTGATAGAGTTAACAGTGCCATGGGAGGATGCAGTATAGATGAGGCATATGAGAGGAAGAAACTGCGGTATGCTCATCTGGGACAGTGGAACGACTGCACCTGAAGTTTTTTAAAGGTTTTCATTTTTTAGGTTACTTAAAAATGGGGTTGCAAATTAGTAAATTTTGGGGACAGACAGAAGTGTTGTGTGTAGAGGAGATTTTATTCGTAAATTTGTTTTTGTTTTTATGTGATTTTTTTCGTGAATTTATTGATGTTAATTTATGTTCTGTTCTAATATAGGCTAATGAAATTGCATCACTTTCTGGATATTATCATTGCTGGCAACAGTTTTCTTTTTAAAGACATGAGAAGATCAGTACTGAGTTTATCAGATCATCTGGGAGCCTCAGTCTGGGTATGTGCTTGGTAACACAAAAGTCTCCAGGGTCTCCTCTCAGTGCCGCTACTAGCCATTTTTGTGCCCTAAGCATAATTCCTTTATGCGAATGCGATGCCCCCCTCCAAAAATAAAACATTTTCATTTAGGATTTTCATTTAGGGGGTATGATTTATAAAAAAAATATAACATATAAAAATATAAAAAATATATAAAGTTACACTTTAGTAATGCTTACTATTAACTTCATTACCTGGTTGGTTTCATAATTTGAGGCAGGCTGGTTAGGGGGTTCGGGGTTTCCCCAGAAAATTTTGGATTTCTCTGAACTACAGATGTGCATTTTAAGATGGTGTGAAGGCAAAAAAAAAATTAAAAATATAAAAAAAATCGATAATAACAGCTTTAAAACCATGTCAGTGGGCAGCTGATTATTTTTCTCTCCTCGTTAGCATCACACTCTTTTTCTCTTTGTTTTTATCTTGCCCTGTCTCTTTCCCTCCTAAAGTTGGATTTTTTTAATTTACTAAAGGCTACAATTTGTATTTTATTCTGAATATGTACACACACTGTGCCTAACATGATAAAAAAAGGCTTTGTTCATGTTTCTTGTCCCCTCACAATGACAGTAGCCTAAACTATTACACGTAGGCCATATGTTACATAGGCCTATTTTCAGTTAAAAATGGCGAAATTAGACAAAACTATATTAGTTTGCCTAATTATTTTTTGTCATTCGTTTAACATTTATGACCAAAAAAACTGTCAAATATATACTTACATCTTATCTCGCACTTGACCGTACACTGAAGCGTCGAGTTGCACTGTTAAAATTCGCGCTCAGCGTCTGTGAACATAAAGCCCGCCTACTTCGATTTGATTGGTCATCTCAAATATTCTGACATTGACGAGCGGTGACAGACCAATGAGGCTCTGAACACACACACACACCCTGTCAGCTGTTTCTGACGTGCTCTCTGCTCGGTGCCGCTGCGGATTGAAGATGAAGAACGCGCTGAATCTGATTATAACAAGAAGTTTGAAGATCGATTTTCATTAGGATATTTTTGGTGCCCCCTCAGCACTTGGTTCCCTACGCACAGCGCGTGATGCGCGTGGTGGGAGCGGCGGCACTGTCTCCTCTCCTCTCTGTGTCTCAAGAGTTTAATGTTGTAATTTACAATCCAACACTATAGTGTGTAAAAATGCTCAATAATCCATTTGCAATCATTTTTATATTGATTACGTCATCACAGTTTAGAACTGCACATTCTGGAGAAATTGATATTTATGATTTTTTATTTTTTCAAATGCAAATCACGATTCTGAACAAACAATAAAATACAGATATACAGATATAATTAATATAGGCCTATACTTGACTTGTTTCATTTCAGTTTTTAAAACAAATCTTTTTTCCGATCTTTAACGATCTTTTAATCTCAACTGTACTCTTTTTAAATTTGAGTTTTTAAGATTTCTATTATATATTGTGGCCAAAAGACAAACCTGTTTAATTTTTGCAACAAACAAAGACAGAGAAACTATTACAGCACATTTTACTACAGGTCTCTAGCCTAGGCCACTGGGCTTCCTGAAAGCACTGAATGAAAGGGCAGTGTGTATTTACCCCACTAGATGGTGCCATAATCATTCTTAGATGCCCAAACTAACATTGCCAAAGATGAGATTTAGACCTACTACTTTATATGCTGGATTTTAAATGAAAAGAAACAATCACTATATCCAAAAATACAATTACTTATTTATAGCATCATCAGCGATATTGTGTAATGTTTTTTTTTCTTTGTGCAGCATATTTTCAAGTTAAGGTTATCAAAATACATTATCAGCATATAGCATTTATGATTATTTTTTTTACTTTTTGAAAAAAACATTTTAAACCCTAAAACTTAATTTTGCTAATGAAAATCCCATATTTTAATTTCAATTCCACTATACATTTAATAGCTTATCAAGCACAAAAATACAACTGAAGTGCAGAAAGGTCTTGTTGGTTTGCAGTAGAGTAATTTTCAGCGCAGCTCTTCATGCATCCTGTGGATTCTCTTCTGTCCAGCATCCCTCCCATGTGCGATTCTCAGGCTCCGTACGTCAGCAAAGTCATCATCCGCTTCTCCATGAGAGCCATCTGCTCTCACACATGAGCTGCCGCTTTACCCACCAGACACAAATGCAGTGCCCTTTGTGTCCTGTGACAAAGTTTTTTAGAAGGAAGCTGTCATGTGTCAAGGGGGAAGTTGATGGGAATAGATGTGGCCTATGTGGTAAATGATTTATGATCTGATTTATGATCCGAAAAAAGACGAGAAAAGTTTTAATATTCAGAAATTAATTTCTGTGTACTGACATTGAGACCAACACAAATTTGTAAATACTGACACAACAACACATGTCACTGAGGACAAACATGTCTGTGTCAAAAAACTGTCATAAAAATGTAACGCTTTATAGCACAGACTTAAGTTTGGTATCATTTTAAAGAAGACCCTTCTCAGATTACTGCTGAAGTAAAAAATAAGTAATAAGTAAATCCCCAAAAAAGTTATCAAGGTATAAGTTTATGAAAAAAGGTATAAGTTTATGTATTTATAAAAAAATATTTTATGTAAAATACATATGTTATGAATCAGGTTGAACTCAAAACAGCAATAAAATCAAAGCCATAAATCTAAATAGGTTGTTTTCCAAATTTGAGGATGATATGTCAAAAAATGAGCTTTCAGTAACAGTTTGTATGGGCGTAGTAACATACCGTAGTAACATAGGCGTTTTTATAACACACAAACTAACCACACTGTGACATCCATACCAACACACCCACACAAATATCGTCGCATAATTTATCCAGTTGGCTCTATAATATGCCGACGAAGAAAACAGGAATAAAGTGATATTTGTTTTGTAGGCCAATCCTAAAAAAATGGCACCATCTGAAAAAAATAAATAAAATAAAATAAAATTGTACAAAAATAAATTTTGAAGACTTGCCAACAGAATGAAAGCCTCTTAACAAAGATTGCACAATTTTATAGTTAACTAAACCGGGAATTAAAAATTGCAGTTTTAATGGGTTTCAATGGGGACATTTTTGTCCAAAAGGTGCTGAGAGGGAGTATTTTTTGTACCTAATGCAAAAAATATTTTTTTAAGAAAATGACGGGGAAATAGTAAAATTCCAATAAAAATACACACCTGTGCCAAATTTTTTGCAGTTAGCTTTAACACAGGCAAAGTGATAAAAAAAAACTGAAAATGACAAAAATGTCCATAAGGACGCACAAGGGTAAACAAACTAAGATTGAGATTTTACTTATATAGTTAAATCAAGCATTGCATTAGTTCTGGGAGGTCACGTCATTCAAGCTCGCATCAGCTGATCCACGTCTACCAATAGGGATATGATGCCCATCACAGCATCCCTATATAAGGTCCATTCAGTATTATCAGCATTATAATTTAGGAGCTAATTGCCCCTCCATCCCCAGCTCCTCTCGTTCAGACAGGACTTGGCCTTCTGAAATTCCAGACTCAGTTTTCTTGAATTGTTGTAACATTTAATTATTGAACATTAATGATATCAGTTATTGCCTCTCTCCCTGCTCTTATCCATGCTAGGCTGCATGGATGCGCATGGAGTTCCTGCCCAGAACAGAATCATACCGCACAACCAAACCACATGGTAATTTGTCAATCATTGTTGGTGATGGTCCTGATAGAACTAATGTTAACAAATGGAACCTTATTTTAAAGTGTTACCAAAATTGTATTTATTTTTTCATTAAATAATTCAATAAAAATAACTGACACATCTGAACCACTCTCTCCAAGGGATAAATTGCTCTTTGTCTCAGATTAGGCAAAGCAACCTTAGCCATATGAGAAATTGGTTGGCTGACATTAATGCTAATCAATATTAAATAAACTTGTACCTTTAAGTGAGTAGAATTCTAAAGTTTTTGAAATATGTTATACATGTTGTATTTTTGTGCTTATTATTTTAGTATTTCCAACAGATATTGCTTCACTCTGCTTCTGAAACTAGGTCTGAAGTAGGACACAAGCTGTTTTCTTTGTTTTTCCTCTTAGCAAAATATCCACTTTGAATACAATCAAAAACAGTTACACTGTATAATGCATGTTCATTCATCAGAGCAGAGCATTTCAAGCAGTATGAATCAGTCACATTTGATAAAAGAAAATCTTAAAGGTTTTATGTGCTGAAATTAATTATAAAGACTCTCTGCTATATCAGGACAGACAGATGTATTCACTGCACAATATTTGTAAACAACTGCAGTGGAGGGGCTCAAATAAGTGGTATGTAGAACAGATCCCTAGACACACACCAAGGACGCTACAAAGTAAAACTTACGGGACAGTGTGGAACAGATGGGAGAGTAAAAATATCTGCCCTCCTAAACGCATCATGTCAGCAAAAACCTACCTTCAGGCTCAGCGCAGCACAGTAATGAGAAAGACCATAATGAGACCAGCACAGTAATGAGTGAGACCAGCACAGTAATGAGAGAGACCAACAGAGTAATGAGTGAGACCAGAATGAGACCAGTACAGTAATGAGTGAGACCAGAATGAGACCAGCACAGTAATGAGTGAGACCAGAATGAGACCAGCACAGTAATGAGAGAGACCAACAGAGTAATGAGTGAGACCAGAATGAGACCAGTACAGTAATGAGTGAGACCAGAATGAGACCAGCACAGTAATGAGTGAGACCAGAATGAGACCAGCACAGTAATGAGTGAGACCAGAATGAGACCAGCACAGTAATGAGTGAGACCAGAATGAGACCAGCACAGTAATGAGTGAGACCAGAATGAGACCAGCACAGTAATGAGTGAGACCAGAATGAGACCAGCACAGTAATGAGTGAGACCAGAATGAGACCAGCACAGTAATGAGTGAGACCAGAATGAGACCAGCACAGTAATGAGTGAGACCAGAATGAGACCAGCACAGTAATGAGTGAGACCAGAATGAGACCAGCACAGTAATGAGTGAGACCAGAATGAAACCAGCACAGTAATGAGTGAAGACCAGAATGAGACCAGCACAGTAATGAGTGAGACCAGAATGAGACCAGCACAGTAATGAGTGAGACCAGAATGAGACCAGCACAGTAATGAGTGAGACCAGAATGAGACCAGCACAGTAATGAGTGAGACCAGAATGAGACCAGCACAGTAATGAGAGAGACCAGAATGAGACCAGCACAGTAATGAGTGAGACCAGAATGAGACCAGCACAGTAATGAGTGAGACCAGAATGAGACCAGCACAGTAATGAGTGAGACCAGAATGAGACCAGCACAGTAATGAGTGAGACCAGAATGAGACCAGCACAGTAATGAGTGAGACCAGAATGAGACCAGCACAGTAATGAGTGAGACCAGAATGAGACCAGCACAGTAATGAGTGAGACCAGCACAGTAATAGAGAGACCAGCACAGTAATGAGTGAGACCAGAATGAGACCAGCACAGTAATGAGAGAGACCAGAATGAGACCAGCACAGTAATGAGTGAGACCAGAATGAGACCAGCACAGTAATGAGTGAGACCAGAATGAGACCAGCACAGTAATGAGTGAGACCAGAATGAGACCAGCACAGTAATGAGTGAGACCAGAATGAGACCAGCACAGTAATGAGTGAGACCAGAATGAGACCAGCACAGTAATGAGTGAGACCAGAATGAGACCAGCACAGTAATGAGTGAGACCAGAATGAGACCAGCACAGTAATGAGTGAGACCAGAATGAGACCAGCACAGTAATGAGTGAGACCAGAATGAGACCAGCACAGTAATGAGTAGAGACCAGAATGAAACCAGCACAGTAATGAGTGAGACCAGAATGAGACCAGCACAGTAATGAGTGAGACCAGAATGAGACCAGCACAGTAATGAGTGAGACCAGAATGAGACCAGCACAGTAATGAGTGAGACCAGAATGAGACCAGCACAGTAATGAGAGAGACCAGAATGAGACCAGCACAGTTATGAGTAGACCAGAATGAGACCAGCACAGAATGAGTGAGACCAGAATGAGACCAGCACAGTAATGAGTGAGACCAGCACAGTAATGAGAGACCAACAGAGTAATGAGTGAGACCAGAATGAGACCAGCACAGTAATGAGTGAGACCAGAATGAGACCAGCACAGTAATGAGTGAGACCAGAATGAGACCAGCACAGTAATGAGTGAGACCAGAATGAGACCAGCACAGTAAATGAGTGAGACCAGAATGAGACCAGCACAGTAATGAGTGAGACCAGAATGAGACCAGCACAGTAATGAGTGAGACCAGAATGAAACCAGCACAGTAATGAGTGAGACCAGAATGAGACCAGCACAGTAATGAGTGAGACCAGAATGAGACCAGCACAGTAATGAGTGAGACCAGAATGAGACCAGCACAGTAATGAGTGAGACCAGAATGAGACCAGCACAGTAATGAGTGAGACCAGAATGAGACCAGCACAGTAATGAGTGAGACCAGAATGAGACCAGCACAGTAATGAGTGAGACCAGAATGAGACCAGCACAGTAATGAGTAGAGACCAGAATGAGACCAGCACAGTAATGAGTGAGACCAGAATGAGACCAGCAGCAGTAATGAGTGAGACCAGAATGAGACCAGCACAGTAATGAGTGAGACCAGAATGAGACCAGCACAGTAATGAGTGAGACCAGAACGAGACCAGCACAGTAATGAGTGAGACCAGAATGAGACCAGCACAGTAATGAGTGAGACCAGAATGAGACCAGCACAGTAATGAGTGAGACCAGAATGAGACCAGCACAGTAATGAGTGAGACCAGAATGAGACCAGCACAGTAATGAGTGAGACCAGAATGAGACCAGCACAGTAATGAGTGAGACCAGAATGAGACCAGCACAGTAATGAGTGAGACCAGAATGAGACCAGCACAGTAATGAGTGAGACCAGAATGAGACCAGCACAGTAATGAGTGAGACCAGAATGAAACCAGCACAGTAATGAGTGAGACCAGAATGAGACCAGCACAGTAATGAGTGAGACCAGAATGAAACCAGCACAGTAATGAGTGAGACCAGAATGAGACCAGCACAGTAATGAGGAGACCAGAATGAGACCAGCACAGTAATGTGTGAGACCAGAATGAGACCAGCACAATGAGTGAGACCAGAATGAGACCAGCACAGTAATAAGTGAGACCAGAATGAGACCAGCACAGTTATGAGAGAGACCAGAATGAGACCAGCACAGTAATGAGTGAGACCAGAATGAGACCAGCACAGTAATGAGTGAGACCAGAATGAGACCAGCACAGTAATGAGTGAGACCAGAATGAGACCAGCACAGTAATGAGTGAGACCAGAATGAGACCAGCACAGTAATGAGTGAGACCAGAATGAGACCAGCACAGTAATGAGTGAGACCAGAATGAGACCAGCACAGTAATGAGTGAGACCAGAATGAGACCAGCACAGTAATGAGTGAGACCAGAATGAGACCAGCACAGTAATGAGTGAGACCAGAATGAGACCAGCACAGTAATGAGTGAGACCAGAATGAGACCAGCACAGTAATGAGTGAGACCAGAATGAGACCAGCACAGTAATGAGTGAGACCAGAATGAGACCAGCACAGTAATGAGTGAGACCAGAATGAGACCAGCACAGTAATGAGTGAGACCAGAATGAGACCAGCACAGTAATGAGTGAGACCAGAATGAGACCAGCACAGTAATGAGTGAGACCAGAATGAGACCAGCACAGTAATGAGTGAGACCAGAATGAGACCAGCACAGTAATGAGTGAGACCAGAATGAGACCAGCACAGTAATGAGTGAGACCAGAATGAGACCAGCACAGTAATGAGTGAGACCAGAATGAGACCAGCACAGTAATGAGTGAGACCAGAATGAGACCAGCACAGTAATGAGTGAGACCAGAATGAGACCAGCACAGTAATGAGTGAGACCAGAATGAGACCAGCACAGTAATGAGTGAGACCAGAATGAGACCAGCACAGTAATGAGTGAGACCAGAATGAGACCAGCACAGTAATGAGTGAGACCAGAATGAGACCAGCACAGTAATGAGTGAGACCAGAATGAGACCAGCACAGTAATGAGTGAGACCAGAATGAGACCAGCACAGTAATGAGTGAGACCAGAATGAGACCAGCACAGTAATGAGTGAGACCAGAATGAGACCAGCACAGTAATGAGTGAGACCAGAATGAGACCAGCACAGTAATGAGTGAGACCAGAATGAGACCAGCACAGTAATGAGTGAGACCAGAATGAGACCAGCACAGTAATGAGTGAGACCAGAATGAGACCAGCACAGTAATGAGTGAGACCAGAATGAGACCAGCACAGTAATGAGTGAGACCAGAATGAGACCAGCACAGTAATGAGTGAGACCAGAATGAGACCAGCACAGTAATGAGTGAGACCAGAATGAGACCAGCACAGTAATGAGTGAGACCAGAATGAGACCAGCACAGTAATGAGTGAGACCAGAATGAGACCAGCACAGTAATGAGTGAGACCAGAATGAGACCAGCACAGTAATGAGTGAGACCAGAATGAGACCAGCACAGTAATGAGTGAGACCAGAATGAGACCAGCACAGTAATGAGTGAGACCAGAATGAGACCAGCACAGTAATGAGTGAGACCAGAATGAGACCAGCACAGTAATGAGTGAGACCAGAATGAGACCAGCACAGTAATGAGTGAGACCAGAATGAGACCAGCACAGTAATGAGTGAGACCAGAATGAGACCAGCACAGTAATGAGTGAGACCAGAATGAGACCAGCACAGTAATGAGTGAGACCAGAATGAGACCAGCACAGTAATGAGTGAGACCAGAATGAGACCAGCACAGTAATGAGTGAGACCAGAATGAGACCAGCACAGTAATGAGTGAGACCAGAATGAGACCAGCACAGTAATGAGTGAGACCAGAATGAGACCAGCACAGTAATGAGTGAGACCAGAATGAGACCAGCACAGTAATGAGTGAGACCAGAATGAGACCAGCACAGTAATGAGTGAGACCAGAATGAGACCAGCACAGTAATGAGTGAGACCAGAATGAGACCAGCACAGTAATGAGTGAGACCAGAATGAGACCAGCACAGTAATGAGTGAGACCAGAATGAGACCAGCACAGTAATGAGTGAGACCAGAATGAGACCAGCACAGTAATGAGTGAGACCAGAATGAGACCAGCACAGTAATGAGTGAGACCAGAATGAGACCAGCACAGTAATGAGTGAGACCAGAATGAGACCAGCACAGTAATGAGTGAGACCAGAATGAGACCAGCACAGTAATGAGTGAGACCAGAATGAGACCAGCACAGTAATGAGTGAGACCAGAATGAGACCAGCACAGTAATGAGTGAGACCAGAATGAGACCAGCACAGTAATGAGTGAGACCAGAATGAGACCAGCACAGTAATGAGTGAGACCAGAATGAGACCAGCACAGTAATGAGTGAGACCAGAATGAGACCAGCACAGTAATGAGTGAGACCAGAATGAGACCAGCACAGTAATGAGTGAGACCAGAATGAGACCAGCACAGTAATGAGTGAGACCAGAATGAGACCAGCACAGTAATGAGTGAGACCAGAATGAGACCAGCACAGTAATGAGTGAGACCAGAATGAGACCAGCACAGTAATGAGTGAGACCAGAATGAGACCAGCACAGTAATGAGTGAGACCAGAATGAGACCAGCACAGTAATGAGTGAGACCAGAATGAGACCAGCACAGTAATGAGTGAGACCAGAATGAGACCAGCACAGTAATGAGTGAGACCAGAATGAGACCAGCACAGTAATGAGTGAGACCAGAATGAGACCAGCACAGTAATGAGTGAGACCAGAATGAGACCAGCACAGTAATGAGTGAGACCAGAATGAGACCAGCACAGTAATGAGTGAGACCAGAATGAGACCAGCACAGTAATGAGTGAGACCAGAATGAGACCAGCACAGTAATGAGTGAGACCAGAATGAGACCAGCACAGTAATGAGTGAGACCAGAATGAGACCAGCACAGTAATGAGTGAGACCAGAATGAGACCAGCACAGTAATGAGTGAGACCAGAATGAGACCAGCACAGTAATGAGTTGAGACCAGAATGAGACCAGCACAGTAATGAGTGAGACCAGAATGAGACCAGCACAGTAATGAGTGAGACCAGAATGAGACCAGCACAGTAATGAGTGAGACCAGAATGAGACCAGCACAGTAATGAGTGAGACCAGAATGAGACCAGCACAGTAATGAGTGAGACCAGAATGAGACCAGCACAGTAATGAGTGAGACCAGAATGAGACCAGCACAGTAATGAGTGAGACCAGAATGAGACCAGCACAGTAATGAGTGAGACCAGAATGAGACCAGCACAGTAATGAGTGAGACCAGAATGAGACCAGCACAGTAATGAGTGAGACCAGAATGAGACCAGCACAGTAATGAGTGAGACCAGAATGCAGACCAGCACAGTAATGAGTGAGACCAGAATGAAACCAGCACAGTAATGAGTGAGACCAGAATGAGACCAGCACAGTAATGAGTGAGACCAGAATGAGACCAGCACAGTAATGAGTGAGACCAGAATGAGAACCAGCACGAGTAATGAGTGAGACCAGAATGAGACCAGCACAGTAATGAGTGAGACCAGAATGAGACCAGCACAGTAATGAGTGAGACCAGAATGAGACCAGTAAAGTGACGAGCCAATTAATGAATAATCCACGTTTTACTGAATTTCTGAGTCATAACTCATCTTTATCAAAACACAGTGATGCAACAGAGCCTTCTCGTTTGCTCACAATACTCACATGGAAATCTGCCAGAAAATGTAAAAGCGCTACACCTGTACAACCTGTCTGGCAGCGCTAACAGATGGGAAGCACTTGGGGCCTAGACGAGAACATTTATCGTGCCTCTGGGGAACACAATGCACTGCACACCATCAGACCTGTACTACTTGATGGATGTTTGTGTACGAGCACATAAACGCATTCAAACCTGCTCTTCCATCCACAGAATACAGAATCTGCATGGCAGCTGATGCCTACAGTCAGTTCAGGCAGGTATGGAGGCTTGAACACAGTATTGTTTGCCTCAATATAGTACAGATCTCTTAGGGGAGTATCAGAACGACAGAGTTCTTAACATTCCCTCAAAAACGCACAGCAAAAATGGGTCATGCTCGGAACTGTTTCCTAATTCTGTGACATCAGCCGTTGTGTATGGAAGCTCCCTTCTCTTGAATCACTCCCTTGACCTGGATAAATAATCATTGTGTGAGGGATATTTCACTTCTATATGTTCTATATTTGATTATTTAATAAACTGGATAAATAGGGCAGGGCATTTGGCCTAGAGTCGGTTTTCTAACTTCTCAATTAAGTTAGCAGAAATTTCTGAAAATTATGCAAATGGAAATTCTGATTTATTTGTCAAATAATGTAAAAAGAGCTTTAAGATCACAGATAGATTTATTAGTATTTATTGTACAGCGGTTCTCAGTTAGTTTCCTTACCCGCTAATATGTTTAGTAACCAGTAAGCATGTAGAGGATTAGCAGTGAAAATGAGACTCATTCGCCACAGGGGTATTTATTAGATACTCACGATGTACTCGTTCAAGGGCACTGAAATTGTTCAGACGAGTGTTAATCATTGAAAATAAAATACATAACAAATATTTAATAATTTCAAAATTTTATACTACAGAAAGAATTATATAGTAGAGTTGAACTATTAAATCAGCAGCAGGCAGAATTGGTCTTTGTCTGATGTTTCAGGTTCATCTGCATGGTCTGCTCTTCTTCTTTCACTGACTCCTCATTTGTCTTGAGAATGTACTTCACGAGGAATTTAACTAAAACTAACACAACAGACAAAACACAAAACTTTTATTTTAATTTTATTAAATCTAGGTGGAAAGTAGTGACAACTGTATATTTGAAATTTTGAATCATATTTTATATTGGCTCATCAGTGTGTGTGTGTGTGTGTGTGTGTGTGTGTGTGTGTATATATATATATATATATATATATATATATATATATATATATATATATATTAAAAAGTTAAGTTTTAGTAAAGTAAAGTAAATAATTACATATTTGTTGTAATTTTGTAAATTATGTTTTATGAGAAACCCTTGTTCCGTGAAAGTTGAAAACATCTCAGGTTATGACTGCCACCCTGAATTCCCGGAAAAGAGACGCTGCGTCATGGAGTTGACACTATGGGGATGCCCTCACCATCACCGGTGTCTGAGCACATGTACTAAACACTCCAATTTTTTTGGTTTATGGCAGTCTATGATGCCAAAAGCTCTAATAAAGTGCTAGCCATGTCAGTACTTGGACAAAGCTCTTAGGGAGGAGCTTACCAAAGGGAATGAATCAACAGCAACCTTCAATGTACCACTACTTCAAAGTTGGAGAATATACCGTATTTTCAACACTAGAAGGCGCACCAGATTATAGGGCGCACCTTCAATAAATGACCTATTTTCAGAACATTTTTCATATATGGGGCGCACCGGATCATAAGGCACTTAAGATACTGCAGTCAAACTGGATTGACTGGGTTTGTAATGCATCCACTAGATGTGCTAAAGAGAATGTATCAAGTGTGCAGCGCCAGAGGCGAGGCATTTATTAGTAAGCGTGAGCGCGCTGGGCGGGTATGTAACTTACATTCACAGCCTGACTCATATGAGTATTCAATGTGCGGTGGCTCGCTGACAGCAACAGCTGGCTGTTTTGAATGAGACAACCTGGTTACTGTGAACGGGGGGTGCTTAATGAACATTCTGTGATGCGCGACCAGCGCCAGAGACAGTGTGTATGTTTGCGTGTCTGTTAGTAAGAGTAAGCGCTTGTGAGCAAGCATGTGACTTACACACATAACCTGATTTATACGAGGTTGAACTGGGCGTGTGACAGAGCGGGCATAAGATGGACACAAGCGCCAAGTTCATGGGCAAATTTAGTAACGCGGAGCGTTAGTAACCAATTGATCCAATTAACCAATCTGACCCATATATAAGGCGCACTTTTGAGTATTTTTGAGAAAAATTTCAAGGCTTTTAAGTGTGCCTTATAGTGCAGAAAATTC
This sequence comes from Hybognathus amarus, assembly GCA_030378365.1. Lineage (NCBI taxonomy): Eukaryota > Metazoa > Chordata > Actinopteri > Cypriniformes > Leuciscidae > Hybognathus > Hybognathus amarus. Next base: position 51,003 of record JAQIUQ010001640.1, on the reverse strand, counting down.
GGTAATCTCCACTTTCATCAGAGTGGCATAAAATAAATGCCAAAATTCTTGCCATTGCAACTTAACCTCTAGGGAAACAGCAGGGGAGCTTAAGCTCTACTCATTCACCCTAAAGTCATAGGGAATAGTGCTTAACCCTATTTGAGCAAATAACCTATCCAGGAACCACTAGGAGACTCCATACACTCATCTATGGATTCTCTCGCTCCAGAGACGCCATACACTCATCATTGAGTGCGACCCTGACAAGAAGAGAGGCCAACATGGACCAACTAGAGTCTTTGCACGAGACCCAGCCATAGGGGATTATAAGGTCCTCCTTCAAAACCCAACCTTAGTTGGGAAGGGAATTTTGTGAATACCTATCACAATTCCATCCCATTTTCCTGGTCAAATCTATGGGTAATGGGCAGTTCATGTTGTTGTTTAAAGGTGCCATCTGTAGTAATTGAGGTAAAAATATACAGAAAATGAGCTACACGCTTCAAAAGAATGAGAAGAAATAAGTGCAATGATGTCATTAAAAAACTGAAAAGTTATATTGCTGCCGAGATATAAACCTAAATTAGCATGCTAAATTACTAGCCCCGGCCCGTCAGGTGTCGTAATACCAGTTTCGGCCATGGGAGGCGGTATGCGGGCGGGCAACATGAACACCAGCCGCACACTGCAATAGACGAGTAAGTGGCGCATCTTATGTGTGTGTGTACTTTGAACCTGAAGTCAGTCGTGTGGAAATACAGCCGATTACTACATTTCAGTTCAGGGAAGAGTTAAAAAAATGATTGGTCGACATGCATGAGGAACACATTTTGGTAAGTTGTAGCATATTGTATCTTTCAACAGTGTTCGTGTTCTTTTTCCATTAGCTAGTAGAGATGATCGGTTCACGTGCGCAAGGGATCTGTGGTGTAACATGTACAAGTGCCAAAACGGTATTTATTGTTTGAATTGCGTAATAAAATTGACAGAATCTGAGAGCTTATCTAACCTGCTTGCTAAGTGTCAATAGCGTGTGTCTCACAGTGAATTCATGAGAGTTGGCAGCTCTGAATGACGCTAGCTTGATCAACATCAGCCAATGCTCTCTGTCAAATTAATTCAAACTAACAATAAAAGTGTAATATGAACAAAACGTATACCGTAAACTTAAAATAATAGCCCAGGGTTTTATTTTCCCATATCATCGAAATGCACCAGCTTGTTTTTAAAACAGGCGTCTATGAGACGGTCTTCATCATTTAGTGTTGAGATGTTGTTCATTCAGTCTCTGATCTCTAAAAATCTCCAAATGCTCCACGTGAAATTGCGGTCTTCCAACCTTTTACTATCCTGTCAAATGATTTGAATAATATGCGTGAGAAAAAGAGCAAAACAGAGCTCGCTTGTATTGTTTGAAGACGTGAGAGTGCGCGCGGCCGCGGCACAACTCAATTTCTGGAGGTATACTGCCCCCATCTGTTATGGAAAATGGAATATTTTTTTGATTTAGAAATCCAGATGGCACCTTTAAGTGCTCAAACCCTTAGTAATTTGTCCTTCAGGTTATTTATCTACTTCTGCTTCTCTAAGAGAGAGCCTAATCCTTAGTCCTACTTAGGGAAGTAGGGAAATGAAAGCAATACATAATGCAGTATGCCCATCAATTCTCATTACCCAGACTCTAGACCCCAAGAAAGCTGCAGGGGAGCTTGAGCCCTACTTTAAAACATTGTGACTGTGGGAGAGTTGCTCTAACCTTGCCTTGAGTAAAAATACTCTACCTAAGATCCACTACAGCTAGCGTCTTTTCTTTCTTTCTTTTGACAGCAGACCATATGTGACAGCTAACAACAGGGACATATCACAGGTAAACTTTTTCTATGTATTAGCATTGTGGAGGATAGTAGAGCACACTTTCAAAAGGGTAAAGATATCCCTACTTCAAGTCCCAATATTAACTGGAAACAGAGGTAAACGAAACAGGGAGTTGCCCATTTTGTTTTATTCTGTCCACCCAGTATCTTAAGAGCAGATTAGGTAAGGGAGCCTGCCAGATGCTGAAAACTTTTCATTAGCCTTCATTAGCCTTCCAGGCCAACTTCATTAGCCTTCCAGGCCACAGCCTTCACTATTGCTGCCCTTCCAAGGGGGAGCCTAGTCCTTATTCCTGTTCAACAAAGGAAGTAGAATGAGAGCAGGGCATTATACATTGTGCCCACTACCCCCATTACCCAGACTCCAACCCTCAGGGAACCGCAGGGGAGCTAAAATTCTACTTCAAAACCCCAATATAACTGGGGAAGAACAGCTAAAACCTGCCTTGAATAAAGGTGCCACGGTCACCAGCCTGGAATGCCCTGGTTGTCCACTAGAGGGCACTCCACCCCAGACTATTGCCACTCAGTTTTGGACTTATTTTCCCATCATCCTTTGCCCAGGCTCATCAGCACTCATTGTCTTCAGCTGTTGCTCATTAGCCTTGTTCACTCTGTCTATAAAAGCCTGGTCAATTCAATCATTCATTGAATACGTTTACATGCAGCCAATTTTCGGGTTATGGTCGGGTTTCACTATTTAAGGTCACTATTCGGGTTTCTGAAACATTAGGAATAAGCCCGTTTACATGAGTGAGCAGAGAGAGTTTCTCTTGTATACATGGAATTGCAATATCCCGATGTAAATGATGACGCGCGGTTTACGTTCTAGACGTACGGACAACCTTAAGACGTAATATGCGTCATTTCTGATTCTTCTGAATAGTACGGGGCAGATAACGATTCGCCTTTGTTTGCGCTTTGATGCTGGTAACATTACTGACCTCGCTCCAAAAGTATGCTGTTCTGTGTCCCGCCATGTTTACTTCCGGTATACTGCACACAGATTTTTGTATGTGCCAAGAAGTTTCCACAAGGTTCCTTGTGAATAGAACATGCGCAGAACACAAATCACTATGGGGATATGCCGATACGCATTTAACATGACTCAACAATTCGGGTTAGAAAAGGGGATATGAGCATATTCGGTTTTGCCGGTGTTTACATTGCCATTCTGTGACCGGGCTATTGCTAATATCCTGGTTTTGATTGGGTTATTGGCTGCATGCAAATGTAGTCATTGCTAAGTCACTCAACCACTCCAATTGTTTCCTTGGTATTTTCTTTTCTTTTTTTCCCTGCCCATTATTCTGGAATACCTTTTGTCTGTTTATTCCCCTGTTTTGATCTTTTGCCTGTTTCTGGATTGTTTTTGGATAACCCTTCAATATTTGCATTTGGATCCTCACCTAAAACCTAACCAACGGGGAGCCATATTCCTGCTTCAGAACCCAACAATAGTTGGGGAAGGAGGTTAATAAAGCATGGTTCATTCACCATGCTCTACCCTTAGGGTATTTAAGCAGCTTTTACAAATTTAGCAAGCAAGGCTGCTTAGAGATGCTGCTCCTCTGAGAGGGAAGCCTACTTTGTACTTTGCCAAAAAGGAAGGTGCATATGCAATGTGCCCAGTAACTCCTACTCAGGCTTTAACCCAAAAGGAGCCACAGGGGAGCTCAGGCCCTACTTAAAACCCCAATGTCATTGAACATTGAAACAGCTCATAACTGCTATAACCAGAAATTAGTTTAAGTAGAGCACCTATCCAAAAAAAGTGTGAAATCTCTACTTCAGAACCCAATAATTATGGGGAGACAGGAAGATGTGAATTTCCACAGTTCTGTTCAACTTGCTCTTCCTTCAAGGGGAAGCCTACCCATTAACCATAGAGCCAGAAAATGAAAGCATTGCACAATATAGTGTGCCCAAAAACGTATTATCACCTAAGCTCCAACCCGAGGCTGCCACTGGGAAGCTCGAGTCCTACTTAGAAAACCCTGTCATGAATGATAGACTGCCATCAGCCAGTAAAATTGCCGTGACTTGGTACACGTGTTCCCCATAGCGTCAACTCCATGATGCTGCCTCAAAGTTCACTTCAAAAGGGAACTCTGCTTCCTACCCTAAATGTATAGTCTAAATATGGAAACTAGCATGATAAAAATTCAGTCACCTTTGCTGATGTCTAAAACCATCCAATAATGGCGCTTTCAAGTACCAGCTCGACTCCAACTCAGCTTGTCTCGAATCTCAGTGTAACCCCTTACACCCGGGTTCAACTCGACCCGCTTCGAGCGGGCCTCGAACCCAGGTCTCCGGCATGAGAGTCGGGTGCTCTAACAAGGAGGCTAAGGACTGCAGCCTCTAGCGTCTGTCGCTAGAGCGCCTATTGAGATCGGGGAGTGAGGTTTACTCGCACATGCAGCAACTACCAGCCGGCCTCCGTTACACTCACCCCCCTAAACCTCACTCTCATCCAGGTCACGGCACCAATGTAACCCCTTACACCCGGGTCCAACTCGACCCCGCTCCCGAGCGGGCCTCGAACCCAGGTCTCCGGCATGAGAGTCAGGTGCTCTAACAAGGAGGCTAAAGACTGCAGCCTCTAGCGTCTGTCGCTAGAGCGCCTATTGAGATCGGGGAGTGAGGTTTACTCGCAATGCAGCAACTACCAGCCGGCCTCCGTTACACTCACCCCCCTAAACCTCACTCTCATCCGGGTCACGGCACCAATGTAACCCCTTACACCCGGGTCCAACTCGACCCGCTCCGAGCTGGCCTCGAACCCAGGTCTCCGGCATGAGAGTCAGGTGCTCTAACAAGGAGGCTAAAGACTGCAGCCTCTAGCGTCTGTCGCTAGAGCGCCTATTGAGATCGGGGAGTGAGGTTTACTCGCACAGCAACTACCAGCCTCCGTTACATCAGCTCACTCTTTCGCTTCCATTTTCCATTGCAGACAGTACCGACACAAAAGAGTACCCGGTCGTCATAGCGACTCCTTTCGTTCCTCGTTGCCCCATCAAGCTCTCGCTGGATCCTCTCTTCGGCAACCAAAAAAAGGTAAGTCTGCGCCTCCTCTGTTCGACCACGGCGTATTCTTCCGAGTTGCCATAATAATAGTAGTACGTTTAGTAACTATCTCTGGCAAAACTATTTAAGAATAGCGGGGTTATTCTAGATATTCATCTGATGCGTGCAATGATGACGCAGTGAATAGTGACGATTCTCTCTGACCAATCAGCAGTCGGCATTGTTTTCACGTGACATTTTAGTATTGCCTCGACGGAGGTGGTAAAAAAAGTACCAGAAAGCCGGCAGAGGTACAACTTTTACACAGTGGAAAACCAAACAAAAGGTCGAGCTGGTACTTTTTATTGGAAAAGCGCCATAAAATCCTTCTCTTGGCAGATGTTTTCCAAAAGAGAGGCATTCATCTGGCATAATTTAGTCTCACAGCAGGGATTGGACAGCCATTTTTCAACATTACTTGGCAATCAAGTTCATGTTTCCAGTTCAGAAGCTCCATCCAATATTGACCGGTTTGTCACATCATACATAACAAATGCACCACTGGAGCCCTTGAAGTACACTCGTCTCAGTCCCTCACGCTCGAACCTAAATAACAGCAAATAAAAACATTTTAAAGCAAATTATGGTTCCAGTTTCATGGAAACACAGACACTGATCAATTTATACATGTATTTCAGATATCATGTGATTTTTGCCTGGTGCTTTGTACTCAATACATATGAATATAAAATGAATGAATATGCAAATCGAATATGAAAGTGAAACTGTGCCATCATTTTTTTTAGCGTCTTATTCTGCTCCATTTTTCACATGGTGCACATTACCATTATTAGTTTTATGCATTGATGATATATTATGACAAATCAAAATAACAAATGTAACCTACATAATTCTATTAAAATGAAAAGGTAATACGACTTACCTGCTATATCCCAAAGCTGTAATCTCACACGTGTGTGACTATCCCTGAATCGATCACCTTCATTGGAAAATCCACATTTTCAACTCGCATATCGTTTAACAAAGCTGGTTTTCCCTACTTTATGGTCTCCAATCACTAAAATTTTCAAGAAATGTTCAGTGAATCTTAATTCTGAGTCTTCCTGACATTTTCCTTAGATGGTTCTAACAAATCGCATCTGCAACAAATGACCGTTCAGGTTTTATTCTGCCGTTAAAATCCAACTACCTAACACAGACAGTTTCCAGCATCAAAACGATAAAACAAAGAAGTTACACAAGTCACATAAAAGGTATAAAAGGCCATTTTTGGCATTTCAAATGCAAAAAAAACAAGCATAAAGTGACATTGAGACATACGGGTGTTGTAGACAGTTCTTTAACATTGTCATATGAAAGCAATAACTAGTCACATTTTGGGAAATTATTAATTGAACATCTGCAGCAACCCTGAGAGCTTATTAACAATGTACAATATTTAACATAAACCCAATAAAACATGCGCACTATTTTAAGATAAGCAATTCTGACAAATACAGAACTATATATATAATCTGAAACATGTAGTTTATCTACATTCTATGGTATGCAGTAGGACAAAAATAATCAAATCAAAACTATAATAGCACAAAATAGATAAACTATAGTCTCAAAACTATAGTGCAATCTGACAAGATCAGAAAACAAACACATAATGCATTGCAAAAGAAAAAAAGCTTCCAGCATAATCATTAATATTTAAAAGTTACAACAACTTTCTATGATTGCTTAAAAAGTTAAAATTCTATTATTAATAATAATAATTTAGTAACCATCAGGTCATACAGAACTTAAATGGTCATAACAATAAGAGGATATAATTGTCTACAGTTATGCTGCACACATATAAGGACTCATGATACATTCTGGTGAAACTGCGTCGGTGGCCCTATTGAGAATTAGGGGTCCTTGAATCTTCATTAACACACTATCTGTATGAAAACATTCAACCGGCAATAAAGAGACTAAACACAGGCATTGAAACTGAAAGATCAATATATGAAAAGGTCTATGTAATAATACAAACTCTGGCTTTAGGTTATGACCATTTAAATCCAAAGCTATAAATATTTACATTACTTCATAACTTTAAAAAATCACACATATGGAGGACAATTAATATATACACTTTCTATTGTACTTTAAACACACAAACTATACAAAAATTACATAATACAGCATGGAAAAATACAGTTAGTATTGACATTGGCACTTAAACACTATGCGTTAATTGCTACATACTTGTAGGCATTGATTATCTACACTTAATTTACAGCATACATACACTGATATGATGCTTTAACTAGACATAAAACTGTTTGATAATCATGATCATTTAATATAGTCGCAGTTTTAAAATATAGTTTATAAAAGTAATGTAGACTGATTGTATAAAACACATTAAACACATTAATTTGTCACTCATAAGAGTCGCTGCACATTTTTAAAATGTCTAAATCTTCAGTTTCTGCTACAATGGTTATTTTCTGCTGGTCCATTAGATATTTTGATCTATAATTAAAAGCTTAAACAGTGCAGAATATACAGCATTACAATGATTGGTGTTGTTTTCATGTCAACTACTGCTGCCATACTAAAGCAAGTGATAGTGACAGAAATCAAAGGGATCCTGCATGTTTGGGTTTCTGATTTTACTCAATTTAGCATTAACATTAGGGTCCAAAATTAACTCTCTTTTTTTGGCAATTGTGGGTGAATTGTGAAAATGTGCCTGCTATAAAATCATTAAAAAAAACATCATTACTTAAAAAGCATTTTATTTCAGTATATTCATTTTAAATTAGTTTAACTTGAACAAATAATATGCATCTCAAAACACAACAAAATTACCAAAACTTTAAAATGGAAAATTAAACATTTAATGAAAAATAAACTTTTTTGGCCACACCTGCCAATTGTGGGTAAATTGAGAAAATGCAATGGCCATTAAACAGTAGGCTCGTTTGTTTTATTGTTGGTTATTGTAAAATAAAGCTAAAAGTTTATAATTTTTTTGTTACTTAAAATAAACATTAACTGAAATGAAATAAAAACGTAAAACTTCGCCAAGGTCGCCAAGGCAACATTTAAGTACTAAAGTAACTAAAATTTAAATGGAAACCAATTCAAACTAGACATAAAAAATAATGAAAATGACAAAAACATAACAAAATGACTAAAACTTCATCTGAAAATAAAAACTAGTTAAAATAATAATACAAAAAAACTAAAATAGTTTACCAAAGAAACTAAAATAACACTGGCTCATTGAAAATAAATACATTGCACACAAGCTCCATGCCTCCATATGCAACTGACATACTGGCAAAATCTGACTTGCATTTGGCACTTGTTAATTTTGGACCCTGGTCAACACACATACATCCATACAGCTTCTTTAAATGTCTCTGCTATCAAACAAATATAATATTAAAGCTGTCCAGTGCAAGCGACTTAAGTCACACCACTGTATAAACTCAGCTATTAGAACCCGTTCTCATCCCAAAGCGCCATATTTTAAAACTTTTGCAAAAGCGTAAATATCCAACGCACATGGCACCCTTTAGCGCCAAATGAGACGTAAAAATAAATAGGGCAGAAGGCGCCTCCTAGTGGTCTAACCCTACCCTTACCCCATACCTAAAACTTAACCGTCTCATTTGGCGCTAAAGGGTGCCATGTGCGTTGGATATTCGACGCTTTTGCAAAAGTGTCAAAATATGGCGCCTTGGGATGAGAATGCGTTGGCTATTATTTCACCATAGCTGACATGATCTCTTGAAATAAATGTGTTTCAAAGGGTCGAGGAGCTTTGCTTAAAGTCTTTGAGAATGACGATACGCGGACGTCACACTTGCGGCGTGTGCATAAGATGGAACTCGGACACCGGGGAGTTGGGAACGGGGCTGCCCGAGCCGAGAGAATCACGAAACGGAGAAGGTGGCATCAGATCCAGAGAGTCCTCCATTGACATTTTGATCTGTACCAACTCCTCCTCATCATGGATCTGTGCATTGTCATACATGTAGCCATGAAGAAGTCCAAACTGCTCATTTTCATCCTCCTCCAAAGGGGAGACAGGCTCGTCTGGGTAAGCACCCAGTTGCATGGGCAAAATTGGATGTGGATGCAATATTTGGGGTTGAAGCGGCAGCATCACCCTGTCGCCCCGGCTCGGGCAGGCTTATGATCTCATCCAGATCGGAGCACGAACTTGACCATCTCTTGCTGAAAGTGGTCTGCAATAACATGTTGGGGGAGAACACTGTTTTTTTGTGGCACGTGTTGCTCAGAAGTGTAAAAAGTCAGATGGGCGCCCACCTCCTTCATTGGCTTGCTGACAGGCGACAGCCTGAGAGCCATCAGAGGAGGGCTGCCCGAGGGATTGTATCTTATCGGGTCGCCCTCGTCCTCCTCGGCTACGTTGTATAGAGTCTTGGTGCTTAAATCGGAAAACTCCATGCCTGGGTTATTGTAGGTATTAGTTAGGGGTTTGATGACAGCCGTCTGATTGGATCCCGGCTTCCTGCCTCTTCACATGTACAGACAGTCTGTGCCACATGTGTTCCCCTTTCGGAGGATGTCTTGAACCTGGTTCAGACCATGACACAGACTTTCCATTAGAACTATGAACAAAATAAAGACGACTGTTATTTCACAGGAACCGAGAAAGGTGAACACAAGAACAACATTTCTCGTTCGTGTAAAAAAGTTTGAACAAGCAAAAATTATGCTGAATATTGTTATTATTATTCAGACATCTAGAGTATCTGATAAAAAAAAAAATCAGGTCAATAGAGGTGGGTGGAAATCTTTTATGACCACAGAATGAACAATTTTTTATTGCATAAGGATTTACAGTGGGGACCAAAAGTCTAAAACTAACTTAAATGTGGTATTTTTCCACATAAACCTGGATCATGTGACTCTTTGTACAGAAAGTCAGACGTTTTTTCTATTTAATGCTCATTGGAACATGGAGAATATGATCATCAGAGCTCAAATCAGCTCCAGTGCCAATGTCATTAAAATCGAGAAAAGTCCATCCATCATAAAAGTGATCCATATCACTCCAGAAGGGTTTATAAAGTCCTTCTGAAGCAAAGCGATGGGTTTTTGTAAAAAAAAACTTTATAAACTAAAATATAAACGCAAGTCGACTTGCGCCAAAAGAGCTTCTGACACAATGTATGACGTCAGATGTTGCATAAGCCATAAGCTCTTGCAGTTCAAATAAACAGGGCTGGGCAAAAAACTCAAAAAGCTCCTCTTCTCTTATATCGTAATCTTCCGATATTTCTCTTTAAAAGTTCTCATTATAGACTATCCTTTGTGCTTCCACATTTGTCAGTGCGTCTTGTCAGAGGTTACTCTTTTGGCATGAGTCGGTTCTGCATAGGCTGTCTGTCTGCAGCTAGTTATTATAGTTTATAAATATTTAAATATGGGTATTTTGCTTACAAAAACGCATCACTTCACTTCAGACGGACTATTTACCCCCTGGAGTCGTGTGGATGTTTTTTATGATGGATGGATGCACTTCAAAATCAGGAGCTCCATTTACTTCCATTATAAAACTTGGAAGAGCAAGGATATTTTTGGGGTATATATATAACTTGAGGGTGAGTAAATCATGGGATAATTTTCATTTTTGGGTAAACTATCCCTTTGAAGCAAAGGTAAAACTAAATACTAAAAGATTCAGAAATATGTGGAAAATTCAATTAAATGTTTCACTCAAAGATTATGCTAATTAATCGCAAATTCAAAACATCAAATTTGGCCGAGAAATCACACACAAAAGATGGTTTACAGACATTATTAAATGTGTTAAATGAGAAAAGCAACAAATAGCTTTAGAAAGAAATTTTATTTAATTTAACAGAATTTATTACACATACATTTTTAGGCTACAAACGCCATGATTTTTGAGGAGCTGCATGTGAATTGGTATTTAGATATATTTGAAGACCAAAACAGTTCTGTTTCCAACATTCTTCAAAATATCTTCTACCGATGTTCCACAAAAGAAAAGAAAAAGTCCTCACGGATTTGAAACAACATGAGAGTAGCCTATATGTAGGCTAAAATAACCATTTTCCTTTTTGGGAAAACTTTCCCCAATATTAAATTTTTTTTTTAATGAAACTATAAAAGAGAAACTAAAATGTCTAAATGTCTAAATAAGTAAGTCATTGAGTCATTAGTTTAAATGGCTAATTTGTTTAGGAATTTAGTCAATGGCTCTTTTTGAAACATTGGTTCACTCGGTCTGATTCGCTCAAAATGTTGAGTAATGCATATAACTACTAGTCTGCTGAACTAAACGTAAAGGGACCAGCACCTCCACATATTATCCCAGTGTTTCCAAGGGAGCGATAGCCCCTGGCTTAAACTCCCGCGGTAAGCACGGCCTGAGCCACCGTCGCTGCAGTCACATCTAGTCAGTAAAAGTGTGCAGCGATGCCCAACTGGCCACCACTCAACTGTCCTCTACAGACACCCCTCTAAAAAAGCGCCCATAATGTCGTCATGCCTCTTGCCGGCAGAGCTGACACTTTACTCTTGTATGCACTAGAAAACATGCTTTTTCCCCAAAAAGTTGGCCAGAAGAAAGCACAGCCTGCATCTGCTTCAATTTTACCGGCATAAAATTTGCACAGGACACAAGGCACTGGAGTCTCCTTCCTCAATAGAGAGGTTTGACAAAGCTCAAATGAGATGCAACACTACTCTTGACCCATCTTACAGGGCATGGAGGTCACCAACGTGCCAAGTAAATTGTCAGCGTGGAATGGGATCGACCTTCCACCAATAATTCTCAAAAATCCAGCAATCAGGCATTAACAAGGCAATAAAGATCTTCGCCGGCACGCACTCTTCAAATATACACATAAAGCCCTGTTGTTCGACACGCGGCCTTGTGCTCTGTATTGTGGCCACGACATCGATTGGAAGCCATCAGATTCTCCTTCTCAGCGTATAGGCTCATAGAGACCACAGTTCTGGCTGACAGTAGAATCTGCTACTGAAAAGGGAAGACACTATGGTGTCCCTGACAGCAACGTCATCAGTACTTGTGCACAATGTCTTCGTTGGCCATCAAGGGGCCACTGAAATTAGTGGCAGACCCTGCGGACGCTCTTAATCTAGCGTGGGCTGTTTCAGCACTGTCGCTCACCACTCCCCATTCATAGAGCTCCCCATCCATGTAGTTACACATCTGTCGTCACCACTCATACGTGGACGTGAACCCTGCCCAGGGAAATTACCTCTCACAACAGATCCTGGGTTCACTGGGGTTCATCAGAGCTCAAACGTACAATGGCGTTATCATGACTTGTCCGTTTAAATGTCACGTGACATTCAGCCCAGTGCTCAGGAATGCAGGCATAAAGAGGAGACCCAGCCGAATGACCACTATCATTGAGGCCATGAGCCCCAGCAGTCTTTTCGAAACACTTTACGAAAACGCACTCACCTGCCCAGCTGAAACTGATAGCCAGCCCATTCTCATCCCAAAGGCGTCATCTAACTCACAGCCAATGCTTTAGGCACCCTTTAACGTCAGTTAGATGACACCCTAGGATCGTGTCTCACACAGACCTGAACCTACCCATGTCATCTACTCGACGTTAAAGGTAAAGAGTCAGTGTAGATGATGCCCTGAGGATCGCGTCATGTAACTGACGCTAAAGGGTGCCTAAAGCGTCGGATGTTGAAAGCATGGTCAAAATTGTCAGTTAGATGTGTCTGCGACAGCATAGCTGGTGTTCTGTCCAGAATCTGATTCTGAACCAAGATTTTAAGATTCAACACATAAATGGGAGACAATTGATTCTGTTTTGCAACACTGCTTTGCCCTTGAAGAAGGACCTCAAGGAATTTTCTGTGCACCAAGGTGGATTGTGATATGGAAATATGCATCAGTAAATCTACCAATGTATACCATTCCCGGGGACACAGAGAGCATAGCAGGTGACGTACTGTAAGCATTTTGAACTTGTAACAACTGAAATGCTTGTTCAGCTGCTGTAAATCTAGGATAAGGGAGCAAGCCCTCACTTTTCTTTGGGAAGAGGAAGTAACAGCTTTAAAATCCTTCCTCCATTTTCCCTTATGGAACCACCTGAATCACCCTTTTGCTGAGAAGAACACTATTTTCCTCCCTCAAGACTGGGGAAAGCCTCTTACCAGACAATTACTCCGCTGAAACAGGGAGGTGCGTAGGTACTGCGGCCTGTAAACCCCACTGAATCGTGCAAAGAACTCACAGTGTTATAGTGCACATGCGCGTACTTCTCGAGGCAGACAGCGAGGATCCCTGGCATCACCTGGGGAACCCCCACATCTTTTTGTGAACATTGCTGGATATTGCATGACACTGCTTTTTTCTCAACTGTCGGCACACAGCCCCGATTGTGAGGTTAGTGGTTCTAATGCATTTAGATTGTTTTGACAAACCAACACATGAGGCATTGTATGCTGAAGACAACATTTCTTAATTGACTAACCAAACTTTTTGCACAGAGAGAAGAATGTGGCTACATCTGGGCCGACGTTCTTCCCTCGTTAAGATCTAGAGATCCGACTGCCTCTTCTTTCCTGCAGAGAAATATCTCCCTTTCGCTGGGGGCAGAGCCTTCCTCCCTGACCACGCCTGGTGTTTAGGCTGTGTGCGCACCTGTTCAGCCTTCCAAGCACTGTGGAGAAGACAACCTAAACTTCGGTTGTGCAGACGACTGCACTGGTCTGCTGAACTTCTCAGGCAGTGAACGCCTCAGAGATTCCGCCTGTTTCTTGGAGTTCTCAAACCATGCCTGAAACGCATCATATGGCGATGAACCAACATTGGCCATTGCATGACCCAAAGACACTAATGCACAACATGTTGCACATAGTATGTAGTTGGCCGTGGACTGACTTCCCTCATAAGCTCGTCACATGTCCTCCCCCTGACATGGACTTGCTCAGCTCCCTCAAGCAAATACCTTAGAGCTCTAGCCTTGCAGGTCTGATCACTATAAAATCCTGCTGAGCTGTTTATGAAGAACTGGCATGAAGGAGGTGGAGGGGCAGTCCACTCTCATCGAATAAATCCTGAATCAGAATAAATTCTGTTTAAATGAAGAACCGGTATTGGACCCATTGTACAGTTCGATGGCTCAAGTGTGTAAATAAAAAAGACATAACAACATTGTCTTTAGAAATCCTTTTTTTGTGCAGAACTGCTTCCTTCCAACTACAGATTCAAAACTCAATTTGATAGTTTAACAGTTGAGCCCAAGCCTCCATTACTGAGTATAAAATGCAGGAATGCTGAGTTGCTTCATTAAAGCTTATTGAATTATGTAGAGAGAGAGAGAGGGAGATAGAGAGAGATCGACTAAGGGAGTGAATTACATGCATCTATCTGATATTCTTCATGCCAATCTTATATTCATTATCCACAAGTTTCCGGGGGCGCTCCTGTAATAAATAAAGTGGGTGAAACTTCCGGAACGGCGGCGGAAGTAGCATTCCAATGGTATTTTGTGTGTTAGTTAGCGAAGAGGCTAGCTGTTTTTCTGAGAATTATTTAACGATTTAAAGACGCAAATCTTTATGAGAGATGTCGTTACAGAGCTCAGGGACATCATGTGCTGTTCGCGGTTGTACGTATAATCAGGACTAATCTAATTCAGTGGCTTAAACGTGATTGTTTTGAACATAAGCCGAAAACTAAATCAGAGTGATCCTGCCAACGACTGTAGTTTCCATCACCTCCCAAAACACTACAATCTTCCTGAGTGTGTACATTAGTTTAGCTTACTGTGTTCATTAGTGTATTCTATAAACTCTATCAGCATGTGATTGGATGTTCTTTACTGATGTTACACCTAAAATCCGGATCAAAGCCTGAGTTGACAGAATACCAAATGTGCCAGTTAATGTATTCAAGTGGCACATTCATTTATAATTTTGAATAAACTCCAAAGCACAATGACTAAGTGTGTATTTTTTATTTTAATTGTTTGTCAGCTCACACAACTGTCTGTCACCATGCCTTGATGAGTATTGATTATTAATTATGTTATTATAATACTCCCAACCAACTACTGCGGATGGTAAAGGTACTGTTATTTCACCCTTTTTAATTTCGTTGAGGTTGTGTTCCCACATCGTTAGCGAGTTTGGATCGCTGATAACTTGAATGACTGTCAACTGTTGAATGAACGAGTGTTAAGTATGTCAAGCTGCGCTTTGTTTACTACGAACCGGAAGACGAGCCCACTTTTGACGCAAGGCCTCATGGGGCGCAGGAAACTTGTGATAAGATTCATTATTCAATATGGCATCATGACTTTTGTATAAACATACACGCCACTTTCAAGACAAGCTATCCGCGTGTATGCACGTATGTGTACGCTGTTAAATGTACGTGTGATTCTGCGTGTATGTACACGGCGTCAAATGTCCAAGCAAAAGCGAAGCAAAATGTAGATCTACATCTGGGGAGTGATATTTTTGCTAGGATGGTAGGGGAAGACTCATAAATGCTATTAACCCCAGTGATGGGTAGGTTTAGGGACGGGGTTGGGTAGGTCATATATTTATATACACATTATTAATGTAACGTTAAGTCAATCGGCATTCATAAACACGCTGAAAAGCAATTATGCTTGTTGATAGCATGGCAAAAATGGAAATACGAATTGGCGTGTCATAAATACTGTCATTCCATGAGATCAGTCTGCATTATTCATGACTGCGCTAGTCAATTAATTTTGTTGGTTGCGTTTTATAAGGTGTTATTTAAAGTATAAATAACGTCTTACAACTTGCTACTGACTCACTCATAAAGACAGTCTTTGCTGCCTAACTTTCACACGCTGAATGGTTGCTGATGGCCTGGTTCACAAACAAATGGGCAAATAGGCGCTATGTTAGTCACATATTTGAGATCTAAATAACTACATTCTCCTAAAAAACTCTTAAACCTACATTCCATCACACAACAACTGTAGTATTTGAATTATAGTGGGAGTGCTCATCCACCATGACACTCAATGAGAGTAAAGCTGCAAGTGGTGTGATACAAAAGGTGAAAACTGCTTCTTTGGGATACTGGTATGAATATTGCACGGCTGGAGAAGGCTCTTAGCGAATCAGATTTGAGAACCAGAACAAACTGTGTGTGTGTGTGTATATATATACATATATATACAGCTATGGAAAAAATTAAGAGACCACTGCCAAATCAGCAGTTGCTCTGGATTTATTATTTATAATATAAATAATAAATCCAGAGCAACTGCTGATTTGGCAGTGGTCTCTTAATTTTTTCCATAGCTGTATATATATATATATATATATATATATATATATATATATATATATATATATATATATATATATATATATATATATTACATTATAAATAAATAAATAGAAAATAGCAGCATTTCTACACTAGACTTTTGGTCCCCACTTTATTCACAAAATACATTACAAATAAAAGGAACTTCAGCTTTTTTTTATTATTTTCGAACTCAAACCAAACACCAGATTATTCATAACAAATAATCTAGTCTGGCATCAGCGCATAAACAACTTCTTATTATGGGACATTTGAATTGAAAAAATGTTTGTAAAACAGTATTTTAACAGTAACAGTAAAACTAATATCTATAAAACAATTAAGTTGCAACTCTACATTTTACCACAGCTGTTGCAAAACAGCATATACATAATATGATCTATATTAAATGCAACAAGTTGCAACCGTAAACAACTAGGTGCAGAGGTCATACATATATTGGCTTATTTGTGACTAGTCCTTTTCTGTACTTCTGCTTTACTTTTTTGTTCCACTGCTTTCAATTGTAGATACCCCCAATATATTTACTGTGGAATAACAATTATAGCAAAATCTTTTTTCTGGCTGATACATTCCTTCCGTTATCTGATATACTCCATGAAATTGCCCAGCAACTCAATAGTTGGTTGTAGAAGAATAATAACTCTTGCACTTGCCATTACATACATCTAAAGCTATAGTCACACAGTCTCTCTCAGCCCTGCTGCTTAGACGCCCCTGGGTGTGCAGGTTTTAATTGTAGTTGACCTGAAAATCATAAGATGTCTGAGAGAGCCGTTAATTGAGTAAGCTCCTGGAAATGGCATGATCCAGAGGTCTTGAGAGAATTACAGGACTGGATCCATGGGCTCTCAGCGCAACAGGACGGAGAGAGACTGTGCTAATGCAGCTGAGCTACTTACTTGGCATTTCCAGATGTGTTCTTCTTACGTTTGAACATGTTTAGTAGGCTGTTGCTCCTGCAAGCAATTTTTCCATCGCCCACATGCATACGCACCACATCGGAGGTGGTGAACGGCGCTGCGTCACGTTCCTCTCGGGCTTAGCGAGTATTATGTACATTTTTGGCGTGAACATGCATCCGAGAGCTACCGTCACGCTGAGACTCACAGAGAAGGACGTGGTGATGATCTTGTAGTTGGAGCCGAAGTAAATCGGCACAAAGGCCAACCAGATAATACAGGTGGTGTACATGGTGAAGGCAATGTACTTGGCCTCATTGAAGTTGGCAGGGACATTGCGAGTTTTAAACGCATAATAGGTGCAGCTGAGAATGAGCAAGCCATTATAGCCCAGTGGCGCCACCATGCCCACATTACTGGTATTGCATATTAGAAACACTTCTCGAATACTGGGGTAGGACTTAATCGGCTCTGGAGGCTCCAAGATGATCAACGTGACCTCCAAAGTCAATTGCACGCTGATGAGGATGAATGCGATCACCACTTGTGCCCAGGCACTCATGAAGCGTGGTTTACGTGTGCATATCTTCTTCTTGCTGCCAGCCAGAATGCGAGCAATGCGGTTGGTCTTGGTGACGAGAGCTGAGTAGCACATGGAGGCAGAGAGGCCAACGAGGAGGCGCTGCAGGTAACATGAGGCTAGGGTGGGACGGGCGATGAGAGTGAATGGGCAAATGTAACCCAGGAAGATGCCAGCCAGGATGATGTAGCAAAGTTCACGGCTGGAGGACTTGACGGACTGGCGTGTCTCGGTACAGTATGAAGATGAAGGTGACAAAACTGGTCACTAGGATGCCCAGACATGAAAAGACGACAGCAGCAATGGATTCAGGATGACTCCACTCCAGGTAGCGCAGGGGAAGTGGCTCACAGACTGAAGAGACAAGACAAAAGTATTGTATCAATGGGAGACTATGAACACAATGCATGAAATTAGTATTAAAAGTGTTTGTTAAAGCAAACATCACTGTTGTAGTACTCAAGACCACTTTTTGAAGGTCTCAATCTCGTGTAGGTATCAACCGCATTTGTTATTGTACTAGGTATTGTCTCATCTCAATCTCTAGACCAATAGGACTCTGGATTTTATTTCAAGAACAGTTAAGACCACAACTGCAGGGACATCACTAAATTTCCTGTGCATTGTCAGATTTATTTTACATGCTCTACATAGTGTATTATTATTATCATAACTGTATACACTGTTATTGTTACACTATTCTAACTTTATTTATTAAATATAAGACATTTCTCAGGAAGTAAATGTGTATCTTTCAGATGAAATTGTTGGTCTGGTCAAGTCTTTTCTTGTTTTGGTCTCAACCCCTTAAGTCTTTGTCTTGGTCTTGGTCTCAACACACTCAAGTCTTGGTCTTGGTCTCAACACACTCAGGTCTTGGTCTTGGTCCCAACACACTCAGGTCTTGGTCTTGGTCTCAACACACTTAGGTCTTGGTCTTGGTGTCAACACACTCAGGTCTTGGTCTTGGTGTCAACACACTTAGGTCTTGGTCTTGGTGTTAACACTCAGGTCTTGGTCTTGGTCTCAACACACTCAGGTCTTGGTCTTGGTGTCAACACACTCAGGTCTTGGTCTTGGTGTCAACACACTCAGGTCTTGGTCTTGGTCTCAAGGTCTTGGTCTTGGTCTCACACACTCAGGTCTTGGTCTCACACACTTAGGTCTTGGTCTTGGTGTTAACACACTCAGGTCTTTGTCTCAACACACTCAGGTCTTGGTCTTGGTCTCAACCCCTCAAGTCTTGGTCTTGGTCACAACACACTCAGTGTCTTGGTCTCAACACACTCAGGTCTTGGTTTTGGTCTCAACACACTCAGGTCTTGGTCTTGGTCTCAATCCCTCAAGTCTTGGTCTTGGTCTCAACACACTCAGGTCTTGGTCTTGGTCTCAACACACTGAGGTCTTGGTCTTGGTCTCAACACACCTAGGTCTTGGTCTTGGTGTCAACACACTCAGGTCTTGGTCTTGGTGTCAACACACTCGGGTCTTGGTTTTGGTCTCAACACACTTATGTCTTGGTCTTGGTGTCAACACACTTAGGTCTTGGTCTTCAACACACTCAGGTCTTGGTCTTGGTCTGAACCCCTCAAGTCTTGGTCTTGGTCTCAACACACTCAGGTCTTGGTCTTGGTCTCAACACACTCAGGTCTTGGTTTTGGTCTCAACACACTTAGGTCTTGGTCTTGGTCTCAACCCCTCAAGTCTTGGTCTTGGTCTCAACACACTCAGGTCTTGGTCTCAACACACTCAGGTCTTGGTCTTGGTCTCAACCCCTCAAGTCTTGGTCTTGGTCTCAACACACTCAGGACTTGGTCTCAACCCCTCAAGTCTTGGTCTTGATCTTGGTCTCAACACACTCAAGTCTTGGTCTTGGTCTCAACACACTCAGGTCTTGGTCTTGACTGCAACACTATACTGTGCTATTAGCGATGTGCAATTAATTTTATAAGCATCAAACTTTCAATTTTGTCTGGTCTACAATAAAGTGACCAAAAGAATCCAACCGACTTACACTGATGGGGGAGCCTTGCCAAAACTACAAGGCCCGTATTCCTAAAGAATTTTTCTGCAAAAAGTGGCTCCTAGCAGCCAAATTCTAAGAAAATTCTCAGAGTCATGACGTTTCTTAGAATTTCCCCTAAAAGTGACACGAAAATCCCAGTTAATATAAACGCTATTTCTCAAGATTCCTGGCGCTTAAAATGGCTCCTAGGAGAGATCTGCTAAGAGCAGGGAAGAGGACTTTTAGTGGCTTAGGAGTTCCCCTAAGCAGCTCTGTGTCATTTTTTTTTCCTTTTTTTCTCAATTTTCTGTGTTTGTCGGATATTTGTTAACAAGCCTTCATAAATAGACCAGCCAGCAATCACAGACATTGATAAAAGCTGAGCCGTGTTACCCTCATTAAGACCACACTGAGTTGTAACATTGCAATTTCTACTTCATTAAGGACATTCCCTTGAGAAAGGCCATCTTGTTTTCAAAGGGGTCCATATGGGAGTGAAAGTACAAAATATGCCAGCTAGGATTTTAATATGAGCAAATAAGATAAGAATCATTATTTTAACAGGGTGTAATGAGCTTAAGTTTTCACAAATTTTAGATTCTAATGTTAGCAACCCCTACAGCTTACTATTCATTTTCCAGATATTTTCTTGAATGGGAAATATTATTTACAATTGGGCTACAGTCTGCATAAGATTAGAGTGTATAATTATGTTTATTGATTTGAGGGTACATGCTTTGCTCATTATCACCAAAAGTTAATTTTCATCAAACTTGTAGGATCAACCAATCACAGCTTTTGAAATGATGACTCATACCTAGCAACGGGGTCAACCACACCTCCTCACTAAGATAGGATTTTCCATCCATTCCTTGCTCAGAGTTCACTGAAAATGTTCTGGAATCACTTCTAAGCTAAAACTCCTGGGAAGGAATTTTTAGGTTAAGTTAGGAGCTCTCTGAGAGGATTCTCAGAATCTTTAGGAATACGGGCCCAGATCAGAAAATCCTAGGAAACCATTTTGAACACCAAACTGCATTGCAACATAAAAAAAAAAATACTCAGAGCACATTAGCAACCACAAAGCAATGTTTTGGCAACCAGCCACAAAAAATATATATAAAAATTTAGTTTTGTTGATTTGAACCAGTAAGTAACCACCTAGCAATGCCCTAGGCAACTACTGAGAAATGCACTAAACCCCACTCAGAACATGGTACAGCAAGTAACTACCTAACAATCCACTAGCAATCTCATAGCAATGAACAAAAAAACAAAACCACATAGCAACATCCTTGCAAATGCCCACACAATTTTGGAATTTGTTCTGTTGATTTGGACCAGTAAGCAACCACCTAGCAATGCCCTAGAAACTATTTTGAACACCCTAGCAACTGCATAGCGATGCACCACAACCTCAAAAGACCTCCAAAGTAAAAATTATGAACATCCTAGCAACTGCATAGCAATACAGTTAATTGTTTCTGAACACCTTTTAACCACACAGCAATACCCTGGCAACCTCTCAAAAAAATTGGGTCTGTTTTATTTTGCCAAAGGCCAACACACCTGCAGAGCTTTTTCCCATTTTACTGTGGACTCAAATTATTCATAAGATGTGATGCATTATGAATTTATGCCTCCACCAATATGCAAACACTTTAAGAGGCCAACAGGGGAGTGAGATCAAAGTGTACATTGTTGAATATGAAATAAAAATGGCAAAAGCGTTCACTTTGCATTGCTGCGTGTCTTTGAGGGACTGGCCATTTGAGTGTGGCCAGCTCGCTTATGCACCAAGTGCTAAAGTAGGTTTCCAGCTCACCTAAAAATAAACAGCATCTCCACTAAGGGACCGGCCATTAGAAAGAACCAAGCCAAAGGAGACTTGAGAGACTGCAGCAGGAGAGAGAAATGAATGCTTCCTCATTTCCAACACCAGAATTCATGAAAGCCAGACCCTTTTAAGAAAGATTAAAACTCAACGACACAGCCATTTACATCTAGCAGGATATGAATAACTTCCTAAAAGATAAATAAGATTCATATTTTTCAGCATTCCTGACCAAGGGTTTTTCTTGAGCTATGGTGAATCTGTGCATTACAGCAGAAACATGGAACTATAGAGCTAATGAAAAATACATTGCTAGGACACTCTAAGCTTTCTGCATTGACATTGACCATCATAGTGTATGAAAATAGGCCAGAGCTGAGAAGTAGGCAGTGAAGTAGGGCTGTCACAGGCGATAAGTTGTACGGCACAAGCAATCTGTAAAAATGATAAATGGCCTTCAGGTGTCATGGGAAATCTTTTGAAAATAGGACAGTGAAGGTCTCTTAAAGAGCCAAATCAGTAATAATGCAAGACTTGGAGAATAGTCCTCTGCATGGGTGTTTGATGCTTTGATTCAGACACATTTTCTTCAAAACTAAACATCGATTAAAGTGAATTAGCAAAACCTTTGGCAAAAGCACCATATAGGTAAATCTTTATGTACTGGATTTTGACATTTTTCTGAAGACATTTTCTTTCCTTGTCCATGCAAATGTCACCACAGTAAGTCTGAATGCTTAGAAAAATAATATTACAACTCTCCTCAACAAGCCTGCTAGAATAAATTCTGACAGACAATGGATTGTTTTAAGATGTGAACTAGTTTATATATTTGAATATTTAGTTTTACAAAAAAACATTCAAATAAAGACTGATTGATTATGTCACATAATTTCCCTTTAGTGTCTCCATAGTTTCTCTAAGACAACTATGAGACTAAACAGAGAAGTTTGGAGACTTTTGCTTAAGTCTCTTAACTCTCTTGAAGCTTGTTATCTGATGCTGTGTCCGAAATCACCCATTACTCACTATATAGTGGACTATATAGTGAGCTCGCCATTTTGTAGTGCTGTCCGAATGTATAGTGATGATTATTATACCCTATATAGTCCACTCAATGTATCCCAGAATGCATTTTGAAAAGTAGTGTACAACCGATGGTCACTAACCTAAGCCCTACATACCATCATGCATTGCGCTGATCGTAAAAATAGGTTATAATCATGTGTGGAGTAGCGCATTATAACAAAAACGGCCAGAAATCACTTTTAGTTTTAAAATTTTGCAGAAATAAGCTCAATATAATGTAATGTATTTATTTTTAAAAATCTATTTAGCCCAGAGACGGATCGGCACCAGCCGACAGATGATGTAATCAACGGCGCCGAAGAGACGATCGAGTACATGTCCGAAAGTGGCTTCTATTATGCTGGTGAGCTCATTATATAGTGCTATAATGCCAACATAGGGGGTAGGGAGTAGTGCTTTGAGTGGAGATTTCGGACACAGCATGAGTCTTTAATATGACCTCAAACATTTCTCAAATTCAGTTCAAAGATCAAACTAAATTTTCTCAGCAATGCAGATTCATTTTGCAGATTTGTACTTCTACTTGGTCCACTATAGTCACTATTAGTATCCATTTTTACTAATTTTAGGAAAAACATCTGACAGAGTGAAATCTGACCACATTAAAGTTGCAGTCTGTATTTTTTCCTATTTTTCGCCATCTGTGTTCAAAATCTTCAATTGCAGTTATTTGCGTAATTTTCAACTTTACATGAGTTGTGCCTCGGCATAGCGTGGTTGCATTCAGAATCACAGATTCTACTTTGTGGAAGTATGACCAACATAACAATTTTCACTGGAAAACATCATCTAAAGAAGTAAGTTACATCCACTTTTGTTCTGACCAACTAAGGGATTGCATTGCAGTAAATCGCGCTGATTAAATCTAACGATTGCTTATCATATCATGTCAAACTCGTGCAAATTATTCTATCATTCTCAAATTGTTAATATAAACAACATCAGTATTGCATGACTACATTTAATGACCTTCCGATATTATCCTTGTTTTTGGATGGGCCGGTTGCAGTGTCTTTTTTTCTGCAGCCACTCCGAAGTCCAAACAAAGTCTTTTGCGTTTTACAATGGGTGAGTGTCCAGTTGTCACTGGTGATAGTCATTTAAACCTGCTAAAGACTATAAATCTCTACCTCCAACATCCTCACACGCAATATAACCTTCTAGACGAAATTCTTCTTTATGTGTACAGTTGTGAGCTCTGAATCTCCTGCGGAAATTCACCAGTACCACTGGATTTAAAATATTATTACAAGCTTACTGCTTTGAATCGAGCTAAGGTAAGGAAGCTATGTACTTGGTCAAAAATGTATTTTTGGATAATGTTTAACCCCCAAAAGTTACAGACTGCAGCTTTACCAATAACTATTGCAATAAAATGATGACCATTGCAAATGAAGTACCGTGCAGTTCTTCGCTTGGCCACCATCCCAGCTCACAGGCTTTGCAGGTGAACTCATCCTGGACATATTCATTGTCCTTGCAGGCTGTACAGATCCAACAACAGCTCACCTCCCCTTTCCTGATCACCTGCGATGACACATAACACACATTTCCCCAGTGGACTAAACTTTCTTTAAGAAGAAGCAACTTAAAATAATGGCAACAATACAAATGCATCTGCATGAGGGTTTTCGCTAAATGCTAATAATAAATATACAAACTTACCTTGATCTCTCCTTTGGAGCAGGGCTCACTGCAGACAGATCGGACCATCTCACTCCGGTTCATCTGGATCATATAATCATCAATACTCAGAATGCCTTCATGCCACGAGCCGACGTTTATATAGTCGTAGACTCCAGGCTCTACATACTGCAGGTTCATAATGTCATACCTTCAAGAAAGAAAGACACAAAGTTGTTTTACAGTCAATCATAATTATCATTGTTGCTCATGATTACATTTACACATTTTATATTCTGACTTTATAACGGGCTATTGGGAGTTATAAAGTCAGAATTGCAAGCTCTAAACTCACAATTGCGAGATGTAAACTCGCTTGTAAACCGTTCTTAAAACATCCATAAATTCCTGCAAGTGAGTGTTTGCTGAAGCCTGGCCATTGGACTTATTGGATGCAACTCCATGGTGGTTTAAAAATTAATTAATAGCTATTTCTGTGTTATTCATTTAGTGCATAAAATGTAGCTTTATGTAGGCCAGTAAGTAAGACTGACCTGCCAGGCGAGTCCCCGTTTTCATCGAACCACACATCTTCTCCAGACACACCAGTAAAGGAGGTCTTGAGGAGAAAGTCTAGCAGTTTGCTGCCATCAATGGGGTCCATCGCCTCACAAAGTCCCTCGTGACCCGGGCACAAGTCCTCATGCATATCATGAAGGCCGTGAGCCATGGCGTAGATGGCATTAATGACAAACCCCATCTTACTGTCCTGGACATAGTTATCCTCAAGGCTTTCATAACCTGAGAGAATCAGCAAACCAAACAGCAAGTATTAGAGCATCACCGTGTCAAATTGAGCGTCTTACGTCAACATAAAACAACATTTGCAACCCAATTTACTTCCTTATATATTTAAACACCTATTGGTTAACATTGTCCAACAGCCTGCTAAGTGATGTTAGCTGAAAAGGAAAGTCTTTTTATACAGACAATGAAGACAAATAGTTTTTCTTTGGAAAATAGTGCACAGTAAAACCAGAAACATGCATTAAGAAAGTAAATAGGGTCAATTTTTATTTCATATTGACTTCTCTAAATCATTTAGCAATACCTGCAAATTCTACAAAATAATTATTTTACTGAAACGAAAATCACTGTTGCAAAAAAAACCCCACTGTAACATATTTTCCGACCACATTTTATAGAAATATATTTTTGAGCACTTGAAAGGCAACGATAGGGTGTCCAGAGACACATTATTATTCCGAAGCCACAGGACAGTAAGTTCTTTCCATTTCCATTAGAATCAAAAGACAGCAGCATTAAAACAGAAGATCAAAAGGAAATGCTTGTTGCCATGGTGAAGCAAACCATTTATGTAACCAAACTCAGCATTTAATTAGTAATGGTCATGATGTTGTCATTATTATTAATTGACCAAGGAAATTAATTATTCAACCATGCTCTCATTCTTGCCCATCTCCCTCAAGCTAATGTAAATGTGGCTGACAATGGGAAAAATTCAAAAATTCAGTCACTGTTTTAATTCAAAGGAATGGGCAATGTCTAAGGACACCCTATCGGATCATTGTCTGGTGATCTGTAACAAGCCAGCAGGAAGCAGTATCAGGCACCTATATAGCTGATAATTATGATGATTTTGAAGATTAAGAAACACATTTTCAAAGAAAACTCTTATCATAACATGGCTCTCACATTACACATGTAAAATAGAGGGCATTGCAGCAAGCAACGGGCGAAAGCTAAAACCTAAGCATGCTTTGCTGAAAATGCTTTCTTGGTGGATCCCTATTTTAAATACGCACTAACCATAAGAAAGCAGTGACACTTTGAGGACAAACTGAAACATTAAATCAATGTTTTATTAATGATAGAGGCAGAATGTGAGAAGGGTTTCTCAGTGTTTCTTACACCCTCAGCTCTCTATTCAATCATTTATGTGCAAAACTAACATATTTCCTATGGTATGTCAAAGGTTTGTTTACATGCAAAGAGGAATATTTAGGACAGAAGGTCTCAGTAAAGATATGATACTGTGATATGATATTTCAACACAAATATCCACCCATCATACAAAAATGTATCATCAAATCTCATAAAAAAGCCCATTAAAATCATTACGATAATCAGATAATATGTTTGAAATGAATGTGTTGTCTAACTTTCAAACTAATTTTTTTAAATTGTGTAATATTTGACTTTTTAGGAGTAAATAAATAAGTAGTCCACAAATACTGTGGCCCCATTTACCATGTTTAAAGGTGCCATGTGTAAGAATTGAGGTTAAGATATCCAAAAAATTAGCTACTCGCATCAAAAGAAAGAGAAGAAATAAGGTTGGTGATGTCATAAAAAAATTACAAGTTATAGTGCTGCAGAGATATTAACCTGAATTAGCATGCTAAATTACTAGCCCCGGCCCGGCAGGTGTACGATAATACCAGTTTCAGCCATGGGAGGCAGTATGCGGACGGGCAACATAACCACCAGCCAAACGGCAATACTAAATCGCACGGCTTGTGGGTCTACCTGAACCGTGTGGAAACTACAGCCCACTATTTCAGTTCAGGGAAGAGTTCAAAAAATGATTGGTCGACATTATGCATGAGGAATACATTTTGGTAAATTGTAGCATACTGTCTCTTTCAACAGTGTTCGTGTTTTTTACTATTAGCTAGTAGAGATGATCGGTTCACGTGCGCTCGGGATCTGTCGTGTAACATTTACAACACCAAAACGGTATTTATTGCTTGAATTGCGTAGTAAAATTGACAGAATCTGAGAGCTGAGATTTTTTTATATCATAACTGACCTGCTCTCGCTCTAGTCTCAGGGGTTCTCAACTCCCAGTCCTGTCGTGACCCACTGTAACACTCGATACCGCTGATCCTAAACAGAGCTGAGGATCTGAATCAGGTGTGTTAAACAAGGGAGACATACACAATATGCAGAGCAGTGGGTCGCAAGGACTGGAGTTGAGAACCCCTGGTCTAGTCTGTCGGTCTCCGTGTCTCCTTTTCTGTGCGTGACAAAATTGATGTGTGGCGTGAGAGCGTGTGAAAAGTGAAAAGTCTGAATTCGTGAGAGTTGGCAGCTCTGAATGGCCCTAGCTTGATCAACATCAGCGAATGCAGTCAAAATTAATTCAAACTAACAATAAAAATGTAATATGAACAAAATGAATACCGTAAAACTTCAAATAATAGCCCAGGCTTTTATTTTCCCATGTCGTCGAAATGCACCGGCTTGAGACAGGCGTCTATGAGACGGCCTTTATAATTTAGTGTTGAGATGTTGTTCATTGAGTCTCTAATCTCTAAAAATCTCCAAATGCCCCACGTGAAACTGCGGTCTTCCAACCTTTTACCATCGTGTCATTGATTTGATTAATATACACCAGGGAGAGAAAGCAAGAAAGCGCTCGCCTGTGTTGTTTGAAGACGCGAGAGTGCACGTGCGGCCGCGGCATAACTCACGTTCTGGAGGTATACTGCCCCCATCTGGTATGGAATATGGAGTATGATAAGATTTTTTTTGAAACATGGCACCTTTAAAATTCTGTGTAAATTTTGCTGGATAATAATGTGTCCACTATTATTTGTGTCAAAAATAGTGAACAACAAAACACCAAATTCTTCCACCACAGTCACAGTATGACATCGATACAGTGTTTTTTTGTTGTTGTTTTTTGGTGCATATTTAGCAGATGCATGTTGTAATTGGAGCCAAATTTATAGAAATAAGAAGCGTGACCTCTTTATTCTCTTCTCTCTGAAGGCTCTGATTCATATTAGCACAAGCAACTAAAAATGCTCTGAGCTTAAAAAAGTTTCCCATGCAGCATAGCCAACTGGCATGAGAGATCTAGTTAATGTTATTGGGATATACAGTTCAAACCAAAGTGCCCTTACAGATGCTAATATTTTGGGGATAAAACATCCCAATAACTTCATATATTAGAGGTCAACCGATATACAGTGCCGCTTTGTGACCTTATTGACAATAGTAAAGGACAATCTTTCTAATAACCTTTACTAGTGATCCAAAATTGTAGAAAAAAGATTTATGTTTTACACAGACACAGAATCACAGAGCATAATTTACTTTATATTCATATGGTTGTACAATATCAGTCGACCTCTATGTATATTTCTGAAGTGAGGTGTCTCCACGTTAGCTCTTCAGAAAAATATTCACTTACCATCTTGGAGTTCTAGACAAAGAAATAATAACAGAACAACACACTATGACTATTTCTCTGTTTGGTTATTTGTAACAGTTTTCATTTTGGCTTTATGTTCGTTGCACAGAGTTAAAATGATCATTTTGCTTCAAAATCATTTGACCAATGAAAGTTCACCTCTTGCCTAAAAAAACTAAAATAGAAAATAAATAAATAAATAAATAAAATTATATAGCAAAGCAATGCTGTAAAATACACACACACATATATGAACAACTAACATGAAAATAGCATAAAATCAGATAATAAAGTGAGTGGCATGCTTCCCTATTTGTATAATGGCACTTAAAAAAGTTGTCTAATGGTTAAAAAAAAACATTATCACGGTAAAGTATTTATTGCATTGTGAAAGATGTGGCTGCAAATGCAGAAAAGAAAGTCAGGTGTCATTTTGACAACATGCTTACAGAGTGTTGTCTTTAAATAGGGATGTTATGTTAATACCCAGCCAGCCAGAAATGTGCCATAAAAAGAGTTAATTTACCTAGATCACCTTTTTCAGTCAGCAGAGAATGTTTCAAAGATACAAAAAGAGCAAAAAACACAAAAAAATGTGGCTTTAAATTAGTATAAACCTAATAAGCAAGTGTTTTATTTTCTTCTGTTTCGGGAAATAACAGCTATACTGTAGCATGCGAAATGGGTCATTCCTGTTCTGCAGTACAATTTTTTACTTTTCTTTAAAATCTATATTTCAATCGCAATTTAAGAAGATATGTTAAAGCTACACTGTGTGATTATTACCCCCATCTAGCGGTGAAAAGGTATATGATCATCCAGTGAATATTTGTTCCCTTTCGTCCTGGGAACTCCAACGTGTTGTCGGGAGATTCCCTGACGAATTGGGATCACACTAGGGAGCCTTATTACCTCTCATAGAATTAAAAACTAGCCAATAACAATTGGCATGCAATCTTTGTATTCCGCGAGCCGCCTACAAGCGCGGTTATAAAAGTGGAAGTTAAACATTGCATAGACGTTTTTTGCTTCAGAGACTCTCAGAGCTTACCGGCTGTTCTGAAGTTTTGAACGAGCCAGGTGAAGAAACATTCGGTGTGCTGGCGTATGGTGCTTCAGTGATCCTCGTCTCAAGTGCAGCAGCGCGGTTGCAGTTTCCGGCAGTGTCTGCGGCTGAGATCCCTCGGCGCTTCGGCACTGGAGAGCAGTTTCTTTTTGTTTTCTTTTTCTGTAAGAGCTCCACGGTGTGTTCGTGTCCTTTTTCAGGATGTCGACTCGCCCATGCGTTTCTGGATGCAGTTCATTCTCCCTCAGGCTAATGGCCACAAGCACTGCTTCACGTGTACTAGGCTTAGACACACACTGAAGCGGCAGCTGTGGATGAGTGCATGTTCTCATTGCGGGAATATGACTCTCGCGATGCTGACTCAAGACTGAGATCCCTGAAACATGGGGGAGTCCCTTCAGAGAATCTCCGGTCTAGTTCGTCTGCTGGTTCACTTCAGCAGATGGCTACTTCAATGATTCCTGTTGGTGAGCGATATGAGGATTACTGAGAAACGCGACAGGTGAAAGATGCCTGTTGGGCACCTCACATCTCTCAGTTGCACGCTGCCATCGGTGCTTCCGGTGGAGCGGCCGAAGCCCTCGAGCGGTTCCGGTTGTCCCTTCGGTGCGCTACCTGAGGATCAGATGTCAATCGCGGCATCGGAGGAAGAGCAGTCTTCTGGCAAAGACTCTGCGGCGCTGCCCCCTCGCGTGTGGTAACATCGGTGCAGCCTGACCCAGCAATGGCCGCTATGCTCGAGCAGGCGGCCGCGATGTCGAGCTTGCGTGGAACCCTCCACCGGGTTCCGAACCTTCGCGGCTGGATGATTGGGTTCGCTCCATTACCTTTCTTTCCCGAAGTGCATGAGGAGTTGAGGAAGTCTAGGTCAGCGCTTCTGGCGCTCAGACGGAGGCAACCTCGCTCCTCCATCCTCACCACCCTGGATAGCAGAGCGGCGCATGGGTACGGAGGAATCCCCGGAGTGGAGAGGTCTGTCGCGAGTGCAGCTGTGTCCGAAGACCGCCTCCTCCTGGCGGGGTGCCCCTTCACTCCCCTCCCACGCCTGTAGGTTTTCCTTTTGGGCTGACCAGGGATGTCTACAGTGCGTGTGGGGCACGCCGCCTAGGCGCCAGGTCTACTACCTCTAAGGGAGTTGTTGTGTAGACTGGGTGTTATGTCCAGTGGTCTCTTCGGTGACCCATCATGCCACGTGCAGTCCAGCCGTGTCTTCCCTTTGACAAACTTGTTCTGTTGTGTACGCTCCCATTTCCCCTTGGATTGGGACTACCTCAGGGACTGCCAAATGTGTCACTATCCCCCTGGGCTAGAACATATGTGTATTCCAGGCCTTCTTCAGGCGGCTGGCTTCTGCAGCATTCCCTTCCCCTTCTTCGGGTCTAGGCACGCTTTCCCAGTGTTATCCAATGTCCACTGATTGGGTCTTATGGAACAGCAGTGTGACTCCCCTAGCTAGCTACCGTTATTTCTGAAACTGCGTGGGTAGCGGTCGCTGGGCGCTGGAATGGGCCAGCACCATGGTGTTTCATTAGGGATCCCAATTCGTCAGGAACTCCCGAAGACACGTTGGAGTTCCCAGGACAAAAGGGAATGTCTCTGTTACGTATGTAACCCTCGTTCCCTGAGTACAGGGAACGGAAGTGTCGAACCCTTCGCCATGTTGTTGTACCTTTGCAGAGGGCTGGACTCTGTTCGGCTCCTCAGCGAAATGCAATGTTTTACTTCTGCTTTTATATCTGCGCTTGTAGGCGGCTCGCAGAATGCAAAGATTGTATGCCAATTGTTATTGGCTTGTTTTTAATTCTATCAGAGGAAATAAGGCTCCCTAGCATGATCCCAATTCGTCAGGGAACTCTCCGACGACACGTCTCAGGGTTACATATGTAACAGAGACGTTTCTGTTCCTCTCAATTCCAGATTTCGTTTTAACTCCTACAGTGGCCAATGTAGTCCAAGATTAACATGGCTTCCAGTTCGACCACGTCCATGAGTGTTACGCAAACGTAACGCGAAAGGCGAATCTTGAATTAACAGGTATGTCTCTCTTTGGCTAATGTACTTTCAACATGGCGACCGACATTCAGAACCCCTTACCCGTATGTATTTTCAATTGCATATTATACACTCACGAGAATACTTTATTACTTGAACGAAGTAAATGTACATTAATGAGCACATATATTTTTAAAGAACTAAGTGTTTTTAGCTAAAAATAAACTAAAAGAGTTACACAGTGTAGCTTTAATATAATACTCTGGTCAGACACTTTAATAACTAAAAAATTAACAGCATGAGACTAGTAAACATTTTGACTAGTAAACAAGTCTGTAATTTAATCAAACAGGATGAAAAACAAAACATGATATGTACGAAATATAGTATAATGACCAGGTAAATTGTTAGGTACTCTTTGCATAATAAGAGTAAGGCCCTTTAAGATGATTATGTCTGGGTGAGAATATTGAGTTTGTACAATGTACAATGTATAGATAATGTTTTATAATCGATAGGTAATGAGGCAATTACAAGTACGGAGCCAACATTAGTTTGAAATTATGAGCGCATCTGAAAAATAGCAAATCGCTGAGGAACTTCGGCAGGGAAAGTGCATAATCCAATTAGTTATAATCCATGCTTTATATTAAGAGCTTCAAAATAATTAAGATATACATGGAACAAAATTATGAACGCAACAATTTTGATTTTGCCCCCATTTTTCAGGAGCTGAACTCAAAGATCTCATACTTTTTCTACAGTATGTACACAATAGGCCTTTTTCTCTCAAATATTGTCCACAAATCTGTCTAAATCTGTATTAGTGAGCACTTCTCCTTTGGCGAGATAGTCCATCCACCTCACAGGTGTGGCATATCAAGATGCTGATTAGACAGCATGATTATTGCACAAGTGTGCCTTAGGCTGGCCACAATGGGCTATTTGCACGCATAAGTTCCGCATTTGACGCAAGGATGCTCGTCCATTTCCAGTTGTGTAGATTAAAGCGGAGGAAAACCGAGGAAAACGGGATTATGGCAGAGTCTTCAAAATTTACTGTCCTCCTGTCTTTGAAATGAAACGTACATGCGTTTAGATGTAATTTTATATTTTTTAACGTTTTTAATTTTATAATTTTATGTTATGTTTATTTAATATAATTTTAAAAAGAAGCATAAACACTACGAGGGGTGTCTGTTTTATCTGTTTTTGTGTCTAACGTTTCTTTAGTATAACCATGGAGTATAAAATTCAATATAAATTCTCGGTATTGCATTGGACTCTACGATCGGCGGAAGTTCTCGAGCATCCTTAAACCTTCACCGGAAATACCGCCGTGCATAGAGCCCATAAAATGCCATTATAAAATGTGCAGGTTTTCTCTCACAGCACAATAGGGGATTATCACGCTGACACGTAGTACTTCCGCATTCAGTGATCTTTGTGCACTGCCACTTCCGCTGATTCACTCTGGCGAACAGATGATGGACTACACTAGGTTTATTTATACAGCATCCCTGGTAAATTAGTCTGATTCACTAAAGTGCCGGTGTCATGCCGAAAAGTGATGGTCCGCGAAAATGTATGGCCGGCGCGGGAGCGTGTTATGTATATCCCCCATTCTCTTTACGAATCCAGTTGCTTTTATGTGGATCAAACAGACATAACATGCAAATCAACATCACTCACCCAGTACTTTTTACCTATTAAAATACCTGTAAACGGCCAATACAACCATTATACTGCAGTATTTAACCTGCCAAAAAGTGATTGAAGCCTCTACTTATTGATTGAAAGGTTATTTCTGCCCTGAAATTAGCTGATTATTTTCATGAGGGTTAAATCTGACTGATTATAACTCACCTACTACTTTTTTAAATACCTGTAAAGGGCTAATACAACCATTATAATGCAGTATTTCACCTGAACAAACAAACGCGCTAACGTTCCCTCGTTTTATTTTAAAGTTTGGACTTTCATCCCGGTGAAGCACTTAAATCCACTAGGCATGCGACCTCTGACATATATAGCTATTTTAAGTCGCTTTGGATAAAAGTGTCAGCTAAATTAATGAATGTAAATGTATCTATGCAATAGTTTATTGAGCCTTTTCTTTTAACAGTTTTAAACTTCAGTTACTGTGCACGTGAAGAACAATTATAATGCTCTGACTCTACTCTTGAACAGACACCCAGTAGAAAGTAACATGATTAAGCAATTACAGCAAAAAAGTCCAGCAAGATAAAGTTGTTTTATGTGAAACCATAGACCTTTATCTACAGATGAAGTATAATAATAGTAAGACTTGAATCATCTTGGAGAGAGTTTCATTGTGTTGACTGTCGGTCTGCTGTTTGAATGCTGAATAAAGAATGATTGACAGCCGCAGCGGAGGTAAAATTTTATGTGATCTTGAATTTAATGATATAAATAATTAATATCTCATATTATGCTATATAATGGCTTCAGAACACTTATAATATAGTGCACAACAAACTTGGTGGGGCTTAACAATAACACAGAATAGTATACGCACAATATCGGATTTGGATCGAGCAAAATGGCAGTATCGGAGGAAATGCTGATACCGAATATCAGATCGGTGGATGTCCCATACATACCACACAGCCCTAGTTAGGATCACATGGTTACAATAGTGAAAGAAATATCTGTTTTATTCACAGAAATTAATTATAGAGGGCAAAGGATAAAGGGTAAGGTTTTTTAAAAACTTTACTGATGGCATATTAAAGCAAGACCTAGAAGCTTGACAGTTCAATTATAGAAAGGAAAAATATGAAAATATTTTGGAATATTTAAAAAAAAAAATGTTTGCCCCATTTGAGAAAATTAGTACTTATAAGTCTTTAATTGTGATACTTTAATAAAAGAAAAACAAACTCATATGAATTCATTAATATTCTATCTAATATAGTAGGCCATCTGATGGGGACATGGAAATGTACTACATACAGTAGGAATGACCCATATACAGCCTCTCTCTCACTCCTCATACCTGAGCAATTCTTCTTATAATTCGTGTTTTCCTGTGGGTGTCCATGGAGGCGACACTGGAAACTGATGCTGCCAGAATTCAGCAAACCAGGGGTTTCTAGTGTTGGTGTTGAGGCGTAACTTTAGGTAATAGTCATCAAAGGACGTGACCTCTGCCGACTGAAGCTTCATAGTGATGCCGCCAACAGCTTCCTGCTCGTAGCCCTCCACGACCTCATCTCGGTCTGCCCAGCCATCACTGAAGGAAACCCATCACAAATTTGGCATAGATTCAGTAATGCTTACAATACTTACTCTGTGTTATAAGTTTCATCATTAGAGCATAAGTGATGAGATGATGGCTGCCAGCATATTGGTATAATCTTCTCTGAAAAAACATCTAGGAGGTAATAACGTTAGATAGTGTGCAACTAGATGCATCTGCAATGCATAAACTGCTGCATATCAAAATAGCATTAAAATGTTTACATAGCAGGCGATAGTCTATATTAGGCCAGCATTGGTCCAGGTTTTTTTTTTAGTCCCAGTCCACTTGAACCGTGAACGTGTGTTGCTTGAGCTCATAATGAAGGTATCTTTCTGTGGCCATGGCAATATCAGCACCATCTGCCTCTCAGCATCTTCCTTGACCGAATGCCAAAAACTGACTATTATTAGTTGACACTCGTATTTCACAGATGACAACAATTTACCAGCAGTATTGTGTCTTCTCAATGTATTACCACAAAAAAAGTCATAATCAAGTGTTTCTTCAACTTCAGGCACTTTTATGTCCCAGGGGATGATTTTAATTTAGATTTTTAGGTCAAATTAAATCTGTCTTGGAAAGTTTTTGCCATGCAACAGCTAACGTTTATAAAAATTGAAGTTAAGTTTTAACACTGAATAAACATACGATATAAAATTACCCCACGTTTACCATTTTAAGAATAACTGCAAACACTACAGTTTTATATATATATATATATATATATATATATATATATATATATATATATATGTATATATAGTTTATATATAATTTGAAACAGCATGGAAGATGCATTAGACATCGATCTGTGTTATTTTAAAGCTACACTATGTAACTTTTTTTGTTCAAAAATAACAAAATTTAAATGAGTCAACATATCATCAGCCTTTCATCCAAAACGTTAGTCGCTAAGGTAAGCTTATAAAGGATTATTAGTAACACCATACTAATACTGTGTTTGACCCCCTTTCGCCTTCAGAGACTGCCTTAATTCTACGCTGGCATTGATTCAACAAGGTGCTGAAAGCATTCTTTAGAAATGTTGGCTCATATTGATAGGATAGCATCTTGCAGTTGATGGAGATTTGTGGGATGCACATCCAGGGCATCGAAGCTTCCCGTTCCTCCACATCCCAAAGATGCCCTATTGGGTTGAGATCTGGTGACTGTGGGGGCCATTTTAGTACAGTGAACTCATTGTCATGTTCAAGAAACCAATTTGAAAATGATTCGAGCTTTGTGACATGGTGCATTATCCTGCTGGAAGTAGCCATCAGAGGATGGGTACATGGTGGCCATAAAGGGATGGACATGGTCAGAAACAATGCTCAGATAGGCCATGGCATTTAAACAATGCCCAATTGGCACTAAGGGGCCTAAGAGTGTGCCAAGAAAACATCCTGACACATTACACCAACCACCACCACCAGCTTGCACAGTGGTAACAAGGCATGATGGATCTATGTTCTCATTCTGTTTACGCCAAACTCTGACTCTACCATCTGAATGTCTCAAACAGAATCGAGACTCATCAGACCAGGCAACATTTTTCCAGTCTTCAACTGTCCAGTTTTGGTGAGTTCATGCAAATTGTAGCCTCTTTTTCCTATTTGTAGTGGAGATGAGTGGTACCCGGTGGGGTCTTCTGCTGTTGTAGCCCATCCGCCTTCAAGGTTGTGTGTGTTGTGGCATCACAAAATGCTTTGCTGCATACCTCGGTTGTAATGAGTGGTTATTTCAGTCAAAGTTGCTCTTCTATCAGCTTGAATCAGTTGGCCCATTCTCCTCTGACCTCTAGCATCAACAAGGCATTTTCGCCCACAGGACTGCCGCATACTGGATGTTTTTCCCTTTCACACCATTCTTTGTAAACCCTAGAAATGGTTGTGTGTGAAAATCCCAGTAACTGAGCAGACTGTGAAATACTCAGATCGGCCTGTCTGACACCAACAACCATGCCACGCTCGAAATCGCTTAAATCACCTTTCTTTCCCATTCTAACATTCAGTTTGGAGTTCAGGAGATTGTCTTTGACCAGGACCACACCCCTAAATGCATTGAAGCAACTGCCATGTGATTGGTTGATTAGATAATTGCATTAATGAGAAATTGAACAGGTGTTCCTAATAATCCTTTAGGTGAGTGTATGTGTTTGCATTTTAGACCTCTTGGGATGTTTTTAGCAGGAAGTTGCGTGACATACGTCATCTCGCCTATGCATGTCTCATGGTGTAGGAGTGGCGTAAATGGATAAAAAAGGTAACCTAAAATTATAAAATCTAAATAAATTTATTTAATAATTTATTCCAAGTCAAAAATATGATTGGATATTGTTGAATCAACCTAAATACATTCGTTTATATCAACAAAATATTTTTTATGGGTTAAATCAAGTAAAAAAAAAACATCTCTTTAAAGTGACAATTTCAGGTTACAACTTTTTATAGCTGTCACAGTGAGTAAGAAAGGTTGAAAGCAGATAATTCTCAAACCCCAAACAGGAAATCACTCATTTTAAACAAGCGCCAAACAGAGGAAAGTCTGCTGGAATTTTTTTTTAAAACAATGTGACAGAGCTTGTAATAAAACAAGAATCAACATTGGCTTGCCATTTTTTGGAGATAGGATTTGAAATGTAACAGTGACACAGAGATGGCATATTTATTTCTCAACAGCTGAGTAACAGGCTTCATTCTAACGCATTATCTATTGTGAAGGGTCATTTCATTATGGATGTTGTAGTGCTGTGTAATTTCTTTTCAAGGAAGTATACGTTTCTATTAATGGGTACAGGTGTATAGTAACATCTTCAGCTTGTAAGCTAGAGATCCTTTCCATCTAAACTGGTTATATCTCTTAAATGTGCTATATGTATGTTTTTGACTTACTAAAGAATAAAAATACCTTTATATGAAACAACTCTGGTGGAAGACTGGACCTAAAACCTTCAGATGACACGCAGATTGTATTCATGTTTTCTGTAAGTTACCAAACCCGTGTTCAGAAAAGCATGGCACTCTTTCACTGCACAATGTTATTCGGAAAATATTTTTTGTGTGTTTTTGCAACACATTCTCATCCCAAGACATCATCTAACTGACGTTTTTGACCATAAGTCAACATCTAACGTTTTAGGGTACCATTAAACGTTCAGTAGATGACGATCCTAGGGCGTCATCCAACTGACGCTTTACCTTTAGCGACAATTAGATGACGCGGGTAGGTTTACGTCTGGGTAGGGTTAGGATTAGATAGTGTCATCTAACTGACGTTAAATGGTACCCTAAAACGTCGGATGTTGACGTATGGTCAAAAGCGTCAGTTATATGACTTCTTGAGATGAGAATGGGCTGGTTTTTGGAATGTAGTGAGATAAAAACAGTTTTCCCAAAATAAAAATACTCTGATAAACCATACCAAAGACCATACCATAGTTTTATAACCTAAATATTTACAGCTTTTTCCACCTTTAAAAATTTTGAATGAAAAAAAAATCTCAATAAATTTTGTTACATGTCATGTCTTAAATCAGAATTTACTAAATTGAAATATTTTCATCATTTTTAGTTTCAGGGGGTTTCTAAAAAGGTCTCAAATCCACCATTCATCTCTAATAGCCTACATAACATTAAAACTGAATAATTTTAATTGATGCTCTGTACTAAGAATTCGATTACGAATTTTACAGAGGTGGCTAATTCGTAACAATTCATACAACCTCACTCGAATGAATTAGTACGATTTGTGCAAAATCGTACATATTTTACGAAGTGGTGTGACTATATGTCTTTCAGTACATAACTAAAGTACTGTATATGGCTTTGAACTAGCCTCCTTTAAAACTGTTTCCTTGACCTAGAATAATGCAGCCTTGGCCAACTGATGTTCCTCTTTTCACTTCATGGAGACTGCACTGGCATCGAGAACAGAGGTTTGAAATACTTTACATCAACAAGAGAGGGTTCTGCTGGGCTAAAAATATCAATAAAACCTATGAGACAGTCATCCATCATTTTAAGATCTCATTAATAGAACCCCGCAGCATCAGAAAACCATGATGATTTCTAAGCAGAATAGATCTGGTATTGCTTTCTGAAACTGAAACTATCAAGAATTATGCTTTAATTCCTTTAACTGTCCTTAATGTCCCTAAACTAAATATAGTCACCTTCCGATGAGGAGGAATTCTCCAGCTACACCAAGGCGTCTCATGGCCATGAGGAGACCGCGACAGTCATTCCCTCGCAGAAACAGACCACCACGCGAGCTTTAGGCAGACGCTCTCGAAGTTTCCTCAGCAGCCGGTCGAAGTGTTTCTCCCCAGCGTTGCTGTAGATCTTGTCAGAGTGTGCGATACACAGACCCTCCTTGAGATACCAGTTCCTTAAAGGCCTCCATCCCACTCTCACCATAGTTCCCTGAGGAACGAACACCAACACAAGAACATCTGCATCAGAGCTTCTCTCATTTACCTCGATCTCAGCTCGCCTGAGACTGCAGTGAAAATGCAGTGAGATTGACAACTCAACAGCATCTTCAAATCAGATCACATGCAAACTGACTTTAGACTAGACTAACTAATTAAAGAAGTAGTTCACTTTCGAAAAAACTTTTGCTGATAATTCACTATACCCCCATGTCATCCAAATGTCCATGTCATTCTTTCTTCAGTCAAAAAGAAATTAAGGTTTTTGATGAAAACTTTCCAGCATTTTTCTCCATATAATGGACTTCAGTGGGAACCAAACGGTTCAGGGTCAAAGAGAACACTTTCAGTACAAACTGCAAACTGTTCAAAGGGCTTTAAATGATTCCAGATAGATGAATAAGGGTCTTATCAAGCGAAACGATCACTCATTTAAGAAATAAAAAATCAAAGTTTAAGTTTTATAAGCTCAAATGGTCGCCTTCCTCTGTTCTGTGACTGCACGTTTGTGACTCTCCTGTTTATTTAAATGAATCAAATCTTTTTCCGAAGTCATTTGGTTCATTCAACGAACGAAACGAATGAATTGACTCAGAAAAAGATTTGTTCATTTTGATGAATGAGGTCGAACAGGAGAGTCACAAACATGCGTCACAGAACAGAGCAAGCGAGCATTAAAGCTTATAAAACTTAAACTTTGATTTTTTATTGAGCTTATAAAACTTAAACTTTGTTATTTATTTTTTTAATTGACCGATCGTTTCGCTTGATAAGACCCTTATTCATCATCTGGTGTAGTTTAAAGCCCTTTGAACAGGCCTGCCAACTCTCACGCACTGACCGTGCAATTGAGCTAATTCTCACGCCACACCCCCGATTTCTCACGCTAAAGTGTTAAGCCAGTCGGCAAAATACCTGAAAGATAAGTTTATCTATAAATCCTCAAGTTGAGCCACTCGTGATCGACTGAGTTTTACCGCAAATTAGTAAAAATATCCTCTAATCTAGTCTAGAGCGATCGTGCATACCAGACTCCCCTGAGCTCCTAAAGGCGCGGACGCAAAACCAGGACTGGAGTCAAAGCAAATTCCTCTTTGCATTCTAAGCGTTCTGTTATCACTCCGATGACATCCACTGACGGGTTTTCCAATCTCATTCACAGGAAAAACTGCTCCGTGTTCACGTGAGCAAAGTGCACACACTTCTGTCTTTTAGTTGTCTATTAGTATTCAGTAATGTAAGAATTGTCTCAGGATATTGAATTGAAATGGCTAAGTATGTGTATTTTGTGACTTGAAAACAACATCCATATCCATAATTCACAATTAAAAGTACCATATGATGTCGAGGGTGAGTGAAAAATATTAATGATTAAAAAGAATGAAAGAATAAACAAATTAAAGGGATAGTTCGGCCAAAAATGATATTTAACCCATGCATTACTCACCCTCAAGCCGTTCAAGATGCATATGCTCAATCTTGTTTTTATACGAACACATTTTCAGTTATTTTAGAAAATGTCTTAGTATAGAAATATAGAAATATATTTAGTGGATATAATTTGAAGAAATGGGGTCCAGCTCCTTGAAGTCCCAAAAATGTGCATAAATCCTTCACAAAAGTCATCCATCCGGCTCCAGTGGGATAAATGAAGGCCTACTGAGGGTAATCTGTGCGGTATTGTCGTAAAAATATACATACTTAAAACTTTATAAATTAAAATATCTGACTTCCGGGAACGATCAGATGCACGTTCACGGGTGATGGAAGTCGGCGTACGAGGTAGGACGTAGCGTAGGAAACGTTCGCAACGTTAAGACGGTTCCTGACGT
This sequence comes from Hybognathus amarus, assembly GCA_030378365.1. Lineage (NCBI taxonomy): Eukaryota > Metazoa > Chordata > Actinopteri > Cypriniformes > Leuciscidae > Hybognathus > Hybognathus amarus. Next base: position 9,919 of record JAQIUQ010001640.1, on the reverse strand, counting down.
GACTTACGCTGACTTCCATACGAGGAAGTCATATGAGGTAGGATGCAGCGTAGGAAAGATCGCAACATCACGAAAGTTCCTACGCTGACGTACGCCGACTTCCATCACCTGTGAACGTGCGTCGATCGTTGCCGGAAGTCAGATATTTTAATTTATAAAGTTTTAAATATGTATATTTTTACGACAATACCGCACAGATTACACTCAGAAGGCCTTCATTTATCCCACTGGAGCCGGATGGATGACTTTTGTGAAGGATGTATGCACATTTTTGGGACTTGAAGGAGCTGGCCCCCATTTCTTCACATTATATCCACTGAAGGGTCTAAGACATTTTCTAAAATAACTGAAATGTGTTAATCTAAAACAAGATTGACATATGCATCTCGAACTGCTTGAGGGTGAGTAATGCATGGGTTAAATATCATTTTTGGCCAAACTATCCCTTTAATGAACGAACCAAGGCACAACACAAATAATGACCGACTGACAAATGCACAGTGAATGAATGAATAATCTAACAAAATAACGTTTGAAGGAATTAAGCAAATGAATGAATGAAACTACAGATTATGACACAGGCATTTATTTAATTGAATGATTTGAGGGCTCAGCTTGTGATTGTGCTTTCAAATGCTGTTAAGAAGATTACAGTGTTACTTTTTAATCACAGATAGTGTTATATTTGGAATAATGTGCTGTGCTTGATATGAGACCAGTATCAACCTCTTGATAATGATATGGTGATTAAAAAGTCTGTTGAAAATGTCTGGCAGTTTTGACCCTGCATGGCTCCAGTGATATTTGATCAGATCATTTCATGCTATTTAAAGGAGTAGTTCACATTTTTTTAAAAAAAAACAACTTTTGCTGATTATTTCCTAACCCAACTGTCATCCAAGATGTCCACGTCTTTCTTTCTTCAGTTGAAAAGAAATGAAGGTTTATGATGAAAACATTCCAGGACTTTTCTCAATATAATGGACTTCACTGGGAACCAAACAGTTCAAGGTCCAAATGAAAGTTTCAGTGCAGCTTTAAAGGGCTTTAAACGACACCAAACGATGAATAAGGGTCTTATCTAGGACCCTTTGAGTCATGACTCAAAAAAAGATTTGTTCATTTTGACGAATGAGTTTGAACATGAGAGTCACGAACGCTCATCACAGAACAGAGCAAGGCGAGCTTTTGTGCTTATAAAACTTTTTTATTTATTTTTGAAATGATTGATCGTATCGCTCTATAAGACCCTTATTCATCATCTGGTGTCGTTTAAAGCCCTTTGAAGCTGCACTGAAACTCTCATTTGGACCTTGGACCATTTGGTTCCCAATGAAGTCCATTATATGGAGAAAATCCTGGAATGTTTTCATCAAAAACCTTCATTTCTTTTCGAATGAAGAAAGAAAGACATGGACATCTTGGATCCTTGAATCCTAGTAAATTATCAGCAATTTTTTTTTAAGTGAACTACTCCTTTTAATGTTTCTCTTGGACAGCAATGAGAAAGCAAATAGAAAGCTCAATTCACAGTCAATTAACATGTCAAACCATCCTCTGATTTGATTTCAATACAAAGCATTTATTATTAAATTCTTCCTACGCTACTAGACAAATTCACTTGATCGTTCTAAACTCTTGTTGTTGTGCATCAAAATGTGTTTATATTATTTCTCAGGAGAAACATCTTGATACTTCAGAATTCCAGGTCATAAAGCTTTTACTCACCCTCGGTGTGCACGGCTGACACATACGTCCAGTTGTAGCGTTTCACAATGTCCAAGAGAGCTCTGGCCTGAAGAGTGTCAGAGGGCACGACCCTAAGGAAGTACTTAAAGAGGGTTTTATCGCTCAGATCAATGCTTGTAGCCGAGTACGCGATCTGAGGGATGTTGAAGAGCTGCAGCAGGTTCTGAACTTGAATGGCCACCGAGCTGGATCCAGGTCCGATCACATCGCGATCGGCTTTTTGGTGGCCGGCGGCTGAGCGGAAGGATTTCCATCGACACACCACTTCAACCCGTCTCTGTCATCACGGATAGAAATGAGAGAATCCCTAATGAACTCAATACTCTGTTCCAAAGCCACTGATGAGTACCAGCAGGAGTCCCTGATCTCACAACCCAAAGTGATGTTGGGAAGGAGGTTGGGATCAGCGTTTATTCTGTCCAGCGTGTGGAACATCGCTTCCACTCTTTGGATCCCGTACTGTTCCCTGATCTCACCGCACTTTCTCTCCGAGACCTTCTCTGCCGCCGGTTGATGATGGACAGAAAACAGAGCGCCGATGATGATATCGCCATCCATCCTCGCCACCGAGCGGGACGCTGGCCTGGGAATCACGGACCTCTGATGTGCATCAGCTGATGAGATGGGATGGGTACAGAACAATAAGACTGAAAGACACAAAATAACAATGACATTTATTCTCTGCATGATCTTCGTCATGATGTCAGACGTCTCCACTTCAAATCAGCTCCATCTTGCTGGTAAGAGACATAGATGTGTGTTGCATTCCAGTCCAGCCATGACAATCCAAAACGCTTCCCTGCATAATAAAGATGAGAATGAATTACTTCATATTGCATTCTAGCAGCATCATACAGATCAAAATGAACTGGAAATGCTTTGTTTTGGTTATGCCAGTAGATTAAAGTCACTGAATTAGACTGTGTTGAACCAGAAATCCACTAAAGCGATTCAATCAACGTGAAAGTATATCCTGGTCCTTTGTAGATTATTTGATATTCAGAAACAATATAAATACACATCATCCTAGATATCTGCCATGGCCATGGTATTTCTGAATCAAATAGATATTGAAACAGCTGGAGGAAAAAGGAACTTTTGATCTGAACAGGTCAGAGTTTCCTCAACATTGCACCATGTGCCTGTAGACGAGCTGTTCTGTGTTATAATTTAGTAAAAATATAAAACCTGGTATAACAGCCGGCATGCAATAATTCCAAACAGGACATTAGTTCAGTGATCTGACTGATGTATATCTGTGTCCATGCATTCGGTGCTCATTTAATCTGCTCATTCTCACCTGAAGTCACAGCGTGTGTCGTCACATCTCTCTCCTGAGCTGCTGGAGCACAAACTGAGCGTCCTGTTTTCATCCTCCAACATGAGCGCAGGAACCTCCTCCTTTAGCATCACTTCATGTGAAAGCAGGTCAAACACCAGACACAGACACAAATACACAGAATAACAATTATTATAGCCTACATTTAATCAAGTATGATATCTGTATGAGTATCTTGTTGCAATGAAGAAAATGCAACTAAAATGTGTTTCTATAATGTTGACTTCAGTTAGGCAATATGAAGGCAGCCAGAAAAGTAGCTTCTACTGCAAGATTGTCCAGATCTCATTTCCAGATAACGCCACAAAACATCTACAAAAAAGAAACAGATACATTCACAAATGCACAGAATTAACACAATTGACATTAGGGTTTGTAAGGAGACACTATATGATGCAGGACAGGAGGAGATATATTGCATATCACGGTGTACAGAATGTACAGACATTCAGACACGCCATTGCATTGAGCGGGTGACAGAGACCCCTAGTGGTGAGATGAACGCACTGGATGCCACATTCATTTGACCTTGAAACATCAAACCATCCCGTCACTGATTCTAGAGACATGAGACAAAACATGTCCCACAGTTTCACCTGTTATTAGATTTTAAAACAGTTTTATTTGATTTTGTAATAGTGATATTACATAATTCACTCACTACCTTCTGTGTTCAGACCAAAATTCAATAACATTATTACTGTATGTCTTGACAGAAGAAGGTTCATTTTAAAGGCTTCACAGCCGTGTCTCTACATTTTTAGAAGTGCTGTAAACTGTTGTGCAATGACTTCTCTTATAAAACAGCATTATTTATTATTATTATTATTATTATTATTATTATTGGTATAAACTCTAAAAATAAATAATTCCAAAACGAGTGTTTTAGAGCAGATATGTTGAAGATTAGCCAATGGGCTGTCAATTGGCTTTATGCACAGCTGCACTACTTCCTGAACTTAAGCCATCTCCTTTGTTTCCTGTCTGCCATTATTGGACAAATTGATTAGTTCAGGTGTGCCTGACCTCAGTAGTCACGGCAACAATAATCAGACACACCTGAATTAATCAAGCTTGGCCAATAATGGCAGACAGGAAACAAAGGAACTGGCTTAGGTTCAGGAAGTAGTGCAGCTATGCATAAAGCCCATTCATTAAGCTATTATTCATAAGCTATTTCCTTACAAAAGCAGTTTATTCAGCATAATGAATTTATTTCCTCCATTTACATCAATAATAATATTAATAAAAAATCCTCGTTTATCATGTTGCATGATGTTTACTCACTCAGGCTCAGTGTTCACTGCTCCATCACTGAGATCAGGGGGTTCTTCATGAATCCGTCACTGTTCACAGACACACTGGGTTCTGGAGATGATACTTTATGTGTGTAAACATCCTCTTCTCTCTTTTCACAAAGACTTGTGTTACAGGCACTGCTGTTAGAAAACCAAGAAAGAATAGAGAGGGAAAAAAATTAAATAGCTAAACTTCATCTGGCAAAACACTGGTGTATCATATTTTTTACAACTCCCAGTTTTACTCTGAGATTTTCCCATTGTGATTACACTGTGTCTGTGGTGTTCTTTCGAATGCGCCTATTGGTGGTCTCCGATGGACCCGATTTTTCCCGATTGGACAGGGGAGCTCTAGGACTGACTCAAGGGGTAACCTCTGGTTCACTGCCTCATCAGTCCACACCCCAAAACTGATTTGTTCGGGAGCTCAATGGAGTCCAGTCCGCGCCCCACAGAACCTCGAGTCACTTCAAACTCATTACTCCACCACAGACCCAGGTCATAAGCATGGTTTCATCTCTCTTACCCAATTCTCAGTGCCATTTCCGTTCAGTTTAGAATAAAAAGGAGGATGCAAAATAAAATACAGTGTAATCAGTCGGACGCACAGGGGCACAGTGCTCATTCAGTAAATGCACAGATAAACAGATGTGATGTTCATATTTTCTGGTTCTGCTCAGAATCCTGGCGTACTGTATGAGCTGCAACTGTCTTATGGTCTTTTCAGGAAGGCCAGTAACACAATAGGCTAATCCACCCTGCTGGTGATGAAAACATGAACAAGTTTTTCTAAGACTTGAATTTTCTTTCAGATGATAGTATGCTGATTAGTAATTGCTTTGACTACTGAAACTAAGGTCTGACTCTAGAATCACACCGAGATTCCTGACTTGATTTTTAGTTGTTTGACCCCTAGCATCAAGGTATGCATTCACCTTGAGAACTTTGTCTTTGTTTCCAAATGCAATGACTTCAATTTTGTCTTTGTTTAACTGAAGAAAGTTTTGCCACGTCCAACTGTTCACTTCAACAATGCATTGGCAGAGGGAGTCAATGTATTATAAGAGTAGCCTACATATTTAGCATGGCTTTACTAGCATTTTCAAGGATATAATCGTTTTATTTATTCAATGAATACATGATTAGAACTCAACATCCCATAGATAATCTTTTGCACATGCAATACCAGAGGAGGATCAGCTCCCCAGTCTGATTCCCTCTCCAGGTTTTTTCCCTTTGACACCTAAACATCTTATGGTGCGTTTCTTCTTGTCACAGGAACCTTTGGTTTGCTTGCTGGGGGCTTTAAGTCATTACATTTATATTTAGCAGACATTAAATGGATTGTTCACCAAAAAATACAGGTCATGCAGATTTGGAATGACATGACGGTGAGGAAAATGATTAAATATTTTTTATTTTGGGTTATTAATTCCCTCTAATGCATGATTTTCTATACATCAGTGTTACGCCCCGTGGCTCGAAAAGGGACGCAACAAAATTGGGACACACGAGAAAGCCGAACTTTTAAAGAAAGTTATTTATTAACACAAAGGAAATTATACAAAAACTATGTAATGTAGCATTCAGGTATCAGTGGTGTCATGCTAGGTGAATGGGTGGAAATGTAATGTGCTGTAGTGTCGTGAGGGACTTATACATTTTGGGGCATCTCGCCCTGGGGGCGGGGTTACGTCCTGCGTCACATCTCTCATGCGGGTTCTCGTCGACCAGTGTCAGCGCGCTCCAGTCAAAGTTTTTCCAACCGTCTCTGCTCTGAACTCGTCTGTTGAGTGGGAAGTTAAATTTACCGGCCTTTATACATATTTTTGCACGATGGAGGGTACGTTTTTAATCATGTAAGATTGTTTTCCTTCCTGTTTAGTTAAGATTTCGACTGTTAGTCATGATATTTCCATTTTTGGCGTGCCACGCAAAGTGTTTATGAACGCCGTTGACTTAACCAGGGTTGCCAACTTTTGAGTTTTGCTTGGAGTGAGATTTGGGTTGGGGGGGGGGGGGGTTGATAGTACTAGGTGGTCGTCACAATGTGTCCTGGGCACAATGTCTTGTAGGCCAAATGTATAGTTTTCTCCATTTTAATTTTGCATTAGTATAACAGTTTTACTGATTCGCCCTCAAAACAAAAAAATTGTTTTGGGAGTAAAGTTCATAGATTATTGTTCTTTCCCATATGATTTTGTAAAACTATGTTGAGACCCCTGTCCCTCTAGGGGGGTTCGGGGGCATGCTCCCCCGCAAGATTTTTTTTTACATTTTAAGGTTAAATGCATCAATCTGGTGCACTTTGAGAGCTCAAAATTAAGAGCTTTAACTGGCCTCAACCCATGAACTGTGACATTGAACAAAGGAAAAGCTTCGACGTGAACCTGGACATTAAAGAGGGATCAAACATCTTTTTAGTTATGATATAAAGTCTCAGTCCGTTTTAGGATGCCAAACGATTATTATAATAATGTAATAATGATTTATATAATTATTCCTATTACATAAAATCCATATAGGCCTAGCCTATAAATGTACTGTATAAATGAAAATGAATATTTCAAAAGTATATTTTACTTACACTATTGTATAGGAAAATGAATTACAATAGTTTTGTCCTAATTTCTTCATTTGCAAGAAATAAACCCTTGAGCTTTTATTTTGGAGAAAACACCAGATCACCATGTTCACGCAGCACAAACAGAATGGCTATATAGGCTACTTAATTACAGTCTTGTGCTGTTTTATAAAGGCACAATGTCATATCACGGTTTCGGTGTTGGGAAAAGGGAGAAGAGAGTTCGGCCAAAGGCGGATTCGAACTCGGGTCGAACGCTGCTTTCAAGCACCTCACGCCCTCGCCCTACGCCACAGTAGATATTTAGTGAAAAGTATCTTTTTTTGCTTAAAAGACAGGCACGTAGTGCAAAAGTACACTCTCAACTCACGTTCAAAGTCATAGGCAGCGCAGCGTCTCTCTGTGCATTGCAAAAGCCCGTGTTGACAGTTTGTTTAATATAAAGCGGGAGATTACCAGATACAGTATTTTGCTCGTGCCCTTGCGCCCTGGGTGGGTGTTGTAGGCAACTGTATCACGTGCGGTTTGACTGACGCGCTACTGCGATCTGTCACATTTAAAAGCGCCAAAGCGTTCCATATCAAGAGTAAACTTCTCTGTCTAGTCTGTCCGTGTCAGTGTCATCTTTTTCCGCGATTTTTCTCTGCGTCCAATCAGTAGTTAAGAGCCTGAACTTGCTTAAAAAAAATACAGCCCAGAAGAATGTCTAATTTAGCGTGAGATTTCGTTGTTGAGCGTGAGACCGTGAGATTGAGGCTGAATGCGTGAGTGTCACGCCAGATGCGTGAGAGTTGGCAACCCTGCACTGATGTTTATATAAATATATGACCTACCCCAACCAGTCCCTAAACCTACCCGTCACTCACCATTCACTGAGTCCTCCTTGTAACGTTACTGCTACCATCCTTGGAAAAAATATCGCTCCTCAGATGTAGATCTACATAGATTTAACGGCGTAGACATACATAGGTGTTTCTTTTTTTGTTTCTTTCTTTTTGTGTGTGTGTGTTTATTTTGTATGATTACTTCACCCATGTATTTGTACTCTTACTGGGATTCATACATGTATTTGTACAAAATGTATTGTGTATTGACATGATTAAAATCTTGCATTAAGGCCTGTTTCTATTTTGTAATTCAACCTGTAATAGCAGTATTGAGTCAAATTAGTCGTTACTGCTTGAATCACCTAAAGAAGAAACATGAACTGGTTAACTGGAGTTTACTGGAAGTTTACTTTTCTGCAATACAATAAGTAGGTCTAACTTTATCGAGGTAAAAGTTTCCCCGCTGTCACCAGACGTAACGTTAGGTCTAGGAGTGGAGAGAAGAGTGACAAAATCACGGTAGGGCTGTGCAAACAAAGTAGGCTATCTATCTAGCATTGCCATGTCAGTGTATTGATTGATTCATTGTCCCTTCATAGTTTGTAAGAGTCAGAGACATTTCAGGTTGGTCCAACCTGAAATGTCAGATTACTGAAACGTCAGATTACACTACTATCTAGGTAGCTCACACTGCAACGCAAAGTCAGCCTACTTACGTTTGCAGTGTAATCTATTGAATCTAGATAAAAGTGTAATCTGCCGGTTATCCTGCTAGGTGACCTCATAACTCTGTCTTCTTAAGATGACAGATGTACGATTACTCCAGAGCACTCAATTGCAGTTCTACAGAAGATTTTAAAGTGCTACTTAAGTTGCGATGCTTTGGGGAAACAGAACATAATATTAAGATCATTCGATACACATCGTTTTTACGATCAACTTTGCCGAATGCTTTTGGGAAACGCAGCCCTGTTTTCATTAGTGAACGATTCATCATTTTTTGAACGAATCGATTGAGTCAAAAGATTCAATCACCCATTCATAAACAGATACAGCCTAAGTCTGGTGGCCTAATAGCACAAGTCGATTTACTTTTTTAGTTTAACACGTTGATGTAGGCCTAGTGGCCAAATTTTTTTTTTTTATTTATATAATTAGGCCCATTGATTCGTTTAATTTGACAGTTTTTGTTTTTTGGTGTGTACAAACTGATATAGGCCTAAAGCCAATTTAAATTTTAATAGTGCATGCTGCGCAAAATCAGTTAGGCTTATCAAATATCTGGCCTAACAATTAATTAGCGCACCTTTAAAAACATTTATGTAGGCATATATATATATATATATATATATATATATATATATATATATATATATATATATATATATATATATATATATATATATATATATATATTAATATATATATATATATATATATATATATATATATATATATATATATATATATATATATATAACATTTTTGTTTCTATCATTTTTAGTTATATTATTAGGCCAATTTATTCGTTTAATTTTACAGCGGTTATAGCCTAATGGTTAGGCTATATAAGCCCATTTAAATTTTTATCGTGCGCGTTGAGCAAAAGTTCAGTTATCATATCTTGCTCAGTGCCGCCGCTCCCATCACGCGTCTGTGCGTAGGGCACCAAGTGCTGAGGGGGGCACCAAAAATATCCTAATGAAAATCGATCTTCAAACTTCTTGTTATAATCAGATTCAGCGTGTTCTTCATCTTCAATCCGCAGCGGCACCGAGCAGAGAGCACGTCAGAAACAGCTGACAGGGTGTGTGTGGTGTTTCAGAGCCTCATTGGTCTGTCACCGCTCGTCAATGTCAGAATATTTGAGATGACCAATCAAATCGAAGTAGGCGGGCTTTATGTTCACAGACGCCTGAGCGCGAATTTTAACAGTGCAACTTGACGCTTCAGTGTACGGTCAAGTGCGAGATAAGATGTAAGTATATATTTGACAGTTTTTTTTGGTCATAAATGTATAAACGAATGACAAAAAATAATTAGGCAAACTAGATAAAGTTTTGTCTTAATTTTGCCATCTTTAACTGAAAATAGGAGCAATACGTACCTGAACCAAGTATTA
>JAQIUQ010001637.1:475461-768374 GCA_030378365.1 Hybognathus amarus | reverse complement strand
CACTCACTCACTCACTCAAACTCTCTCACACACTTACACTCACTCACACACACTCGAAGAATCCCACACAGTGGCAGATACGATGGTCTGTCCGAACCCTCGAGCGCATCAGTGTGTGGCAGTGATGGAGGTTAAAGGTCCAGAACGCTGTTTTTGAACCGCTCGGCTTCTTCTGAAGGCGTGAAAACTAACTCTATTACAGACAGAGTGCAATACAAACTCACAACACACTTTACACCGGCCTAAAACAAGCGTCGATTGCTACCCGAGATTAACACACAAACGAAACACTGATGCTGATGATGCCGTGGCGGGCCGGGAGAGAATCGGGGCAGCTCGTCCTTCGGGCAGGCATTTGATTTGTTTGGGTGGTTAAATAAAGAGCTTGTATGGGGAGAAATGGAGTGTGAGAGTCTCCTCTGCGGGCGCCGGGCGACTGGTGTCCGGAGTCAGACCTGGAGCAAACACAGCGAGACACACGAGCGTCACGCTGAGTTCACACTTGACCATTATAGTGACAACAGTGGCTTTCGCATCGAGGAACCTTTTCATCATTACAGGAACTATTGGCGGGAGTTGGGCGTGTGTGTCCGTACTCCAGGAATCCCAGGAACTAATTCACTCCAGAGTCGCCTTAACCCAGCGCTATAGGAATACAGAATATTGTGCAGTGCCTGGTTGTGGAGGGAGACAGTCACTTCCTCTGGATTCCAATAGGACTGCATGGATAAACTTTATTTTTTAAGTGATGTTCCAGCTGATGAGGTAAAACATGTCCGTCTGTTCGCTTCATTTCACTGAGGATTGTTTTGTAAACAAGACTGGATTTGCAGATCTCTATGAGGAGTAAGAACGTGCTGTGCCGCCCATATTGGATCTGACAGGAATGGTGGAACACACAGACTCTGAGTCGAACATGTATGGGCGAATCATTCGGTCCGCCATTTTACAACATTGGACGTTTTCAAACACACTTCCCCAAGTGCATCGACGGGTGAGTCGAAACTCATTATAATATGCAAAACTGTTATCCACTACAGCAGTGGGCGTTTGCTTCCGAAGTCTTCCAGTGCGAGACGCCCATAAAACAGAGCGTTTTTTCAGCTAGGCTCAAAACTAGGGCAGAAAAGAGCCATTTAGCCTATTTTAATTAATAATGGCGGATGCTGGTGTTTGGCGTGCGTTCGGCCAATCAGTGACACACTACCGCCACTGTAGCTCCTATAGCGCTGGGTTAGAGCGACTCTAGAGGATGAAATAGAGCTGGAGCTAACATCGCTCCTGCGGTGCGAACACACACACACACACACCGAACTCCGGGTGCGTTCGACTGAACTCACTTCATTAGGACTTGCTGACGTCTCTGGAGATGACATCACTAGTGTGCGACTGCTGCTTCTTCTTCTTCCACATGAGCAGGACACACTGATGGATGAACACGTACTGCTCCTGCACACACACACACAGTGTTTTTAAGGGGACGTAATGGGTGCAATGGTTTTTGTACTGTACAAACTGTATATTCTCTTCCTCTTACACTAAACCTGCCCAATCACACACACCTTTCTGCAGTTTACACTCACACTCAGAGACACACACACTCCAACAATCACACATATGAACACACTCAAATCTCAGACTCCAAAAAACAATCACACTCAAACACACACAATCACACATAATCTCTCAAACACACAGAGGTGTATCTCAGTCTGCTGTGAGCATATGTCCAACACACACACACACACACCTCAGTCTGCAGCATGCAGAGCCGGTGTGTAGCACATGTCCGACACACACTCTCTCAAACACACACTCTCTCTTTCACACACACACACCTCAGTCTGCACCATGGAGAGCCGGTGCGAGCGCATGTCCGACACTCAGGCCCAGGTAACTGTCCACATACTCGTGCTCCCTGGAATGTGCCTGCATCAGACGGTCCAGAGCGATGAAGGTGCCGGTCCGACCCACATCTCAGCGCTGAGGGAACACACACACACACACGAGCATCATGCTGTCAGTAACACTTGTGAAGAGCTGTTGTCTCGTCTCGCAAGCCTCAAACAGAGAGGCTCAAACACTCTCTCTCTCTCACACTCACACACACACACACACACCTGCATGCACGACGATCGGGCCTTTGGTTCTGTTGACCTGCTGCGGAACGATCTGCACGAACTGTAAGATGCTCTTCGATGGCGCCGACCGTGGGAACCCCGTGATCGGGCCACGACGTGTAGTTAAAGTGCAGGACATCCTAAGCTCGTCAGCCTGAGGACGACCACACACACACACACACACCATCACATCACAGGATACTCAATCTGTCTGTCTCTCTATATCTGTCTGTCTATCCATCTACTCTATCTGTCTGTCTGAGGTGTTGTCCTCACATATCCCAGTCTGAAGTCTCTGATGGTCCACTCGGACGGAGTGCCGGTCTCCTGACAGCACTCCGACGGTGCATCTCTCCCAGCACGCCCACCGGCTCCTCGGCCGACGGCCTAGTAGTGATCGCACTTCACCCTGCACACGGAGCACACGCACCGTTAGCATCCGCGGCTCAGCGCCCACACAACCCCATCACAGCGCTCCGGAACCATGGCAGCCAGCGGAGGCGGTTGCCATGGGAACTGTACCCTCCGACGCCCGTTACACTGGGTCAGCATGACCGATGATGTTCTGGACTTCTGGCTGGCAGAGCTCATCTTCCAGAACTCGTCTCCTGGTGTCGCGGCAGCGGCCCCTGCGCGCCGGAGTGTACTCTGTACAAAAGCCTGCAACCCTGGAGACCAAAATGCACACACACACACACACCGCTTTTCACAATACACATCATTTCATTACAGTGTGGATAGTTCTGTTATCAGAGGAGACTAAGTTATGTATTTCAGAAAGCGTGCAGCTCGCTGGAGCAATGAACACTGCTCGACGGATGATTAGATGTTGATGATGTACTGTACAGGAATATAGTTTGCGTTGAATGTAACCGGAGCCTTCGTCGTTTGTGTCAGCGAGATCAGCTTTACTCGGCTGAAGTCATCTGAGACCAAACATTGTGTTATTAGCATTGGTCATACGTGGGGAAATATTCCGAGCTTTGATATTGTGGATGTTGTGTATTGTAAATTGTTACACTGACTCTATGATAAATAATATAATAAAAATATAATACAATAATAATAAATAAATAGTTTAATAATAGAAATAAAAATAATAGTGATGTATTTATGCTGATTTGAAATGAAAGCGCATAACGAGGGATTTCGACTCTATTTGTAAAATGTTTGGTTCAATTGGCGGATTGCCACTGAAGAGACTGAAACTCCGCAACACCTGAGAGAAAGAGTGAGAGTTTGAGCAAGAGTGAGTATGTGTGAGTGAGTTTGTGTGTGTGTGTGTGTGTCTATGAGAGTGGTTTTATGAGCGTGTGTGTGCATGTCTGTGTGTGAGTGAGTGAGTTTGTGTGTGAAAGAGTGAGTTTGTGAGCGGAGTTAATGTGCACAGACATATATGAAATATGAACGAACAAACGTTTGTCAGATGCGATCAAATTGATTTGACAGCACTGGTAAATATATATTTTAATACTTATAACAATTAATTAGTTTTAAAATGAAAGATTGATATTGACTCGGTTTAATTCCTTCAACAGATTCTCTTTTCACAAATCAAAAGTTTTAATTATGTTTTTCATCTGGTTTTGCATCATTCGACATCTGGGCTGCAGGCCCAATGAGAGCAAGCTGCCGGCTATGATGGACAGTTTGCCTGGGCTGGCGGCCACTCACAGGGCAGGATGTTGGTGTAGCGGTTCTTGGGTCTGTTGACGGGCAGATCAGCGGCTTCATGAGACAGCTCCAGACCAAACAGTCTCTTTCAGCTCCTGACGGATGAAACACAGCAGTCACACACACACATATCACAGAAACACACGTGTCCTTTCATGTGTTGGGTTACCTCGAACTGCAGGAGAGAACTTATACGCCGAATCTTTGCTCATGTCTTTGATGTAGGCGTCGAAATCACTGAGCTGAACTGGGCTGAAGACACACACACATCACACACACACACACACACACACACACATCATCATCATAACAGTTCACACAATCTGCTTAAAGCACTTGAGTTTGACTTTTTGAAAATTAAAGGGTTAGTTCACCCAAAAATTAAAAATGTCAGTAATTACTCTCTCTTGTGTTCAACCCAGGTAAGACACACACACGCGCGCACACACACACACACACACACAGGATGGTTTAACTCTTGTATTACCTGGTTAGTTTCCTCTTCTTCAGTGCAGTTTTGCTCCTGCAGGTCAGAACACACACAAAGTGTCAGTGAACCGAGATCAACACACACACACACAACAGATCAAACTCCTAATCCTACAAACTAAACATGCGTTTCAAGGTTGTTCGAGCTTCAAGCGCTGGCGCCCTGAACCACACACACGCGTCACATGAACATACTGATCAGACTTTTAATCGACATGGTTAAAAAGTGATTTGATCACATATTATAGATGTTCATGAGCCGTTATTTCTCTTTTGAAACAGGTGCTAGTATTCAACGCAAATTATAAATGTATATTAAATAAAATATATATTTACATACATTTTATTTGTTTATAGTGTTTATTTGTTTTAGAATTTATATAAATATTTTTATAATATAATAATTATATATCGTTTAAAAAAAAATGTTTTTTTCTATACATATTTTCTATATATTTTTTACTTTTATAATTTTATTCAAATTATATAATATACATGTATAAATCTATTTTCAACTGAGTATTTTCTTTATAATTTATAAAAATGCTTTTTATAATAAATATTATATTATTTATATATTTTTTCGTTCTGATACTTTATATAGATATTTATTCAATTAAATAAATTCGAAAATAACGATTGTTATTATTGTTTTTACTTGTAATCAAATTCAATTATATATACATATATATATATATATATATATTAAGTTTAATATCCAATTTTTATACCATTTAATAATTTACCTACATTTTATTTGATCAAATATATTTTATTGTATATTTTTAATATTTATTTTATTAAATTGTATTCAAATGTAAGAATATAAAATATGGCATAATTATTTGTCTTTTCTATAGCCTTCCATATTATGCCATTTTAAACTACATGTTTAAATTGTGATTATACAGTGTTTGGTATCATTTAATCATTTAAATCATTTAATCATTTTTTACTTTTTTGTTGATATTTTTAGACATTATCGCATTAACAGATGCCTAATATATCATTTTTAAAGATAATAGCATTTCTCCATTGTATCTCTTATAAGTGTAAGTCTGATCATACGTGTGTTACTGTTATTATTCCCGTGGTGATTGACAGCTCGTCGCCAGAGCTCAGCTCGTATTACACCCGCACATTCCTTCAGGAAATCAAAGGGAATAGAAAAGGAGAAAATCTGCATTCAGTCCAACACAGAACAGAGGAACTAGAGCAAACATGCAGGACGGTGAGACTGTCAGGGTTACAGCTGTGTGTGTGTGTGAGACGTCATGCAGAGCGTTAGTGTCATGCTGGAGTCAGACAGAATCAAGAGCTCAAGTCTGCATCTACAGTCAATCTACAGTGTGTGTGTGTGTGTGTGTGTGTGAAAGTCTCCAGAACTCTGCATGCGCCGCCGCGCCGAATACTTACCACGGATTAATATAAAAGGCCAAAAGATAGTCAGTCCAAAGGCAGGATGGCAGAAGCGTGAGGAACGCAAAAGAGCTCCTGCGCCTGAAGCCGTTTCAACAAAACAGAAAAGCAAAAGACATAAAAAAGACCAAGGGCAAAAAGTTGGGGACAAAACATGATGCTCCATTAGTAATAGTGACACACACACAGATGATTGAGCATATTTTCATTAGTGTTCGACAGGTTAATGAACGCTTCATGCAGTCAGTGTCATCGTTGTGTGTGTGAGTGTGTGTGTGTGTGTGTGTGTGGACTGACTTGACAGAAATCATCTGATCGTCTCAGCTGGATATTAACAGACGCACAACAGAAAACACACACAGCACGTGCAACTCAATCATAACTGATGCGACGCACCGTATTAAATACTGCATGTTTACATTCACTGCATATGATGATTCTGTCTTGTTTTGCAGCACAAATTTCCAAACATTGTTCAATCAAGAGAAGCAAAGCAGTCATGACACAAAGAATCTAATTTGCCAAGATCTTTAGACATATTCCAGGTCTTTGTACCATTAAAACATCCCGCAAGTTTCAGAGATTAACACGGTCCTCGTTATAAACTTAATTTCATTCATATTAAATGCCTTATTATAAGTGATTATTTAATCAAGCTCCAAAAACAGCTCATTTGGATAATGTGGGCTCTGTGACGTCACATGGGCAAATTCATTTGCATATGCATATGCCCGCCTCCAGAGCAAGACATTGGCCAATAGCAATATATCATTGCAGCATTAGCCCCGCCCAAGCCCACTGGCATTCAGTCGCTTAACGATCAGTCATTTGACCTCGGTTGATCAGACAGAAGCCATTATAATGACCGACGCTGTCTACACTGATACAGGATACAGATTAACAATGCAGTGACGTTAGCCAATCATAACAGTGGGCATTAACAAGACCGACGATTAGCCAATCATAACAGTGGGCGTTTACTGACATGTCAGCCAATCAAAACGTTCTGACTTCCATCAACAGCCCAAGTCTGCCTTTACCTGACCCTCTTTTAAGCTCTTATATTAAATCGTGTGTGTGTGTGTGTGTGTTTCACCGGGAGAGCGATGATGTCACTTCCTGTCTGTGCTGTGTGCGAGTGTCACCGTGTGACAGTGTGTGACAGAGAGAGTGCACGGCTCAGTGCCCAGTTATATGGCATCTTCCCGTCGCCGACATCGGGGCGAAGTTGACGAAGGTTTCAGCGCCGCAATCCCTGAAAGCAGAGAAACAGTGCTGGACCATGTTGATATGAGGGTCATGACCTTCACCTGAGAACCAGTTACATTAAATACACTTACAGACACTCCGTCCTGCAAACTCAATGAATTCAATCTGTTTTTAAGGAAATGCTGTGTTAACATCTCCTGCTGATTGAGAAAAGAGTCACCAAACACTACACAGAGAAACTTACACCTTTATATACCGGTATATTTAATAAAGTTTATATAACTAATAAAACTATATTATATATAATCCAACTTTATATATATACATATACATATATATACACACATATACATATATAGAGAGTCATAAATCCAAATTTACATATATGCTGTTTATATAAAAATATATAGTTCATATAATATTATTCAACTTTATATATAATTTATTTAATTATCTAACTTTATATATATATATATATATATATATATATATATATAAATAATATAGTTTATATTTAGTTATCTAACTTTGTATAAAATAGTTTTTATATAGTTATATTCAAATCTCTCTCTCTCTCTCTCTCTCTCTATATATATATATATATATATATATATATATATTATATTTCCAAATTTATGTGTGTATATATATATATAGTTATATATTTCACTTTTTGTGTGTGTCTATATATATAGACTATGTTGAATTAATTAACTAAATTCTTTGTCATGTAATTTGGAATCAAGTAACTGATTACAGCGTGTAAGTAACTCCTCAGTGCTGATAGTTATATATGCACATGTATATAGACAGTGGAGTTTAAAGTGTAGACACAGCTGATAATGAAACTTCACCGAGTACGTTCTGAATGAACTGCAGACGGCAGAAGTGATGGTGCTACGCGAGTCCGGTCAGTGGTTACGCTGGTTTGAGATTCTCACCTGGCTCCAGCTCCATGTGTTTCTTGCTGCAACACCAGCAGGAACAGCACCAGGAGACTGATGAGCAGAACACTGAGAACCAGCGCAGAATGGCCCCCACACTCGGGTTCATCTCACTGCAAAAACACACAGCTTAATGGGTTAGAAATCAATGGTGTGTTAGGATATGTTTATATCTGGCTGATATACAACTTTTGAAAACATCTGGAATCTAGGGTGGCAAAAATCAAAACATTGAGAAATCTTGTGCATTTATGTTCATGATTGTGCTGCATCCACTCACAAAAATACATTTGTCTATATTCACGGTAGGAAATTTGCATATTATCTTCATGAAGATGCACCTCAATCAATATCCTAAATGATTTTTGGCATAAAAGAAAATCAATAATGTTGATCCATACAGGTTTAGTTCTAGAGGGTGCAGTGAGGATGACAGTGGTTTCACTGACGTGCTGAACGGGATGTGGTTGGGTCACTGGCTGCGCTGAAGCCATGTCATCACGGTACAGTTGTACACGGTGGACGGCTCAGACCCGAGACAGTGCACGAAGCACGAGCGCCGGTGACTCAGCGGCTCTCGGAACCTTCTGCATCACACACACACGACGAGAGAGAGGCAATCTCTGTCATGGCAAAAAACACCAGCTTTTGAAAATACATGAGAATAGATGGACACTCGTGAAGGGGTTTCAAGTGCATCTGTTTTATGCATTAAACTGTGCTATATAAAATGAATCAAATGAAAAAGTGTTACTGAATGGATGAATTATGCTGCATAGAGTAAGGGTGTAACAGTATATCATGTCACAATATATCGCAATATAAAAGCATCCATAAGTATAGTGTGGATTGGTAGTTCACCCAAGATTAAAATGAGTTTTAGAGCCAGTACTCCATTAAACTACTGTATATAGTGTTGGATATAATGTATAATAATGCATATTAGTGTGTCCTGATAATACCACATGTGTTGTTACCAGTAAAAGTGCCCTTTACATTATTGTAAATAAACGTACGCAGTGAAAGAGTGCAAGCATTCGTCTAAAATAATGATATTTTCAGCTTCAGGATCATGAATATTGTTATTCTGGTGTCTCTATTGTTCATTGGGTCCTAGTCTATTCATTTACACACAATATAATATAAAATTTAGCATTTTAACCAACAGGACGTTTTCTGTTCATCTTGCATCATGTGTCTCGGAGTATCGCAGTAATATGGCGTCAGATCGTGACGTGAGGGATCGTTACACCCCTCAGTTTAAAGTGTGTATGAGATATGAAGGTCTTACTGTGCGTTCTCAGTGCTTCCCATTGGCCTGCATGCGATCTGGTAGAAGTCCACGACCCCGTCCTCGGCCCAGATCAGCGTGATCGCCGTGTCGCTGGCGTTCACCGCGTACAGAGACCTCGGAGGAGCCGGTTCTGTTCGGAAAAGAGCCCAATGTCTAACTTACTAGTTCCTCTAAGGAACACGGTTTCAAAAACGAGGTAAAAAGGGAAGATGAAACACACAGCCACATCAATTCTGGCCTGTTTTACAAAGGAAGTCACAGTCAAATAAGTTATTATTAGAATCAGAAAACACACTCTCAGCAGTGCAAACTAATTATGTTTCGAGTTTTAGTATGTTTGATCAGATATGCATTACTGGAGAAGATACTGAGATGTAAAAAAACATCAAAATGAAGTGTGTTTGAGCTTAAAACAAGAACAAATATCAGTGGAGTTGGAAAAATAAACTAAAACCACCCTATTATGCTTTTTTCAGATAATCCCTTTCATGCAGAGTGTAACTGAAGATAATAGTGGAAATAAATAGTCATCGTCTCCTAAAATAAAGAAGTGATTCTTTAATAGAAACGAGTCGACAGTAATTCCAGTCTCACTTCCTGTTGAACCTGTGTAGGTTTATAACTAATTTGCATAATCCACACGACTGGTCCTGATTGGCTGATCAGCGTCTCTTAGCTCCGCCCTCAAACACTGTAGTGTATCTGAGACTGGGAGAGTTCGGCTCGTGTTCGAGAAGACGCTGTTCTCTGAGATCGATATGGTGAAACCCACACCATCGTTACTGTTCGTATCACTGTGATCAAGAGCTGAGAGTCATATAATGAGCGTTTCTGACCAATCACAGCAGAGCAGCTCTCAGAGAGGCGGAGCTTAGAGAGACTGAATCTCCCAATGAAGCGTTTCACACACTGAGAGGAAAGAGCTGAAGAATATTATGAGATAATTAGTGTTTTTTGACATTTGTCCAGTTGTAGAAGACTCCAAAAACAACATTAGAAACCTTTGAAATAGCATAATAGATATTTGTGCTGGAAATCATGACAGAAATGGTGAGGAAGAGGCTGGTTTGTTTGCAGTGTGGTGTCGGGGTCACTGACCTAGCTTCATGATGTGAGGCGCAGACGTGTTGCAGCTTCTCTCGGTACAGGCGGTGACCGTCAGATTATAGATGTCGCCAGGAGGAAGAGCCAGAGACGCCTTCATCATGTTGCGAATCACCTGAAACACACACCAATCACTTTTACACACAAATAATCAGCCAAATCAAGTGTCCGCTGCTCCGTGAGAAGATTCAAACGAACCGATTCAATGTTTATTGGTTCGAAACGCTCAGCTAACAGCTAATTTCGATGATTATGGCATGAACATTTTTTCTACAATTTTCTAATTTTGAATCATAATCATCAACATTATAACAAATAAAGGCGGGAAATATCTCGCTTTGCATGGAATGAGTCTATATAATAGAAGTTTTCGATAGAAAGGCTGGTGTAAATGAACACGAATCTTCTCTCTCTCTTGTGTCGCTGGTGGGCGTCT
The DNA here is from genome assembly GCA_030378365.1 of Hybognathus amarus. NCBI lineage: Eukaryota > Metazoa > Chordata > Actinopteri > Cypriniformes > Leuciscidae > Hybognathus > Hybognathus amarus. The sequence goes on along the minus strand of JAQIUQ010001637.1, from coordinate 757,685 downwards.
GAAGATCTCAGTTTGGAAACATTTAGACATCGCTAATTAAATGTTGGCTGTGCGTCAGATAAATATGTGTGTTTGGTAATTGGATTCATTACCCGCTAACGACACCATGACGCCGCTCGAGGGAGAGTCTCACGAGGCAGAGCTGATAAACACCCAAATGAGGTGTATTACCGTGGTAAACGACTACAGTACATCATCATGAACTCAAATCTGCATAGAATTAGCATAAGGGACTAGCATCACCTGTTGTAGAGCTAGTTTCCTGTTTTCTTGTTTCTAGCACTTTTTTGTAGTCAGTTTGTAGTTTCTCCTGGAAGACAGCTCATTTAGCCCTAAACTAACTGTGTGTGTGTGTGTGTGTGTTTACGGTTGATGATGGCACCCGTATGCCTCTAGAAGCATATGTTATATTTTTTTAAAGGTGCCACATTATCGCCCTTTTTCACCAGATGTGATATACCTGTATATCTATGCGCATTTCACAGATGTGTGTGTGAAATCTCAGCTCAAAATATCTAGATCTTTTATTACAGCTTGTTAAATTTGCCCCTTTTTGGGTGTGAGCAAAAACGCCCCATTTTTGTGTGTGTCGCTTTAAATGCAAATGAGCTTTAGCTCCGCCTCTGTTCAGAAGAGGGTGGAGCCTTCACACGAGCTTCAGAGACTCCAGCAATAACAACACAGGCCGATCTCACTGATCCAGGATCAGGAGTAACAGCAGCTTTAGCTCCGCCTTACGGGGAGACTCAGGGAGAGCTTCTGATCATCTGATCATCTCATCATCATGTTGAACTCTTTCACAAGTGTCCACAGTTCCTGAGACAGTGTTTATAAGACAGCGGTGACATGTTCTGGTCAGTAGTGTTCAGTGTCGCTGTGCTCAACCACACAACAGTTTCAGGCTCAGCTGAATCTTCTCCAGTGCGTTAGAACTGGGCTCTGTTGGCGTTCGCTGAACTCAATGTCGCTGGTGTGTGTGAAAGTGCAGATTAAGGGCCGGGGATATCATAATAAGATCCTCTTCATACAGAGGGAGCGAAATCTGATCGGCTTATTTTAGAGAGAGACTCACAGTGACTGGGTTTCACTCCTCATGTGTTCTGTGTCGGTAGAAGCACCGGATTTTAGCAGTTACACACGGAGAAACTCAGATTTCATAAAATGTCCGTGTTAATATGACTCACGTCGATGGAGTAGCGTCTCCGCGAGCCCTTCCGCCCCTCCGCCTTCACCTGCCAGTGTGACATGCGCGAGTGCGACAGGTCGGTGAACAGATCCCGTAGTTCCAGCGCACGAACAGCGTCCCGTGGGAATATTCCACCGAGGAGATGTGAGGAGCTTCGGGAGCTGGCGGACACACAGAACAGTTTATTCATGAGTATCGACACTGATGTCACTCACACAACTACTATTAGTGCTCTGAAAACAACCTTAGAGAACAGCTCTTATTAAAGAAACCTATTATGCCTTTTTCTTGCTTGAACTAACAAACTAACTTAACTAACTAACTAACTAGCCACTGTGGGCAGCGCACCTGTCACAAAGCTCACGGTGGAGCCATCGCAGCAGCTCAGAGGCGGGTCGCCCCACGTCACCATCGTCACACGGAAGTTGTAATACCAGGCCGGCAGCAGATCCGTCACTCTCTGTGGGAGACGAGAGAATGATGATGACACCTGACAAAAGCAAGTGCTACTCGCTGCAGAGCCGAACGATGTCCAGCTCCTCCTCTCCGGACCTAATGGGTGGAGCTTGACCTAATTAGGTTTAGGGATAGATTAAGGTGTGGCTGGACCTGGACATTCAAGCTCCACCCACTATGTCCATAGAGGCAGGGATGGACCTTCAAGTCTCCACCCACTATGCAATAGAGGCGGGACTTGACATTCAAGCTCCACCCACTATGTCCATAGGGGCAGGGCTTGACCTTCAAGCTCCACCCACTATGCCAATTGACAATTCACCTCAGATCCTGAAATTAAATGAAAGGGCATAAGAACGAAATAAGTGTATTCTATTACCAGCGTTGTTACTGGTACGTAAAACTGAAGCTAAAACCATAAAAATGTAATTAATAGAAATAAAATTAAAAAATTTTTTTTTTAAATAAAATCAACTTAATTAAGTTTCGGCTAGTTGCCAGGACAACACTTATTATTTTCATTGCTTTAAATTGAAGTACTAAAAGAACTACAACTAAATAAACTAAGACTTCATAAAAACCATATAGATATACTGACAAACAAAAGACAAAAACTTTAACTAAAATTAAAATAATTGATTAGGTTACACACTCTCTCCTGATTGGCTGTGATTGATTAGATCTGTGGTTGTCTGGTGTTGTTGCTGGATAATTAGGCATCACCAGCGAGTCTGTCTGATATCTCAGTGTCTGACCTTTGCAGGATCTCATGCTGATGTAATTAGAGACTCTGACCTCGTCGGAACCGTGTGTTCATCCTCAGTCTGCTATGAGCGAGAGGCACTGTGGCGTGTCATTAAATATGATTATAATAATTTCTCACATCTCGGCCGTGACTCAGTATGCATCATAATTACACATCTCTACTGGTTAATTGACTGATTACAGGAACGAGACTTCTGTCATTATTGACTCCCTGAAATAAAGGCAGAACGACGGCCTAGCGCAGAACAAACTCATTCAATCTCAAAACAAATCACGCAAATCATGTAAAAGTGTGGTGTTTTGGTGTTTACCACAGAGGCGATGACGGAGGCGGTGGCGGCGATTCGTAGTAGGTCGTCCACTGGGACGTCTGCGTGGCCGAGTTGAAGAAGAACGTCTGAGTACGTACTTGCGGAAGGCCACGCTCATACGGGCGCTGCCAGCTGAGGATCACGGCGCTGGGACTGAGAGGATACACCACCAGATCACGAACACCCGTCGGCTCTGACAGAGGATCAACCAATCACAGAGCACAGATGAGTCACTGGAGGTGGAGCTTCAGGATCTTACACCAGAGGAATCTCAACCTGATGGGCCAATCTATACTATCACTATATACTTAAATTTAGCACACTATTTACAGTGATGAGCACACTATGAAAAAATGAGTACACTATGTAAAGCATGCACACTATATAGAGTAAAAACATTAGTATGCTTCTACAAACCGAGGTGAATAGTTACTAACCTATGTCAATGATGACGGGTTCAGAGGCGGGACTAGCGAGCGGCCCATTAGTGTGATAAACCACCACTCTGTACTGAGCGCCTGGAGTCAGGCTGCTGATGATGTCACTGGTGAGGTTCTCCTATGAGAGACAGGGGAGCAGGTCACATGTTTACTTCTGCTCTGTTTTTCCCCAAATCATGCAGTCCTAATTCACAATATGCATTTGTCATGTAAATATAAATGAATAATAAATAAACATAAATAGATGCAGCTTTGGTTAATGTTGATAACATTTGTATTGATTGATGGATCTGGTTAAAAATCAAGCATGTACAGCATGCACACCTATACACTGCAAAACTGAGCACACTATGAAAAAATTAGCACACTATGTACAACAGGGGTTCTCAACTCTAGTCCTCGCGACCCACTGCTCTGCATATTGTGTATGTCTCCCTTATTTAACACACCTGATTCAGATCCTCAGCTCGTTAGGATGGACATAGAGTAGTGGACATAGAGGCGCACTACATACTACAACAAATATGCACTCTATGGACAGCATGCACACTATACACTTAAATATGCACAGTATGTACAGCCTGCACACTATCCACTTGAGTATGCAGTGCGGGCGTCACCTGTGAGCAGTAGGTGTTCTCCATGCGCTGGCTGATGCTGGGCCTCAGACAGGTGAGCGACAGCACTGAGATCAGGCTCCCGTTGTACCTGTGAGTCGCCGGAGCCCAGGAGACGCTGAGCCGTGCTCGAGTCCAACATCTTCACACTGACCGCCTGAGGACACTCCTGAGGCTGCTCCATCCACTCGCCCCGCGGACCTGACACACACACACGCGCACCCAGAAACAGAGAGAGAGAGACAGGCACACACACACACACACAAACAAACATCACCTCTGCACCCTCTGTAGGCTGTATGGCTGTGTGTGTTTGTGTGCCTGTCTCTGTGTCTGTGTGTGTGTCGGGGGTCATACTGAGGTAGAAGGTGACCCCGGTGTCGGCAGAACTCTCCCGGGCCTCGCAGTCTCCGCTCGAGCTGAGTGTGGTGACGAGAACCCACGATACGTTCCCGGCTCCGACAGTTCGCTGAAGAACTCGTGTGTGTTTTCATCCACCGTGGCCGTTTCCGTGGCGTTTCCTGATCAAGGCATTCACACAACAGACGCGTGTCATCTATCCGTCAATCTGTCAATCTATCAATCTATCAGTGATTCTCACCGTCGCGGTAGATGTAGATGTTAAACCCGTCGAACGAGGTGTGTGTCGTCGGCGGAGACCAGCGCAGCTCCAGCAGGACCGACAGCGGATTGGGCCTCACTCTGGGCTCAAAGGTCACATCCAGCCTCACTCTGGGGTCAAAGTTCACATCCATGGCTGAACCCGGCTCGTTAGAGTCCTCGTATTCTGGAAGCACTGCGTTGACAAACTCCTCCTCCTCTGTGGGGGCGGGGCTTCCCATAGGCTCCGCCCACAGAGGCTCTGTGCTGTTGTCATGTGTGGGTTCGGTTGTGCTGCTGTCGCCGTCGGTTACCGACTCGTTCAGGGCGTTGGGTGACACCCACCTCGTCAGGATCCGCTTCCTCCTGTTCTTCCGTCGTAGGGACGTCACGTGTCCTTCGGAGGAGTGATGCATTGTGGGACGCCTTCAGAACGGCCCTGTGCGGATCAGATCCGCTGAGCTGGAGGATCTTGAGGGACACGTTGAGAGGAGGGTTTGGGACTGCAGACAGAAAACAGCATTTAGCACTGATTACTCAAATAAAAATCGTCAAATTAAACTGTGAAAAACTGTAAAATTATATTTAAAATACAGATTTTTTTAAATTAAAATCAGCATTTCAACATTTATTTATTATTAGATTAAATAAAATGTAGTATACACAAAATATAAAAAATAGTAAAATAAAAAATATTAAATAAATATGAATTTAAATAATACTAATCAAGTTATTTTTAAGAAAATAATTTGAGAAGACATTTTATTAATTATTAATAGGATTATTCATTATTATATAATTGTTCATTTCATATTATTTTGAATGACAACTGAGCACATTTTAGTTTTCGAGTTTTTCATAATCGGCATTATTTTCAAAGGTGACTAATTTATTTAAATAATGTATTTATTAATTAAAATCAGCTTAAATCAAAGCTTAATTTCGAGAATGTTATCATGATATAAAATATTATTGTAAATAAAATCCTAAATTAATTACAGTACTGAGAGATTGTGGCTAATAATTCAGTTAACGAGTTAAATAACTCTGAATGTATCCTAGAACATGGGTTTCCCTGAAGCGACGCATTTCTTGCGACGGGATTGGATAATCAGGCCTCTGCTGTGAATCCAGAGAGTTTCCATCAATAATTAACGGCTCATGACCTCGTTCACAGACTCCAGCGCTAATTAAAGGTCATGTGACGATGATGATCAGGGCAACTAAATTCGAAGTTACCGGCCAGTAAGAATTAGCCGAAAAAAGGGTAACACTTTACTTGAAGGGGTGTGCATAAGACTTACACGACACCTTCATAATCATGACATGACACATGTGAAGGAGGTTTATGCATGTTTATGACAACAGTCATTAAGTGTCATTCGCTCAGTTATGACATTTTTAATGCAAATATGACATTGTTTGAGATGTCTTTGTTATGAACCAAATATATCATAACCTGTCAGTGTCTTTGTCATGACAACTTGACATTACTAAGATAGCACTTCATCGAGTGTTCCTTTCGGGTGAACAGGTTTGTTATTTCAATCTGCAACTTGACAGACGAACAGACGGATATTTGATAGAATTGAAAGATAGAATAATTTTTTTTACACCATTGAGGATATATTTCTGAATACAAATACTGGTCTTAAATAAATAAATATCAAAAAACTGTCCCTTTAAGAAAGCACTTAGCTTTATGGGTTATCATTACATTAGACTGTCATGTGGTTGGTTTTGACATTGGCTGTCATGAGGCATTATAACCGTGTCAGAGCATGCGTTCACAGACACCAGAATGAGCGAGTGATGAAGATGATGATGTGGATGTGGTACCGGTGCGGTGCGGTCGGGGCGCGAGCAGGGCTGGGCTCCAGCTGATCATCGAGCTCTTGTTGACCGTGGCCTCGGAGATCAGCTGGAAGGAGATGTTGCTGTAACACACACCCGACAGCCAGTGCTTGAACACCGTCCTCCCTCTGTGGAAATCTGCAGACACACACACACACACACACACACAGAGAGATGAAGAGTAGGGCTGGGCGTCATCTGGGTCTTATAAAGGGGTGGTTTATGAATGTAGACTAATGTAATGCGGTCACAGGTGTGTGTGTGTGTAACACTAATGTAATGCGGTCACAGGTGTGTGTGTGTAACACTAATGTAATGCGGTCACAGATGTGTGTGTGTGTGTCATTTACAATGGCCTCAAACGCGGCTCAACCAATCTGAATCAAGGACCGGAACTATCCGTTTTAAAGTATGGATTTTGGCACTGGTATTGAAAACGACGCAGACAACCCAAGCGATCCCAGCACTGACGACCAGGCGACCCCAGCGCTGACGACCCAGGCGACCCATGCTGACGGAGCGGCGAGGAAGCGCACCTTTATAGAGCATGTAGCGCTGCGTGCGGCCCTCGCTGAAGCTGATGTTCACTCTGCTGAAGACGCTCCGCTCCGGGGAACGCATCTGGAACACCACAGCAGTCTCTGGAGACGGCCCGTAATCAGACATCTCCACAGCGTCTAGAGGAAGAGGCTCTGCACACACACACACACACACACACATGGAGAAGCTGCACAGGAGACTGAACAATCAGTGGCATCTCTTTATTACGAGACTGAAGTGCACTTTGCCGTCACTGAAAACAAGTTAAAATTTGTGGACATAGTGATGCAATGCTGGCAACACAATGATTAAAATTAATTATTACTGCCTATTTAAAAATAAAATGTTTTATTATATGTTTTTCTGTGATTTAATTATCTTGGATTATGTGATGTGTGTTGTGTCTCACGGGTCATCACGGCGAGGGTGGTGGCGGCTCGGGACGCGCTGTGGTTCCCGATCATCAGGCTGACGGAGTAACACAGGCCATGATACGAGGCGTTGAACTCAAGCGGCGGCGGGAGCGTCTGAGCGGCGGCGGGTCGCTGGAACATCAGTGTGTGTGTGTGTGGCTCTCCAGACACTCGCACCACGTACACCGACACGTCCGGCCGCATGTCCTCCGGGTCCAGCGACATCAGCATCCGCTCGCCGTCCAGAAGCGTCACCTGGAACGCAGCCGTGCTCTGCAGGAGGAGAACCGATGATGTCATCAGCAGCCAAGGGACACACACACACACACACCAGCACAAACTCCTGACCAGCGCCCAGAATTATAAAGATTCTCTCACAAAATGAATGTGTGTGTGAACATCTTCTGTCGAAGTCAATGTGTTTGAAGATTTAATATGAGATGAAGAGAGTCAGATTGAAGACAGCATGCATTATTACAGTGTGTGTGTGTGTGTGTGTGTGTGTGTGTGTGTGTGTGTGTGTGTGTGTGTGTGTGTGTGTGTGTGTGTGTGTGTGTGTGTGTGTGAGTGATTGGGTTTGTTTATGTGACTTATGAGGACACAAGTTTGTATAATGACATGTGTATTACACTGGTATTACAACTTATTGGTGGTTTATGAGGACATATCAAAAGTCCTCATAAATCAAAAGGCTTAAAAAACATAAAAAACAATGTTTTATTAAAAAATAAAAAATGCAGCATGTCTTCTGTGATGGTTAGGTTTAGGGATTGCGTTAGTGTAGGGGGATAGAATATATAGTTTGCACAGGATAAAAACTATTACGCCTATGGAGAGTCCTCATAATGCTGTTTCACCAACATGTGTGTGTGTGTGTGTGTGTGTGACGGCCTCCGTCATTCAGTGCGTGACCTTCCATTCATCTGTGAACTATAGACTCAACTGTGTGTGTGTGAGTGTGTGTCTGTGTGTGAGTGAGTGTTCTAAGACTATCTCTCTCTCTCTCTCAAACACACACACACACACACACACACTCTCTCACGCTCAAACACACACACACTCTTCCTTGAAGGAAACCAATGTTTGAAATGCGAAACATTCCATCAGTGGAAGTCAAAAGAAAATAAAAAGTTAACATTTTTAAAGTATCAGCAGGGTTTTTAAAATCAAATTTAAGGTTTTCAATTTAATTGAATTTAAAGGGCTCCTATTACGGCCCTTTTCACAGGATGTAGAATTAGGGCCCTGTCCGCCTTGTTTGGTCCGAATCAAAACCTCTTCAGGACCAATGGAAACATGTAATGCTTTGAAAGCACTGTAAAACGTTTTTTTTATTTGTATTTATTTTTTATTTCCTGGCAGCTGATGTTAATGTGATATTTGTGAATATGTAATAATACCTCCTGTTCTTGAGGTATTGAATAAAAAAAGTATATTTTTCTCACTATTGGGTGGTTGTGAACACACACTGCCAATGCCAACACACATTTATGTCTAAATGTATAAACACCAAGCAAAAGTGCATTTTGCATAATAAACTCTTTACCAGTGAGACGTTCTCATTGATGACTTTGCAGGATGTTAAAATTCATTTGTTAGATCTAATGAAATGCACATAAAATTTACATATACAAATACAAGATGACAAGTGCAAAAACATTGTGAACTCATGAATATTCAGAAGCTCCTGGGATTCTGACATTAATATTCGCTGTTCTTTTGGACCGTAAAACTGACCGTCTGGAAACTTGTGAACGCATCACACACACATCTCAGGATTAGTTAGTGTTTTTTAATGTAATATTGCAGTGTTTATTCTGATCGATTTCACTCATGCGCACGGGGGCGGAGCAACCTGTGATGATGTCACTCTCTCAACAACTCTATAGACGTAATGATTTTAATACTATACAAACTATATACTCTCTCTCTCTCTCTCTCTCTCTCTCTATATATATATATATATATATATACTCACTCACTCACTCACTCACTCACTCACTCACTCACTCACTCACACAGCTGCTGACATTATCATGCAAACGGAGCCGCTCAGAGACACCGGAGCATCATCAGTAAGGAGAGCGAGATCAGCAGGAGAGGAGGAGGAAGAGGAGGAGGAAGATCTGGATTATCTAAACTGTAATCCTCAGAGTCGCACTGATGTCAATCTGCGTTTACTCGCAGGACCCAGTGTGTGCTTTTGTGTTCTAGACACACACATCTCAAGACTTACGGCCACAACAAATACACTTCTGCGCTCTCAAATAAAGCTTCGTTCTCTGCATCGATGGTTCCACGAGGAGTCTATAACCCCAGAGAACCGCTCCAGTGCGCTCTTCACAGTGGGACAAGCTTCTTAAATTGTTTTAACTTTTATAAACTGATCACTGAATATGGTTCTTCTAAGACATTGCACACACTCGCTCACTCACACACTCGCACACTCACTCACTCGCATTCACATACACACACACACACCAGCATAACAGCCTTTAGCTTTCAGGTCCTTTAATTACATGTTCCTCTGGCGTTTAATTAAAGCAAACACACACACACACACAGTCATGTTGAGTGCAGTGTGTGAGAATGGTCCGTCGCTCGCCCAGGAAACACAACAAAGAGCCCACGCTGGCGGCCCGTCACGCTCACCACACACACACACACACACACACACACTCCTCCAACGGGATCCCCAGGAGGTCCAGAGACACGCCCACACACACTGACTCAGCCAATCAGAGCCCCGCCCCCACACAGGAGTGTTTGACTGACAGCTCTGACTCAGCAGGGTTTCTGCTCTCTTTTGAGTCTCTGAACAAGGAACATAATCACCAAAAACACAGCAAAATCAGTCTAAAGATACAAATAAAAGAAGAATATAATATATAATAAAAAATATATTATATAAAATATTACATTTTAGGACCATTAATATGTTTGGCACCATCACATCAAAGCTGTTTTGAATGAGCGTTATATAAATTAAGGTTGACATTATTTTCATTAAAAATATCTCGTTACTGTGATCAGTAATATTGTGAAATATTATTATAATGTAAATCAAAATGTTTTCTATTTGAATATACAATAAAGTGTAATTTATTCCTGTGATCAAAGCTGCATTTATCATCATTACTCCAGTCTTCAGTGTCACATGATCCTTTTACAAATCCCTCTAATATGAAGATCTGATGATCGACACATAGTTATGATTATTATCTAGTATCGAACACAGTTATTTACACTTATTTCAGGATTATTTGATGAATAGAAAGTTCAAAAGAACAGCATTGATCTGAAAATGCTTTTGTAACATTATAAATGTCTTTACGGTCACTGGTTTGATCAATTTAATTCATCCTTGATGAATAAAAGTATTACTTTCTTTCAAATCTTATTGATTCCAAACCTTTGAACAATAATAATTAAAAGTAAGTATATATGTTTTTAAGTAAGATTTCTGTAGAGATTTACCATGAAAATAATGTAAACACAAAAACAAAAAAGAGCACAATGATCCTAAAAGTAGCTCAAAAACAGCTCTTTTGATTTGAGTTTTGAGGATTCACACGTTCTGCAGTTCCCGAGCGTTAGCCATGTGTCTGAGAGGAACATGCGAGCGCTGAGGCTCATGGGAAACCGCATGTACATCGGCCCGAGTGTCGGCTCCGGGGAATCGATTTCAAGCGTCTGTAGTCGAGATACAGGAGTCTTTGTGCTGGAGGACAGTCATGTGACCGACACTACACACACACGACACACACACACACCCATGTCATCTCATCATGTGCGGTCCTCGAATACAGTGTTGCTCAATCACTACAGAAACATCACAATACTGGAAGATTGTTTGCGCCACCGAATAAACATTTAAAAGTTGGAATTGTGCCTTTTCTCTCAGAATTGAGTTCAAATCTCACAATTCAGACTTTATAACTTCTAATCTTACATTTATATGATCAAAATTCACAAATCGAGATTTAAACTCACAATTACGACTTATTGAGTAAGTATATAAACTAAAAAAATTACTTAGAGTATATAACTCAAAATTACGAGTTATATAAACAATTACGAGTTATGGAGTATATAAACTCAAAAATATGATAGTGTTTATAAACTCAAAAATATGAGTTAGAGTATATAAACTCAAAAGTAAGTAATAGAATATATATATTCTCACAATTATTCTCACAACAAGTTATAGACCATATAAACTCACAATTACGAGTTATAGAGTATATAAACTCAAAATTAAGAGTTCTTAAGTCAAAATTGCAAGATAAAAAGGTACAATCAACTTTTTCTCTTTTTAATTCTGTGGTGTAGACAAGCTAAATCCACACAATACAGTTCCTCTAGCGGGAGACTCTGCTGTTCTCTCTCTGTCTGTAGTTTGACACGATCATGAATGAGTGAACGTGATTGTTCATGAAGACGCAGTGGTTTCAGCATCAGCGAATCCCATCGGATCCTCAGTGAAAGCCAGAGTGTGTGTGTCTTCATCCAAACACACGGAGCACCGCAAACGATGCGCTCAATGGCCGCCTGTGTGTTCATGAATGATGACAGAGCAACACACACACTTAGGCGAGCTTTTCGAAACTCATACATCTGTCACTGCGTTTTAATAAGAGGGAACTATTGGAAAACATAACACACATTTATATGATGATTAATGATTTCACATTTTTTCTTATTGCAAAACATGTAATTGTGTCTGAATATCATGAATGAAAAGGCTGAACACACAGCACAACACACACAGCGTTTGCATGCGGTTTAAAAACACCATAGAACAACTCGCCGAACTAACACACACTAAACACTCAATCATTAAACAAGAACAAATCCAAAATTAGCAATCGCAACAAATAGACAAAACTGAACAAAGACACGACTGAAATAAACAGTGTTTTAAGATTTTCTGCACTTTATAAATAAAACACTTTAAAATAGTCACAGAAGTTATTTTCAGTGTAGAGCGACTGGATGTTCTCAGTCTTGTGTTGTGTGAACAATCCTTCATAAAACGCATTAAACTTTACAAAACCATGAACCTCACGAGTGGTCTGAGGTGTTCACTGAAATGCTCACACAGAGGAATCCACATTTAGATTTTAAAACAAGTATCCGATTCCCGACCCAAACGATAATGTAAACTCCTGAATGCCTCGAGGTCTGGTTAATAAAGATTTCCCGCTAAAGTCTTTCCGAGCCATCACTGACAGTGAAGTCACTCTGCTGATGGAGCGATTATGAGCAGCGAATCACTGATGGTTCATGTGTTATGGGCTGATGGATGGAAGAGGAGCATTTCAGAACCAGACACACACACACACGAGCAGCGATCAGAGGAGAATAACATGAACCATCACAACCATCAGGACGCCTCCATCAGCTGAGGAGCTTAACACACATACATGCACACACAAACAGACACACACTCACTCTCTCTCTCTCTCACACTGTAAAAAATAAACCGTGAATTTTACGGTAAAAACGGCAGCTGTGGTTGCCAGAACTTTACCGTTAAAAATACGGTAGGAACGTTAATGGTTTTACAGACATAACTTAATAATTACAGTAATAAACCGTATTTTATTTTCTGATAAAATGTGGATTTACCACCTTATTGACGTATTGATATCTGTTTTAGACCATTGTAATGCACTGACAACCAACAATCATCACAGCAGTAATGAGAGTTACATGAGCAATCACAGCTCATTACAAGTGAATGCTTGTTTAAAGCGGTACTTATTTAAAGAAGCTGCACAATGTCATTCACACAAACATTAAGCACCATCATGGTAAAGAGTGAAGACTAAAGAGTGAAGAGTAAAGACTAAAGAGTGAAGACTAAAGAGTGAGGACTGAAGAGTGAAGACTAAAGAGTGAAGACTGAAGAGTGAAGACTGAAGAGTAAAGACTAAAGAGTGAAGACTGAAGAGTGAAGACTGAAGACTGAAGACTGAAGAGTGAAGACTGAAGAGTGAAGACTAAAGAGTGAAGACTAAAGAGTGAAGACTAAAGAGTGAAGACTAAAGAGTGAAGACTGAAGAGTGAAGACTGAAGAGTGAAGACTGAAGAGTGAAGACTGAAGAGTGAGACTAAAGAGTGAGGACTGAAAAGTGAAGACTGAAGAGTAAAGACTAAAGAGTGAAGACTAAAGAGTGAAGACTGAAGAGTGAAGACTAAAGAGTGAAGACTAAAGAGTGAAGACTAAAGAGTTAAGACTGAAGAGTGAAGACTGAAGACTAAAGAGTGAAGACTAAAGAGTGAAGACTAAAGAGTTAAGACTGAAGAGTGAAAACTGAAGAGTGAAGACTAAAGAGTGAAGACTAAAGAGTGAAGACTAAAGAGTGAAGACTGAAGAGTGAAGACTGAAGAGTGAAGACTGAAGAGTGAAGACTGAAGAGTGAGACTGAAAGAGTGAGGACTGAAGAGTGAAGACTGAAGACTAAAGAGTGAAGACTGAAGAGTAAAGACTAAAGAGTGAAGACTAAAGAGTGAAGACTAAAGAGTTAAGAATGAAGACTGAAGACTAAAGAGTGAAGACTAAAGAGTGAAGACTAAAGAGTTAAGACTAAAGAGTTAAGAATGAAGAGTGAAGACTGAAGACTAAAGAGTGAAGACTAAAGAGTGAAGACTAAAGAGTTAAGACTGAAGAGTGAAAACTGAAGAGTGAAGACTAAAGAGTGAAGACTAAAGAGTGTAGACTGAAGAGTGAAGACTGTGATCCTCATTAATCTTCAGTTGTTTATGTTCCCGAGAGGACACAGTACACAACTGATCCGAAGGCCTAAACTGTGTAATAACTATGTAAAAACTTGTGTCATAAAGTCATATTCACTGATCCTGAGTCATGTCCGACTCTCAGTTCATGTATTCATCTTTCCCAGCAATCACACACACACCCTTGAACATCAACTGGAAAATTCCTGCAGACTTTGACTGAAAAATGCTGACTCTAAATAAGCTTTAAGCCTTATTACTTATTACTTACTATATTATTGTTTGATAATAAATATAATCATATCTTAAAAATAGTATTATATTAATAACCTAATAAAAATTGCTTAATGCTATTATCAATATCCCATAAAAAACATAATATTAGCATAATAATATCCAAATAAATGTATAATAAAAATTATGATATAGCTACTATATTATCAATATCCGATAAAAAAACATAATATTAGCATAATAATATCCAAATAAATGTATAATAAAAATTATGATATAGCTACTATACAGTTATTTTTATAGAATAAATGTTTAATTTCCTGTGCAGCAGAAACCGTGAGTGAAAGCCGACTGATGCTTCACACACTCAGACACACACACACACACATCTGTGTGACCCAGATTCGCCTGCAGGAATATTGTAGCAGATTTTGATCGTGTAAATCATCAGTTCCGACATACACACACACACACCCTCGAATCTGGCCAGACACGAGCTGATTTAATGACGCGCGCTGTGTGTGTGTGTGTGTGTGTATAATAATGAACGCTCCATATAACCGCTCATTTAATACCTATAGTATAGATTAAAATAAAACACGCACCTGAACGATGATGAAGATGAAGAAGCACGGCCATGAACCCCACCGGAGAGCAGAATAATTCATGTTCGCTCGGGAATCAATCGGACTCTTTGATTCTCAGCGTCGCACATCCGAACAATAGCGAGCGATCGAACCTCCGAACCGAGCCGAACATCAACGAGTGAAGATCTCCGTCAGCGCGCGTGTGTTCCGTCCATCTGCCGGGATCGGGTGTGCGGCTCGGCGTGTGTGTTCGGCTCGGTGTGCCCGGTATCAGTGTGTGTTCGGCTCGGTGTTCCCTGTATCGGTGTGTGTATGTGTAATGTGGAATTGTAATGTGGAATCAAATAAAGTATATAAAGTGTGTATGTTTGGCTCGGTATCGGTGTGTATGTTCGGCTCGGTATCGGTGTTTGTGTGTTCGGCTCGGTATCGGTGTTTGTGTGTTCGGCTCGGTATCGGTGTGTGTGTGTTCGGTAACGGTTCTGCGGGACGGAGAATGATGGAGACGCGAGGAGGCTCTGATGCTCTGGTTTGTGTCTCTCGGGTCGCGTCTCTAATCCTCCACTGTTCACTATCTAGGCTTCGGTTCTGATCCCTGGTGACGCGCGCACACTGTTCACTGTCGAGGCAGCGACGCGAGGTTTGAGACGCGAGCGTCTGTCGCCCTCCCTGAATCACTGAACACAAGAAGACTGAACCTCATCACACGAACAAACCTGCTTACCATCATCCTCAGATATTTATATATTAATAAATATTTAGTGAATTATCAAGTTCACTATCATTGACTGCGGTCTGTTTATGTGCATTAAAATATTGCACTATTTATAAATTAGGCTGTACTATTACTGAATCATTTTTAACTGTACATTTTGTTTGCAGATTTATTTTATCTATCTATCTATCTATCCATCCATCCATCCATCCTCTATCTAAAATTCAAAATTGTATTATTGGCATGACTGTACATAATACAATATTGCCAAAGCTTTGAATACATAGAAGAATAATTAAAAAAAAATAGAATAAAATATTATAACATAACTCGCATTTAAATAAACAGTATAACAAATTAGAATGTGTGTGAACAACATCTATCTGTCTGTCTGTCTGTCTGTCTGTCTGTCTGTCTGTCTGTCTGTCTGTCTGTCTGTCTGTCTGTCTATCTATCATGGAAAAATGTCTAACAAATATTTGTACTTTATAAATGGGTCAAATATGTGTGTGTGTGTTTGTCGTCCAGCAGGGGTCGTCAGGTGTACTTGACTAAATCGGAATCCCCTTCTCCCACTCACACACACACTCCTCATCCCATTCATTCTGTATGATAATAATTATACTATTAATAACAACAATAATTTTTATTACCACCACAACTACCACATCAGCATTTATACTTTAACCCTCTTCAATACTACCTTTATTTATATTCTATTAAAAACCCCTATTTCTCTTAAGAAAGTCATAAGAATTCTTAAGTCATAAGTACGCCTCGGGCGCACGCACTAGGACGCACGGAAAGGGGACGCCTCGGGCGCACGCACTAGGACGCACGAAGAGGGGACGCCTCGGGCGCCCGCACTAGGACGCACGAAGAGGGGACGCCTCGGGCGCCCGCACTAGGACGCACGAAGAGGGGACGCCTCGGGCGCCCGCACTCAGGACGCACGAAGAGGGGACGCCTCGGGCGCCCGCACTGAGGACGCACGAAGAGGGACGCCTCGGGCGCCCGCACTGAGGACGCACGAAGAGGGGACGCCTCGGGCGCCCGCACTGAGGACGCACGAGAGAGGGACGCCTCGGGCGCCCGCACTGAGGACGCACGAAGAGGGGACGCTCGGGCGCCCCGCACTAGGACGCACGAAGAGGGGACGCCTCGGGCGCCCGCACTAGGACGCACGAAGAGGGCACGCCTCGGGCGCCCGCACTGAGGACGCACGAAGAGGGGCACGCCTCGGGCGCCCGCACTGAGGACAGCACGAAGAGGGCACGCCTCGGGCGCCCGCACCAGGACGCACGAAGAGGGGCACGCCTCGAGGCGCCCGCACTGAGGACGCACGAAGAGGGACGCCTGCAGGCGCCCGCACTGAGGACGCACGAAGAGGGCACGCCTCGGGCGCCCCGCACTAGGACGCACGAAGAGGGGCACGCCTCGGGCGCCCGCACTAGGACGCACGAAGAGGGGACGCCTCAGGCGCCCGCACTGAGGACGCACGAAGAGGGCACGCCTCGGGCGCCCGCACTAGGGACGCACGAAGAGGGCACGCCTCGGGCGCCCGGACTGAGGACGCACGAAGAGGGGCACGCCTCGGGCGCCCGCACTGAGGACGCACAGAAGAGGGACGCCTCGGGCGCCCGCACTGAGGACGCACGAAGAGGGGACGCCTCGGGCGCCCGCACTCAGGACGCACGAAGAGGGGACGCCTCGGGCGCCCGCACTGAGGACGCACAGAAGAGGGGACGCCTCGGGCGCCCGCACTAGGACGCACGAAGAGGGGACGCCTCAGGCGCCCGCACCAGGATGCACGAAGAGGGGACGCCTCAGGCGCCCGCACTAGGACGCACGAAGAGGGGACGCCTCGGGCGCCCGCACTAGGACGCACGAAGAGGGGACGCCTCGGTCAGGCGCCATGGGGGCCATGGTCCTTAAACTGGATGGATGGATGGATGGATTTAATTATTTATTTATTTATTAATTTAATTATTTACCTTTCGGTCCTTCGGCCTTTCGGTCCTTCGGCCTTTCGGTCCTTCGGCCTTTCGGTCCTTCGGTCCTGAAAAAAATAAAATACAAATATCTTACTTTTGTCCATCTTTCCGACCGTCACATTAAAACATCCCTCCGCAGGAACAGCTGTAGCTGGAGAAAACTGCGGACACCTGGAACAAAGACCAACACACACCAACATTCCCAAATTGAAAAATAGCCACATCATACAGTATATGGTTCTGGAAACACAAATCAGTGTGAAACGGCACATTAGCAGCAACTACATTCTCACCGGGAAGAACCGATGTAGACCAGAATCTGCACTGCTGGAGCCATAATCGACGCTGACAGACAACTGGAACGGACAATCTGGGAAACATCAGAACAAGATAAAGAACTGACCAACCACAAGACAAGAAAATAAAGCATCACTCACTTGGCACAGGACTCAACTTTCAGTCCCATAACTGCAATGCTGCAAACCAACTTAACTTAAAATCATACGTACCACAGGAGGTTTGCAGCATGGTGCTACATGTCGTTTCTCGCCTTATGAGAATGCAGACACTTACGAAACAACACACTCAAAACATATGATACAAGCAATTCAGCCTCCCGTTAACCAAGAAAACTCTTTAAAATACGGAAACTTACCTTGCGCAAGTGCCAGTGCACACCAGAGAGAAAACCAGAGGACGTATCTCCTGCTGCCAGCCACAAACATGCTAACGTAAACATCTAAATCAAGTTCAAAATGCCCAACACACTCACCACCTGACGTTTACAATGGGCAGGACCCATTGTGACGCATACCTGGCAAACAAACCACTCACATTTTTATTACTCCCCAAACTGTGCACTGATAGGCTCACAGATTTGGGCGGGGTGCACCTGGGGCGGGGTACACGTGTAGCCCCGCCCACAATGCTTCTCATTGGTTAGGGGCAAAGTGCTGACGTCGATCGAGGTGGGGCCGCGGCCGTAATCTCATGACGTCGGTTAAAAATAATTTTCTATCCTAATCTATCTATTCATCTCTGTGTGCCTATTTATCTCTACCTATCTGTCATACCCATACATCTGTCTGTGCTTGATAAACTATATTGCCCTCAAAACTTTTAGGATAGGCTTGCTCAAGCCAAATTAAATGTTTTTATTTAGAGTTTATATTCTTCATAAACAATTAAGTCTCTTAGGTACTTACAGTAGGTACTACAGACAAAGCCAATAACACTCAAGTGTATCTTGTCTAACATTTTCCTATATATAATGTTTAACATGTATAAAAAACAAATTCCTTGTATGACTCTGTACTGATAATGCCATTCTTCAAAATGATTCAATATTGTTTGTTCTGTATTTTATCTAAAGTATATTATCTAATAATACGCTGTATTTCTGCTATATTTCTGCTGTGTTTTGAAACATTTACATTTGTGGATGAAAAATGTACTCAAGATAATTAAAGTGTTTAAAAGCATTTCATAGTTTTTGTCTTTCATTATAATTCCTAATGTGATGTTATCTCTAGTGAAACTGGAGAGAGACTGGAGATAAGGCTCAACCCAATGATACATGTCACACCAGAATGTGTTGCTGTGAGAGCAGGAGAAAAACAAATGATCCGTGGTCTCTATGTTCTGCACAGAATAATGAGAATATACAGTTAGCTCTACGTGAGATGTTTCAGCGCGATTTAGCGCGTGAGTTTTTCAACCTCATTTCCTGTTTACCGTGCATGGCGTCGACGTCATAGCTGTGCCACTAACCAATGAGAAGCGTTTTGGGCGGGATTGCACATGCAGCCCCGCCCTAGTGCGGCCCCGCCTCGATCGACGTCATCACTTTGTCAATAACCAATGAAAATTGTTATGGGCGGAGCTGCACGTGTAGCCCCGCCCCAGGTGCAGCCCCACCCCGATCTGCAGGCTGCAGCCAGTGTACTTGCGCTGATGCGGGTCTGTGGGCGGATCCATCAGCTCTCTCTCTCTCTCTTCTCTCACTGACTCTCTCTCTGACACACACACACTCCACATCATCTAATCGGATCGGACTCGATGTTTCTCACGGTGAGTTCACACTTTCTCTTCTCACGTTACGGCAAGTTTAAAAACAACGCATAACAGCCAACAGCCTGAAGACAATAACAGCATATATGATTATTAACACAATCATGTCATCATCATCATCATTATCATCAACATTATGATGGCAGTGTGATTATATCTGCTTATGATGACGACTCGATCCGATCAGATTTCGCAGATGATTGTGTCAGTTCTGAGTTCTGATCGTTTCTCCGTCGTTCATCTGTAAAGAGTCTGAGGTAAATCTGAGAACTTGTGCTGTTAAAGAGACGCACAGACACTGCTGTTTCGGGATTCGCATACTTACAGTTCTAACAAATATCTAAATTATGTTGTTGTTGTGTGCTTTTGTTTTATATATATAAAAAAAACAAGAATATATATATATATATATATATATCTATATATATATATATATAAGTATAGTTTTTATTCATTTTTATGTTTGTTTGTGTGTGTGTGTGTGTGTGTGTATGTGTGAGAGAGAGAGAGAGAGAGAGAGAGAGAGAGAGAGTATGTGTAAATGCTGGGTTATTTGAACCCAAATTTGGCAAACCCAGTAATTGAGTTAATATTTTAAATGACATTTTTTACCCAACGTTGTGAGTTTGTCCATATTTTTACCCAAAATTGGGTAAATTTTCAAATGGCACTTAGAGGCTTTTGCATCTGAACTCTTCAGTATATATATAGTATATATATATATATATATATATATATATATATATATATATATATATATATATGTTTTAATAGTTTTAGTTAATGATAATAACCATGAAAATCAGTGATGATACAAATATATTCTAAGAGCGTCTCTCAAACGTTCCCATTAAGTTATGAAAAAGTTATTTAAGGTCCAGTTTTATAAATGTTGTAAAAGCGATTTCTCGGTTCTGTGAACATTACGGGAACAGTGACACTGTATCGTTCTTCACACATTATGGAACGTTACTTTAGAATTTAAAACACACACCAACTGAAACTTTCCAGAAGAAACATTCCATGAGCGATGTTTGTGTTCTAACGTTTCTCAGAACATTATTAAAGAGCAGAGGACTCTGAACACACGTTATATCAATGTTCCTGGAGAACGTTTGTTCATAACACGCAGACAACTTCACAATTTTTTTGTCACACACACAGAGACAAACGTCCTTCAGGAGTCATGTGACGCTGTGTGTTTGGACATTAAACCCGTGATCTGCTCTGGAGAAGCAGAGCTGGAGATGTGGAGATACTGAGGAGAACTGCATATTTCGGAATGATTGCCATCATTATGTGTCACGCTCGTTTCTCTCATAAGCAGCCACACAGAGATGATATTCCATAACTGATAACACGTGTGTGTGTGTGTGTGTGTGAGAGAGGGAGAGTTCTGATTCATGGATTAAATGGCTTGTAGTGAAAATCTGCTGGTGTTTCAGGTGGGAGATGAAGGCGTCGCCACGGTGACTCCGTCAGCGCTGTGATTGGCTGGTTCCGCTGGTTGTCATGGCGAAGAGTGCAGAGGTGAAGCTGGCCGTGTTTGGCAGAGCCGGAGTGGGGAAGTCAGGTGAGAGTTTGAAACTACTGAAGGAACAACACACACACACATCAGGGACTGGACATGAAACTATAGAGAATCACAGCTCATAAATGAGACGCATCAGTGCTGAAATACAGGAATGAGTCTCCGGAAGTGTGTGTGTGTGTGTGTGTGTGTGTGTGTGTGTGTGTGTGTGTGTGTGTGGGTGTGTAAGAGTTTGTGTTCTTTTTGTGAACTAGTTTTACAACGAGATTTATGAGAACATTTCCTGAGTATTTCAGATGACTTTAAAAACATATTAAACAGTGTTTTATAAAAATGTAAAAATGCATTTCAAAAAAGTCTGTTTGAATGTGTGTGTGTGTCTAGTGAACGGCTCACACTCACACCTGTACAGTATGAATGGTTTGGCAGGTGCCATGGCAACCGTATCCAGTTGGTTAGCCAATCAATGAGCTGCAGTGGTTGTCCTCCTCCAGTGTGTGTGTGTGTGTGTGTTGATTTGAGGATGTTTAGATATTAGCACTGAGAGGGAGACAGAAACACTGGGGAAGAGCAGGATTGTGTTGGAATGAGAGTCTGGATTATTATTCGTTTTTTTTGGTCTCACTGACATATAAAATGTTATTTTAAGCCCCATTTTAGGGCAGTTTATCCGGAGTGAATGGCTGCGATAATCGAGCAGGGTTATTTACTGCGAGTGTGAGAGTCTTTACGGGCTGGAGCAGACGGAGAATGGGATTGTTTGTGTTACGCTGCTTAATCTGTCCTGAAGAAGTGATGAAGATCCTGCAACTTCAATCAGACATCATCATCAGACACACACACTCACACACTCTCTCTCTCTCACACACACACAATCTCTCTCTCACACTCACACACACTCAATCTCTCTCTCTCACACACACACACACACACACACACTCAGCAGGTTCAGTGGCATTAGTGTGTGACTCATGATTGTTATTATCTGAACAGGAGCACTTCAGTATGTAGATTCAGCAACCCGAACATCACAAACTCACACACACACTCATGTATCCTTTTGCCTCTTAAGTAGATATAACTTGCTTAAGGATGTTTACACTGTATTGGAGTAAGAACGTGATTGTTTGCAGTGCGTCACATTTATTAGCGGGAACATTCGCGCCGGAAGCCTGTGCGGGTTCATGTGGTCGGTGCGCGGGTTATTGGCTTTAGCGGGTCATTATGTTTAGCGTGTTATTACGTTTAGCGTGTTATCTTTAGCATGTTCTCTCGACTGCTGGAAACATGCGTCTCTCAGAACTAATTCACCGACGCTCAATCTCCGGCGCTGGCGGAATGATGGCAGATAATGATTCGCTTCCTACGCCTTTCTCCGCTTCGGCCTCTGTGTGACGCTCATCAACTCATCGAATTGTGTGTGTGTGTGTGTGTGTGTGTGTGTGTGTGTTTGAGTCTATGTGAGTGTATGTGTGTGAGTCTGTGTGTGTGTTAGCCTATGTTTGTGTGTGAGAGAGTGTGTGTGTGTGTGTATGTGAGTCTATGTGAGTGTATGTCTGTGAATGTGTGTGTGTGCGAGTCTATGTGAGTTTATGTGTGTGAGTCTATGTGTCTGCAAGTCTATGTGTGTGTGTGTGTGTAACATCTACAGACCATTTAGAGGTTATATGAGGATATATGTTTTACTTTATGATGAAGTGTAAGAGTTTTCATCAGACGTCTTCTGAGCGCTGCACTAATGTGTGTGTGGGTGTGTGTGACTCACTTCACCTGAACACGACAGAAAACACTTGTAAACAAACACTCAGTGTGAGTGTGTGTGGGCTGTATGCATTTATTTTAGTGCTATTTGAGCGGCGCTGACGTCCTGTTCCATTAGACACAATACACACTTTATAAATCTGTAGAGAAATACGTACGACGCTCTATAAATACCCACAACACAACACCGCCCTTAAGAACCCGTTTAATAAAACAAATGTACTTTATTTTAGTTTGATAATGTTTTTTATTTAATATTTAGTATTTTTGGGGATTTTATGGCACTAAATTATATGTATGCTGTATTTATAATCCATTTATTCATGTTTTGAGCATTACAACAAACTGATGAATCTTGAAACGCTTTAGAGGACAGACTGAAGATCTCTACTCAAACACTCGCAGATTATTGTAACACACACTCTCACATACACACACACACTCTTTCACACTCACATACACACTCACCCCCCCCCCACACACACACAACTCAAACTCTCACATATACACACACAACTTACACATACACACACGCACACTCACCCCCCCACACACACACACTCACCTACACAACTCACACTCTCACACACACAGTACACATACACACACAATCCTCTGAACAGACATCCACACGTCTGAATGGAATACACATAATCTCGAGGTGTGTGTGTGTGTGTGCGTCTGTGATGTCTGTGAGCCGTGTGTTTTACACTATAGCGTGTGAAACCGAAGTGCCCTAGTTAGGGCCCATTCTTCTGCTATTGTTCAGGAGTCTGTAGAGAGATGGACGAGCGTTTCCCCCGAGCGACTGGTATCTCCTTCACACACACGCACACACACACACACACACACACACACACACACACACACACACCAACACACGCAAGATCTCCTTCACACACACACAAACTCGCCAACAGGTTCAGCGTCACACACACACGCTTCACTGTCTTCATGATCGAGACCGGGCCGTCACACACACGTGTGCCGTGTCATAAACACTGCTCGTGTTTCAGATATGATTTCCGTCTCGTTTTTTAAACACTTTTGCATCAAGACACAGTTACTGGAGGACGACTGAAGATGTTCTTTCTGAACAATTAATGAGTTTAAGAACTGCCATTAAAGTTTCCCTTCCCATGTGTGTGTGTGTGTGTGTGTGTGTTCATCACTAATTGAACTGTGGAACCTTAAACGTACAACAAATAATCAAATATCATCATGACTCTTAAACACTCACATAACATACAGTGTGTGTTAGTGTATTTATATATATATGTGTGTGTTTATTGGTCATTAGTTTATAGCATTAATTATTTAATAAATCTAAAATAAGTGATTTTTCAGTGCAATGACTTCTTGTTTCCATAAAGTCAGTGTTAGCAGTGCTGAGATACGGGCCGTTGTGTGATCAGGAGTGTGTGTGTGTGAGGAGTTCAGATGTAGAATCACTCCGTCAAGGGCAAAACGAAGGCAATCTTCTCTTCAGAGTGTCTGAATATTGCGGATTATGAAACGGCAGCTGCTTAATAAACACATCAAATAAAGGCAGATGTGATGTGTGTGTGTGTGGACGTGCACGCGAGAGCGTCTGAAGCTGGAAGGGCTCCTGGGAACGTTGACCTTCAGCGAGAGCGACTCGGGAAATCTGTGTACGCTTGGGGATGTGGCCTTTAATATCATGACCTGAGCCTCACTGACTCCAGGACAGACGCTCTCTGATTTGTGTCTTTCATTGAGGCTCACACACACACACACACACACATTCGCCTGATCGAGCTCTTCATGCTGGGATTGATCAGTGTTTTGGACGGTGATTGTGTTCAGTGTGTATGAGGGGCTGATGCATCTGTGATCTGGCCGCTCGTTTACACAGCGTTTTCTTTTAAACGACAAAATCGTGAATCTCTGAAGGTGAAACGTCATGCACATGCGTGTTGCGTGTTCAGTCTTCTAATAAGTGAGACAAATGGACAAACCCAAACGTTGGGTTAAAAATGTATTTTAATCATTTAACCCAATGGCTGGGTTTGTCCACATTTAACCCAAAATTGGGCTAAAACAAACAACCCAGCACTTTTTTTTAGTAAATATGTAAACAAATATAGACTACAACAAATAAGTTTACTGGACAGCGAGTACGCTTAAAACAGAGAAGTTTTTCCTTTGAGTTTTCTGCGTACAGACGACACCATTGTCAAAGCGATCCTCGTCACACGGATCCGGGAAAACGACTGAAATGCGGTGTTCTGATGGCCGGCCAGTAGAGGGCGATGAAATACCAAACACTGAACAGTGAACACGTAACACATGTGTGCATGATGTCAGCGTCTTCAGAGAGTCACGTTTTTGTCGTTTACACGGAGACTGTTTTCAAAAGTTTGCGTTTCAGGCAGCAAAAAAACATTGTCATGTAAACCAACGACCAAAACGCATAAAAAGATCAACGTTTTTAGTTGAAAACAGTGTCGTGTGTTTACACAAAACCTGCAGAATAAAGGGGCGGGGCCTGGCTGAGTTAGTCAGTAGTGTGTTCACCAATTACAACACACTGCTCCAGCCGACCAATCAGAGCACAGTGTGCTTTTCAGAAGGAAGGGCTTCATAGAGACAGGAAGTAAATAGAGCGTTACTGACAGACTGGGAACAGAGGAGCCGCAACCAGAGATGTAAAAGTACTAGAAACCCGGACTTGAGTAAGAGTACAAGTGCTCTTTAAGCACCACACTTAAGTAGAAGTACTAAAGTATTCAACATTTTTTGTACTTAAGTATTGCAAGTAGTTTATTTAAAAATTCACTACTTAAGTGCTAAAAGTACAAGTATTGTGCCATGCAATTATCAAAGAAAGCAGTCAAAAGTTTGAACTAGCATAGTTCAATACGGCGCTTTGTCGGGATACAAATTTGCTTTGGCGGCCGCCCAAAAAATTTCATTGCAGGACAACCCCTGCATTAGTTGTCAATGTGTGTGTCAATCAATACCATTACCCTATAAAACTGGCGTGTGATTTAGGCTGCATGAAAGCCAACTTACAACGAATGATTAATAACATTTTTATAATTGTAACGAGTAACTAGCAGAACATAAAAAAATATTGAAGTAAAAGTATTGAATTCATCGAAAATATCTACTGAAGTACAAGTAGAAGTATGAGAAAAAACACAATACTCTAGTAGAGTAGAGATACAGCATTTTAGTACTTAAGTACTTAAGTAGTTCTACTTCATTACTATACATCTCTGGCCGCAACAATGGAGAATATGAGGAAAATAATCAACATTCAAGCAGGAAAACCTGTTCTAGCAGAGAACAACAACATCAACGATGCGTCTCAGATCGTTACCCGTTGTGCCGGACAGGTAGTTGATGGACTGGGATAATAAACAGGACAATCAGAGTGAAGCGACACACACATAATCAGAGAAGAACACCCGCTGAATCCTGAGGCGACACACTAATACATAAACTACAGCAACACACTGTTATGAGATTCGCAAAACTGCAGACTAATGGAAGGAAAATCTCCAAAACACACTCTTAACCCTCTGGTGATCACACACACATACACACACACACACACACACACACAGGTGAGGGATTGCTTAGATTGTGTGTCTCTGAATGCGTGACGTACGGATGTCACTCGGTCTGTGAAGCTGGTCTCTGATGAGAGAACTCACATCTATTTCTGCTCTGTGTTCAAGCGTCAGCGAGAGGACCTGAAGGAGGACACCCGCTCCCACACAATCATTATATCAGACAGCACACACACACTCTCCTGCATTCACTCCACATCTGCGTCACGATGTGGATGTTCCTCCTTGCAGAACAGCCTCTCTCACTCAGTCTTTCTGTTCGATTTACAGTCCAAAATGTAGAAGCGTTTACTAGATGAGGAATATGACATAAGAAATTCTATCTTGTTTCTACAGAAAAAACAATCAAAATGAAGTGAGTTTGAGCCTAAAACAAGCATAATGATCTGCCAATGGGGTCAGATTATCTTGAATTAAGTTTATTTTTCGGACCCCATCGGCAGATCATATCGCTTGTTTTAGGCTCAAACTCACTTCATTTTAATTTTTTTTTTTTGTAGAAACAAGATAGAAATTTCTTCTGTCATTTTTCATCTCAGTAAACGCTTCTACATTTGGACTGTAACCCGACAGAAAGGCATGTTCTGCAGTGCAGAGTTTCCGTCTCGTTTTACACATTCTTACATCGAGACACAGTTCCTGGAGGAGAACATTGACTGAAGATATTAAGACTTGTTTTTATAGAAGTCATTTACCTTTCCTAGAATTTGTGTCTGGAAACTGGAAAATATGTATTTAAAGTAAAAGCAAAAGCACACAGAAGTTTCCCAGCACTCACACGAGATTCAGATTCACAAGTAAACAAGGAAATGTTCTAATAACAGTCTCTGTGTGTTACAAACAAACGTTCTCCAGGAACATTGATATAACGTGTGTTCAGAGTCCTCTGATCTTTAATAATGTTCTGAGAACGTTAGAACACAAACATCGCTCATGGAATGTTTCTTCTGGAAAGTTTCAGTTGGTGTGTGTTTTAAATTCTAAAGTAACGTTCCATAATGTGTGAAAGAACGATACAGTGTCACTGTTCCCGTAATGTTCACAGAACCGAGAGAATCGCTTTTACAACATTTATAAAACTGGACCTTAAATAACTTTTTCATAACTTAATGGGAACGTTTGAGAAACGCTCTTAGAATTTAATTTAATCATTTTGATATAATGTGAATAAACAACTTATTCTTCTTGTATTCACTCTGTATAAGGATTAAATGTGTAGAATTATTGTAAATCTAATAATTATAATTCTATATCTGTGAATATTGTGTGTATTGTGTGATGTTTTGGGTCTTACTCTGTGTGTGTGTGTGTGTGTGTGTGTGTGTGTGTGTGTGTGTGTGTGTGTGTGTGTGTGTGTGTGTGTGTGTGTGTGTGTGTGTGTGTGTGTGTTTGTATGTGCTCAGCTCTGGTGGTTCGGTTCCTGACCAAGAGGTTTATCTGGGAGTACGACCCAGACACTCGGTGAGAAACACACACCAGAACACTTTCTCCTCCGTAGTGTCGAATATCTGAACAAGAGCAAAAGTGGGCAGGGCTTGATTGTGTCTGCGTGGAATTCATTGGATAATTGTGGTTTGCTATTGAGTGACAGGTTATAACCCCGCCCTCATCATCAGAAAAGTTATTCTGATTCAGAATTACGAGGCATGTCGTGTCACATGACCTCATGATGGATGACCTTTGATCTCTGCAAACTCAGGACAGACTTTGGGAGACACAATAAGCATACACAGGTGGAGACGGTCATGTGAGCGAATATAGAATATAAACGGATAAAAATGTCTGTTCTATGAACACACTCTCCATTCATCAGAGCGTTCTGCACATTCCTACCCATCAAACGTAATTGAGTTGAGCGCCAGAGACGCCGGATTCATTTACTGTCCTCAGACGAAACCTGTCCATACGCAGAGCGGAGAGTTCAGTGGAAATGAAGCGCTTTTCAGGGACAAAGCATCCTGATTGGCTGAGCAGCGTCTCTTAGCCCCACCCTCAAACACTGTAGTGTATCTGAGACTGGGAGAGTTCGGCTTGTGTTCGAGGAGACGCTGTTCCCTGAGATTCAGATACGGTGAAACCCACGCCATCGTTACTGTTCCTATCACTGTGATCAAGAGCTGAGAGTCAGATACGATAATGAGCATTTCTGACCAATCACAGCAGAGCAGCTCTCAGAGAGGCGGAGCTTAGAGAGACTGAATCTCTGAACGAAGCGTTTCAGACACTGAGAGGAAATGAGGGTGATATTATTAGAAAATTAAAGTGATTTTGATCTTGGATAATTGAGAACATGTCGTAGGAGACGCCAAAACAACATTAGAGTCTTTAAACAGCAGAATAGAGCACTTTAAACGTCTGAGAGTCGAGTTCTGTGTGTTCACATGATGAGAGCCAAGTGACATTCAGGCATTCGTGAGTGAATTAAACCCTGACTGAGAGCCAGCAGACGCTTGGACCGACAACTGGGAAACATTCAGAAACACTTCCATTCAGTCCTGAGGCTCTGTCCAGGATGTCAATCCACACACACGCACACACACACTGCCCACATCCTCAGACAAGAGAAGTTATTCTGATTCAAGACTATTAACACAATAATGATAAATCATTTAGTATAAACAGTAACTGTTAGATGAACTCTGAGCTTTAGAAGGAGTAAATCTGCTATGATCTCTCATGTGTTACACAGTTCTGTCCACTAACACAGTGTGTGTGTGTGTGACAGAGTCCACCTATCGCCACCAGGCCGTTATTGACGACGAGATGGTCAGCATGGAGATTCTGGACACAGCTGGACAGGTGCACTTTCACCTTTCATTTCACCATGATGACTTAGAGTGAGACAAAATTATTTAGTTCATGTGTGTGTGTGTGTGTGTGTGTGTGTGTGTGTTAACGTGCACTGAAGAGAGACTGTGCTCATATAGAGCTATAGGCCCATCTAGATCATCAAATATCATGTGTTATTATTATTTTATATCCACAAGAGGTCAAACACTCACAATGTAAGATATCTAGAGCTGAATTAAAAGGGTTATGCATAAAATTGTGAGTTATTTTGAATTTAAGAATGTGAGGAATGTGCTTAAATTACTATTTCTTTATTATTTATTGACCAAATCAGGTCATTTAAAGGTAAATAAAATAAAAAATCTTGTTAAAAATCTAAAAATTTGTTAAAATTATTATCAAATTAAATAAGCAAAAAAAACAACTACAAAAAAGATATGTTATAAAGTGTGAGGGAAGAATGAAGACATGTGTGACGTGTGTGTGTGTGTGTGTCAGGAGGACGTCCTGCAGAAGGAGGCTCACATGCGCTGGGGCGACGGCTTCATCCTCGTCTATGACATCACGACTCGCGGGAGCTTCGAGGACGTGGCTCCTCTTAAAGGTGACGCGTGACGTCCGTTCTCTTCCACACTTTCAGTTCCCAGAACAGCGCTATATAAATGTAACAGATTATTATTATTAATATGTGATATAACCCTCTGGCGTCGCCAGAATGTGTGTGTGAAATCTCAGCTGAAAATACCTCTAGTCTGTGTGACTCCGCCCACTGCCAGTTCAGCCAATAGTATTTCGACACCCGGGTTGCCAGTTGATGTATCGTAGCCATGGAAACGAGCAAACAAACCGGGTCAGAGATCACAGATTCCACTCGAGCTAAAGAGCCTCGATATCTAAAAATCTCTAACTAACAAGTGTGTAAGTCTTATATCATAAATATCATAAACATAACTGTGTGTTCAGTAGTGTATGAAGAGCTTTATGTGTCTATTAGCTTATAATGAGGCGTTTCTCATGTTTCTACGGTGGCCCTGAGTGGACAAACGCGTTTGGTCACTGTGTTGTTCTTCATGATCAGAAGCTGCTAAAGTTAGCGAGTAAAACACTGACACAATGATGAACAAGTCACAATAATATTCACCGTTTTACTGAATAATTAAGTAACTTATTAATATAGTAACTTAAGTAACTTAGTAACTTATATAACTTATTAATTTATCTTTGTAAAGAAACCTCATTGTTTAACTGGCTACTCTCTCGACATCACTTCCTGTCGGCCACCGTAACCTCTGTTGGGTGCAGTTCACAAACTCACCACTAGATGCGCTACAAACCACACACTGCGCGCTTACGCGTGTCGTCCGCAGGGCTCCTGGACGAGGTGAAGCGGCCCAAACACGTGCCTCTGGTGCTGCTGGGGAACAAGGCGGACCTGGACCTGGGGCGGCAGGTGGCCACGGAGGAGGGCGAGCGGCTGGCGGCCGACATGGCGTGTGCGTTCATCCGAGTGTTCTGCGTGTGTCGGACCGGGTCGGCTCGGGCGGAGGCGTGGCCGAGGCTTTTCACGAGCTCCTGCGAGAGATCCGGCGTCGCGGGCCGTCCAGGGCAAGACACGCAGACGCAGCTCCACCACACACGTCAAACAGGCCATCAACAAGATGCTTACCAAGATCAGCAGCTGAACACACACACTCACACGCAGGGGTTAAAGTGGGCCGGAACGGTTCGGAACTGCGTTCCGGCACCTCAGATAAATGAATAAATAAAGAGATTAATTAATCTCAATGAATCTTGCTTCTCCCGATATGGACAGTTTTATACAGTTTAAAGTATAAACTGTATAAAGTATAAACGCATAAAAGTATAAACTATATAAAGTACAAACGCCTCGTCCATTTGGAGAGGTGCGCGCGGAGCCTCACGCTCATGCCGGACGCGTCGAATATATACACAAGGCTTTACAAATGCTTGAAATGCACTCGTGGTGGTTGAGCACGGTAAAGTTAGTTTTATGTCCGAAATATTTCGCCTGACATTTGTTTTCTCTATAGCCACTGTTCTAGGCTCTTCAAAGAGATCTCACAAAGAGATCAATAGCAGGATTAGTTTTAACAAACCATTGTATATCGACATTAATATTCATTCATTAATATTCAAAAATCACCTGCGTGCATTTAATGCTGCATATTTATACCTGAGAATGCTTTGATGCGTTTGCACAGCGCATTATTACATGATGAGGGAACGTCTGCCAATTCCACCAACTGCGTTAAACGTAGCCTATAATTTGTATTATTTAAAATTACTTTTTAAATTCCAAAGCTTGTAGAAGGTGGCAATGCTGACCTGGTAGCCTTGAGTAAATTAAATTGTTTAAGATAATGACTCATAAAACATATTCACTTCACTGACACAGACGAAAATGAAAGACTATCAGTCAAAGTTCAGGGGGTTTAGGAGGGAAAGAAATAGGGCAGTATAAGGAGTATGAGAAAAAGAAAGATGTAGATGAGAAGAGAGCAGGTTGGCTATTGACAAAATAACCGAATGCCCAGTGACATGGTTTTAAAGCTATTTATTATCCTTTTTTTTGGCCTTCAAAAGTCTTAAATTGCACATAATTTGGTCAGAGAAATCCCAATTTTCTCGGGAACCCCACTTTTTGTCCCAGTGTTAAGCAATTTTAACATGGTATTGTCATTAAATCAGTGTAGATGGGCCAAAATAAAAACATTAAAATATCAAGTAAATAAGTGACAGGCTACTTGGTGCCACAGCGACACCCAAAAAGTATTGCTATACCACGATACTCAATATGTTGTCCCACGGTGAGTCATTTTTCTCTGTTGCACCTAACGTTACACAAAATTTGAGGGTTCCCCAACCTGACAAATCCCACTTTAACCACTGCTCACACGTCAAGCAGGCCATCAACAAGATGCTTGCAAAGATCAGCAGCTGAACACACTCACACACACACACATACACACTGCAGCACCTCAGCTGACGGCGGAATCAGGAGAGGGAAAATGGTCATAAAAACTAGAGACGAAAAAAGTCATAATTGAGATCAAAAGTCAGAATATGAGTGGACTGATTCTGATTTCCTGAAGTGCACTGTGGGTAATGCTGTTCTCACTCATCTGGAGGAACATCTACACACTCTTACATTAAGAAGCATTAACTAGAGGAGGAATATGATACAGTGATACAGTTACAGTGACTTTCACCTCAGCTCAGAACTCATAACTCAAGTCATAATGTGTCTTGATTTTGTTGTCATAAAAAAGTAAATTGAGTTAAGAGGTGAATGTGTCCGAACACTAATAATCTTAATCCAACTAGAAAAATGATATTTATTCGAATAGAAAACCATTATTTTCACAATTATTATTTATATAAGATATCACGTGTTGTATAATTCTACTCATCTTCCAGTAAATGCTTCTTGATGTAGAATTTTAGATATTTGGACTGAAAAGTGAGAGTGAGAAAAGCATTTTCCCAGTGTGATTGTTTTATATGTGTTAATAAATATATATATAGATATATAATAAATGCTGATGCAGATGTGTCGCTCGTATCAGTTAATGCATTAATAATGTTCATTAATGTGACTGTACGGTAAAGTGTCAGATTATAGAGTTTTTCCTTTCAATTAAAATTATTTCTTGGACTCTGCTGTTGTGTTTTAATCTCAAACTCACTTCATCTGATGCAGTGTGTGTGTGTGTGTGTGTGTGTGTGTGTGTGTGTGTGTGTGTGTGTGTCAGTGCTGGAACACGAGGCAGAAGTTCTGAAGAAGATGCTTGTGTGTGTGTGAATGTGTGTTCCCAGTTCTCTGTGTGTTTCTCTGGATGTTGTTACGGCTGCACTGAAGGATTGTGGGAAACACAGATATCAGTGTCTCAGATCGGTGGCTTTGCTGAGATGTTCTGAGCTGTCAGATAAAGCAGTATCAGCACTCGTGATCATCAAACGCTGGCGGAGGATATGTGTGTGTGTGTGTGCCCGACAACACACACACACACACACACACCTGATCGTGAAACTGTTTTCTTATTTACTGTAGATATTCAACAGTGCTGAGATTCCGAGTCAGTGTGTGTAAATGTCAAAAGGCTTTCCTGTGTGTGTGTGTGTGTGTGTTGTCGGGTGTGTTCATATGGAGGATAATTACACAATCGTCTGTCTGAGAATAGAAAGACCACAAACTCAACGTCATCGTCTGAAAGCGGCCACTCTCAGCTGACGCCCAGAACACACACACACACACACTCTTACTCTCATTCTCACACACACACACTCTCACACACTCAAACTCATTCTCACTCACTCACACACACTCTTCATCTCTAGTGTTGCCGCTGACCGACACACAGCAGTTCATGAATGAATGATTCATCACATGCATTTAGCAGATGCTTTTACAGACTCACAGATAGGAACAGATCGTGTGTGTGTGTGTGTGTGTGTGTGTGAGTGAGAGTTTGAGTGTGAGTGCGCTGGAACACGAGATGGAAGCTCTTAGGATTATTGTGTCTGGATCAGTGTCTCGTCTCAGAACCCCGAGCGAAATCCTCATGAAGCTTCACACACACACACACACACAGCACACTAGCTGTAATCAGTGTGTAATACAGTAATGATCTTCAGTGATTTGGGAATGTTGGCATATTAGAGGTGGACGAGACAGACGCTCTGAGGAAGAGCATGACCATCACACTCCTCGTGTCCAGGAGGAGGAACACACTCTTCATTACGAGAGACTCAAGCGGATCAAATCCAGCAGGACTGCAGCTCGCGGACAGGAAGTGGAGGCTCAGCAAACAGGAAGTTGCAGGAATATCTGTGATGTATGAGTAGAAGTGTGTCGTTCTCAGTCCAGCCCTAACTAACACCAAACACTACAAGTGTGTCCTTGTATGTTGTCACTCACAAACACACACACACTCACTCTCACACACATATACTCTAACACACACGCAAACACTCTCACACACATACTCTAACACACACACACACTTAAAACACTCTCACACACTTAGAACACTGTCACACATTCATTCACATAAACTCTAACACTACAACACACATACCCACACTCTCAAACTTATACTTTAACACACACTTAAACGCTGTCACACACATTCACTTGCATATACTTTAACACACTCACACACACTTAAACATTCTAACACACATATATACTCTAACAGTCTCTCAACACACACACACACACACACACTGTCCGTCTCTACGTCTCATCCTTTTTTTATGTGTATTGACATTGCAGTTGCCATGGAAACCAAGGCCTTTCCTTGTTGTCAACTCCAACTTTGCAATTCTCTATGGTGACTGAGAAAACACACAAGCGCGCGCACACCCACGCACGCACGCACGCACACACACACAGGCTGCTGTGAATGACGGCCTCCAGGACCTTGAAAAGAAATTGAACCGGAAGCTCCAGCGAGACTGAATTATCCGTCAATCAAACACGGATGTGTGTGTGTGCAGTGATGTTTCCACAGCTGAGAGAAACTCCCGAGGCCTCAGGCGAGCGTGTGTGTTCTGGAGACGGAGGAATCACTCGGTGATCTTTCACGTTTCACCATCAAAAACTAACTTATATTATATATATATTTAAAAACCGGCTGTTATTATTCTGCGTTTTCTTCCAGGGTGACGCTGTGACGTCAGCGAGTCACGTGACGAGCTTCACCTGCGCGCTGCTGCCCTCCAGCGGCTGAGAGCAGAATAACATCTTCATCATCCCCTTCATCACTACGATCATCATCTTCATCATCATCATGAAAATAAACAGAATATTAAATCCTGAAACAGAAACTACAACGCTGAATGAGTATAAATGGCGAATTCCCAGAGGATACACGACTTACACGTTTTATTAGCATTTCCATTCATCAGAGACAGATTATAAAAAATAAAAGCAAACACAGAATGCAGAGTTTGTAGCACATTAGACACACACGTGAAGCAGAGATACACAAACACTGCACACGTCATGCCACATTTCCCGCGCTAAATAACCTCAGAGCAATATTTCAGTGTTTTGGGGAAGCACATTTCTGACACACGAGAACAAAAACATGCTTTGCTCGATCATAATTACGACTTTTATGACATCATAATAATAATGACACTAAGTTATAACTATGAGATACACAGCGAGTCATAATTGTGACTTTTTCCCCTCACAACGTGTCTCATAATCATGATATGGGTTAATGTCGACTTTTGTCTCACAATTTATCTCACAAATAGGCTATGACTTGAGTTTTGACTTAGTATGTCATAGTTATTACAAAGTATATCATTATTTAGACTTTTTGTCAATTAAGGCAGTGTCATAATTCTGACATCTTTATCACATAATTATGACTTAGCAAGTAATAATTGTGATTATATCATAATTTTAACTTTTTCTCATAATTTGACTGTCTCAGTTAGTGTCTTAGTATGTAATCGTTGAAACTTTTTCTTATAAATATGACTTAGTATCTCATTATTTTTGTCTCATTTTTATTTTTGTATATTTTGTCTCATTATGACAGTATGTCAAATTTGGACTTTATTCTCATAATAATTAGTGTGTAATATTTAATTATGATGACCTAGTATCTCATAATCATGACTTTGTATCTTATAATTTCTCATAATGACTTGGCATCTCATAACAATGACTGTGACAATGTTTTCCTCATAATTATAATTATAAAATCTCATAATTCTGACTCGGTATGTAATAATTTAAACTTTTTCCTCATAATTATGATTTTTTTACGTTCAAATAAAGCATGATTTTGTCCCTTGTGTGCCATAAATGGGCTTCCGTAGACGATGATTCGCTGGAGTAAATGATAAACGATGCTCTCTAGTCACCTCCTGTTTGTTTTTTATGATGATTTCATATGTTCATCTGCTCTCATTCATACAATAAGCTCTGATTATTGATTTCAGTTCCTCAGACACAACATCTTTTACGATTCATGCAAATGTTCCTTACAACAACGACAACACTGAGCCAAAGATCGAAACGAATCAAAAGTCCAAATGACTCAAAAGAATCATAAAAAAGTGTCAAATGTCAAATACGTATGATTAATATTTCATGAGAGGCACATTAGAGAAAACCAACAGCCAATCAGAAAACAGCAAATCAGTTTACACAGAACGATCAAGAGTTTGGTCCTTTTCCACAAACCGAAGCTTGAACACAATACTGTACAATATTAATCTGAATGTGTTCATTAATAAACTCAACTGTATCCCATGGAAGCCCTTACAAAACATGCTTTCTAGATCCTTATTCATACAAATAGTCAAAATAATGAGATATAATGTCAAGATTACGACATAAGTCATAATTATGAGATAAAAGTCAAAGTTATGAAATAAAAAGTTAAAAATATGTCCATCATAATTTAAGTTTATGACAATTATGGCATACTAAGTAATTGAAAAGTTGAAATGATGACTTTTTATTAAAATTTTTGACTTTGTATGTCATAACTTTCATCTCAAAAATGACTCGGTATTCATAATTCTGACTTTATGTCATAATTCGCATGTTTTTTGGGCTTCCGTTTATTTGATAAGTGTTGGACTCATTGAAGTGATTCTCCATCATTGCTTTATATTACATGAAACCGCACATGACGCGACGCTAAAGAGAATATTGTAGAAGAACAGATATTAATATTAATAACTCAAGTCCATAAAGGGAAGATTGGTCAGAGGTGGAAGACGAAGCTTTATTCCTCCAGGGGAATATTGCGGATCGATACACACGTGCATCAGATCTGGCGATGGCTTTACACACACTCTTTACACACACGTACACTGGAAGAGGGAGTGAACCTCCAGGAACGATTCACTCGGATTTGATTCACTGAACACGAATCGAATCTTTACAACGACTCTTTTGACTCCTCATCATTATCCAAGAGGAACACGGCATGAACGCCATCAAATATATCAACGTGATTCAGGATAAATAAATTATAAAAAATAAACTATTATTTTAAATCATATCAAAATGAAAACAAATGAATTATTTGTTTAAGATTCAGAATGCTGAATGTTCTTCAGGATTCAATAATCAATTTATACGAGTCTTCCGTTTATAAATATAAATTATATTATAAAGCTCGGAATTTCCAGTGATTTCAATGAATATCCGTGTGTGAAATCTCACTTCCTGCCATGAATCTCGGTTTCCCACGAGCACCAGAACACAGCTCGCCCGGGAGAGAAAACACAACCAATAATCACATCCAACACAACAGTGTGTGTTTACAGCATATCTGTGTGTAGATTGTGTGTTATTATTTTGTATATATAAACAAACACACATGCATGCATATATTTAAGAAAAATGTGTTATTTATATATAAAATATTTATATATATTATAAATTAAGTATATACATGCATGTGTGTGTGTTTATATATACAAAATAATAACACACTACCACACACACACACACACACACTGTTGTGCTGGATGTAATTGTCTGTCTCCTCTGTGTCACTGCTGGTTTCTCAAGTCTTTAAAAAGGAAACGGAAGGCTTTCGTTCACACGAGCGTTCTCTCTGACATCAAAGAGGACACTCCATGACCTTTGACCCTGAAACACACACAAACGACAGTGTGTGCGTGTGTGTGTGTGTGTGTGTGTGTGTGTGTGTGTGTGTGTGTGTGCCTATGTGTATGTGTTAGTGTGTGTGCCTATGTGTATGTGTTAGTCTGTGTGTGTGTGTGTGTGTGTGTGTGTGTGTGTGTGTGTGTGTGTGCGCATGTGTGATGTCACCTCTATCCATAGGCTATTTATTTATATATTCATGTGGTTGTGACAATTATCGATGTGTGTATTGTTGATGTGTGTATTGTTGATGTGTGTATTGTCGATGTTTGTATTGTTGATGTGTGTATTGTCGATGTGTGTATTGTCGATGTGTGTATTGTCGATGTGTGTATGGTCAGGTGAAACACAACAGGCTTTTTGTGAATAGTTGGATGCTGTGTAGTTTTAATCAGTATTGGTCATTCCAAATAAAATAATCAAATGTGTGTGTGTATGTCAGTGTGTGTGTCAGTGTGTGTGTGTTAGTCAGAGAACAGGCTGGCGAAGGACTGGCGAAGGCTGCGTATAGTTTCGAGCTTTGGCCTCGTTGTCCGTCACGTTTCCACGCAGAGTTTCGCTGAAGCTGTTGGTGAGCGACTGCGACTTACTGGAAGAAATAACGACACACACACCAGTTCA
This sequence comes from Hybognathus amarus, assembly GCA_030378365.1. Taxonomy (NCBI): domain Eukaryota; kingdom Metazoa; phylum Chordata; class Actinopteri; order Cypriniformes; family Leuciscidae; genus Hybognathus; species Hybognathus amarus. Next base: position 719,192 of record JAQIUQ010001637.1, on the reverse strand, counting down.
GAATCACTGCACTGACGACAGGGGGACACAGAGCATGCTGGGATGGGGAACGGAAGTGGGAGACGTGATGTTTAATGCTTTTGTGCATCAAAAAATGTAAAAAATTTGTCAAAATAATTAAGGTATTAAAGAAGATTGGCAGATTACTGTTGAAGTAAAAAAAAAGTTTAAAAAGTAAAACAAACAAAAAAGGTTTTATGTCAGTTTAATGATTTATGAACATTATTTGATGAACCCTAAAACTGATGGAAAGTTAAAGCCGTAAATCTATACAAGTTGTGTTCCAAAATTGAGGTGGATGTCAAACACACACACACACACACACACACACTGAGGGTCCTACTTGAGCTGCGCTGGTTGTTTCTGTGCGCTGGCGCCGCTGGAGGGAATCGGGCCGGGCTGGAAGGCCTGACTGGGAGAAGTACTGGCAGATCGAGCTCGCTGGGGAGACGCTTGACCCGACTCAGACGAGCGAGGACCCCCTACAGACACACACACACCATGTCAGTGCTTCACACACGACCAGTCGAACAGCAGGAATCATGTTTATATCCAGTGTGAATGTGTTGTGCACCTGGAGCTCGTTTCGGCTGAGTCGTCTGCGGTGCCGGTTGAGTCTGCAACCAGACACACACACACACACAGTTAAACTGCACAGATTCATCCTCAGGTTAGTAACTCATAGGCTGGTGTTCATCAGTGTCTCTCCAGTACCTTAGCGCTAGGCTGTGGTGTCGCGACGCCCAGGAGAACCGACGCCATTTTATTCAGAATCAGATCACAGATCAGCTGCCGATCCTCCTCCACGTGCTCCCCGATCAGAGGCATCGAGCTGTCCATCACCTGACCACACACACACACACTAGCGCTTTTAACAATATAGATTCAAGATCCAATGTGTTGAAAAATGTTGAAAGCGTGATCATCTCCGTGCAAACTTCAAAAACGTGAATCTGTGAAACGCTGACGGCACACTCTACAGGTGTGTGTGTTTAAATATATAAGTGCGTAGGTCTGTGTCTGTCTTTACAAACTGACCTCAACAAATCACTTGTCTTGCCAGCATAATACAGAATTTGTAGTTGTTTCCGCATCTCAGAACACACTCACACTCACACATATACACACACAATTCGAGTTTAAATTAAAAAAGAGAATGTTGCTTTGGGAAGTAGCTGAAATAAATTTTTTGTATACATATTTTATTATATTTCAGTTAATGTTTATAATACATTATAAAATAAATAAATAAACATATTATTACTTTGTTTCCAGTAATGTATTGTACATTTATTTCAAGGAAGCTTTATTTTTGACGGTAATAAGAAAGGCTGCAGTGCTGCTCAGTGTCCACCGGGTGGCGCTGGCGTCTCACTGAATCACTCTTACTCTCAGTTTCATCAAGTGAGCAAATAAATCATCATGTGACTGACAGAATATATCCAGTTTGAGAACCTGAAGTATTCAAATGGATCATTACTCAGAGGAATGTGTGTGTGAAGCTCATGACATCATCAGTGAAGAGCATCCAATCAGAGGGATGATGATGTCATGCTGCTGTTAGTGGAGCACAATCAGGACTCAGGAGACTCTGATTATACAACACAATAGCTTACAGAATTTACAGAAAAACAAGGAGTGTCTGAATAATAAAACGACATAAAGTAATTATAATTATTTTAAAATTAAGTATTAATTTATATAAGTCAAATAATTAAATTTATTATTAAGACACTAGTTAAGTGCCGGTTTAAGCTTCTGAACGCTAGTTAACTGCGGGTTTAAGCACCTGAACGCTAGTTAACTGCCGGTTTAAGCTTCTGAACGCTAGTTAACTGCCGGTTTAAGCTTCTGAACGCTAGTTAACTGCCAGTTGAAGCATCTGAGAGCTAGTTAACTGCCAGTTTAAGCATCTGAACGCTAGTTAACTGCCGGTTGAAGCGTCTGAACTAATTAATCGGCGGTTTAGGTGTCTGAACGCTAGTTGACTGCTGGTTTAAGTGTCTGAATGCTAGTTAACTGCTGGTTTAAGTGTCTGAATGCCAGTTAACTGCCGGTTTAGGCATCTGAACACTAGTTAACTGCTGGTTTAAGTGTCTGAATGCTAGTTAACTGCCGGTTGAAGCGTCTGAGCGCTAGTTAACTGCCGGTTGAAGTGTCTGAGCGCTAGTTAACTGCTGATTTAAGTGTCTGAATGCTAGTTAACTGCCGGTTGAAACGTCTGAGCACTAGTTAACTGCTGGTTTAAGCGTCTGAATGCTAGTTAACAGCTGGTTTAAGCTTCATTCTGAGAATCATGGGAAGAGCAAACCTCTATGATATAGTCCTTTCCATCTTTGCCATGGACGGCTTTGACAGCGCAGATGTCCAGACCACCGAACATCTCCGAGCACGAGTCCACCCACACACGATACCTACACACACACACACACACACACACACAGAACATCATGATCTGAGCTTCACACACCTGCTGGGGTCAGTGTGATGTGTTTGAGTGACACCTGTCAGTCATGGCGATCTGCTCCAGCATGGCTGAACCCGTGTTGGCCTTCCAGTTTCCAGAGATGGACGTTCTCCTAAAACAAACCATACATTTTTCAGTTAACAAGACTTCATATTTTCAGTCATTTTGATCTCCAGTAAATGTATCCTGATTTAAGAATGTTTAGATATTTGTGCTGGATTAAAATAAACCCCAGTGCAGGTTCTCACATGTAGGCTTTGTAGTTTGTGCCGATCTTCTGGATCCGGATGTCGTACTTCGAGGCGACAAAGGGTTCGGACGTGGCGTAGGTTTTAGCGATCGCAACCACGCTGGTGATGTCCTGGAAGTCATTCGCTGTTTCCACCTTTACCTGGAGAAACACACAAGCTCCTTTAATCTCGATGATACCATATTAGTACAGTTATTTAAAACTATACACACACACATACACACACATACAAAGGAATGGCTTCAGCCTCACATGACAGTAAAATACAGTTTTCTACTTCTAGAAAACCGCTGGTTTATTTTAAACTAACTCACTGATAAACTTCTGGAGGCACTTCCTGTGCTTCAGGAAATCACTGACAATGACGAGACATGAACATGAATGTGACCCCGTGACCCCTGTGACTCTGTGACTGTTCTAGTGATCCGTCACAATGACTGTCTGCAAATTCATTTCACTCTTAATCTAGAACATTCCCCTCCATCCGGACCTCACACACACACACACACGCACACATCTGAGATCATGAGAGCGACTGACCTCCACCCACTTACACTCACACAAACACACACTGTACATAAACACAGACACTTAATCATACACACATTCACCACTCATACACACACTCTGTACACACACACACACACACACACTCACACACTCATACACACACTCTGTACATACCATACACATACACAAACAGAGCTTCACAGCTGAACCAATCAGAGGACAGTACAGGATGACATCATCAGGTTCATACCTTTCCCATGCCGGCATAGGCGTGTCCCATCTTCACCACCACTGGGAATGTTGCTGTGGGCAGCTGGAAGAGAGAAGGACACACACACAGATGTATTTTAGGGTAATGTTGGTTTTATCCTGACTGAAATGTTCTGGGAACAGGATGTGAGGAGACCGCGATGTTTGGGAAAACAAATCCTGACCAAAGACAGACGCCCAGTGATTCCTGCAGGGAACATGCAAACACAAACACCTGATCAACCAGATCTGATCACATGATCCGAGAGTCAGTCTGAATCACCTGTAGAATCGGTTCAGAAGTCGTTTATCTGAGGATTTATGATCTGAGGTCAGTGGAAAAAGCTGACAGATACACTCACTTCTCTTTTAAAACTGACGAGAGTGATTCTGCTGTTTTGTAAGGCAAATAAAAGATGTTATCAGTGAATGTTTCCTCACAGACCTGAAAATGTAAAAAAAAACGAATTTTGCATCAGCTTGGAGAAATTCCCCTCTCTCTCTCTTACACACACACACGTTTTTGTTTTTCTATACTTGTGTAATAGTTTTTATACTGTACAAACTGTGTATTCTGTTCCCCTACTACACTAACCCTATGCATCACACACACACACACTTGTCTGTTATAGTGCCCATATGAGGGCAGGTTTGTCTGAACACAGCAGCGTTTTCTCTGCGAGAGACGAGCAGCCAATTATCCATCTCCGTGTGTCTCATACACACACACACACACACAAACATACACACACACACAATCAGCCAATCATCCATCTCGGTGTGTCTGAAGGGCATCACCACATCCGTCCACATTCCCAGACTATCCTTCCGGAATAAGCTCACACACACACACACACACACACACCCTCCCACACACAACATAAGGACGACAAAGTCAAAACATTAGTGTTAAATGCCAACAGGTTTCCCCGTTCGCTCCAGGAGCGTCTCACATTAGCCGCTGTTCTAGGACGGACAATTAGCAGTTTTCCAAAACACGTCTGGAAGAGTTTTCCACATTTACTGTAAGCGTTTACTGCAGGTAGACGGACGAGAGACACCGCAACACTGAGTAAAAGTGAGAGAGAGAGGACAGAACTGAAGCACTCCCTTCCCAAACGCTCCGGTGTGACATTCCTCTCCGATCCTGACGCTGTCGCGAGTTACCGTGGAGATCACACACACGCGCGTGTCTAGAGCCTGTCATCACGACACACTCCGGAAAACTCACACTTCACTGGATGACGTTGGATTGTGTTTCCTCTGTCTGTCTGTCGTGAGGGATTGTTTAATGCATAAAATAGTAAACAGTACATCACACTAACCCTGACTCTAACATCTAACCTCACTTCCCATTCGGCCAAACACACGTTTACAACGTTCTGTTCTGTGAAAATTGTGTCTATGGAAAAATCTGAAGTGCTGAATATGACGAAATCAAAAATGTACTGTCTGTATCATGTCATGATATATTAAGTGATCAACTGAACTCGGTTTCAGATCAACTGAAGCCGGTAACACTTTACAATAAGGTTCGTTAGTTAACATTAGTTAACTACATTAGGTAATATGAACTAATAATGAATAGCACATATAGAGCATTTGTTAATCTTTGTTTGTTTTCAACATTTACTAATACTTGATTAAAATCTTGTTAACATTAGTTAATGCACCGTGAACTAACATGAACAAACAATTAACAGGTGTACTTTCATGAACTAACATTAACAAAGATGAACAAATGCAGTAACAAATGTATTGCTCATGGTTAGTTCATGTTAGTAAATACATTAAATAATGTTAACTAATTAACCTTATTGTAAAGTAATATAATAATTATATAAAATATAAACATAATTATGGTCAAACACAATAAGTTGTAATACCAGTATAATACACATGTCATTATACAAACTTGAGCCCTGATAAATCATATAAACAAACCCACACACACACACACATATACACTCTAACACACACAAACACTCACTCACTCACTCACTCACTCACTCACTCACTCACTCACTCACTCACTCAGCTTTTAAAGCCAGATGAAGAGTTTGACAGCTCAAGGAATGAGAGCATGAGCTGTAAAAGCATTGATGTGTGTGTGTATCTGTGTGTGTGTGTATGTGTGTACAGCTGGAGTCCCTGCACAGGCCCCGCCTCCAGCTTCCTCCACACTGACCTCTGACTTCTGACCCTGACCGGAGCTCTGACTCACACACACCACTCTAATGCGACACCGCCTTGTTCACGGGACGCCCGAGGCCAGCAAGAATCTATACTATAAATGTATAAAATATTTCTATATTTCTATTACATGACATCATTGCATTTTTGTGTACTTACTGTACTATACTTTTAGATGAAAGTTTGATGTATTTTATTCATTTATTCACATTATTATCATTTATATACAATTATATTTAAATAAAATTAGATAAATATTTAATTAAAATTATATTTAAATAAAAATAATACATTATAATTTAATCATTTTTGAATTAATTTCTTATTTATTAAACATTGCATTTATTGATTAATTTTAATTAATATTTAATTTTAATCAAACGTATTTATTTTTAATTTTCTTTTAATTTTGACAATTTTAAAATAAACTGTCAAATCCATCACCCTCCTGAAGGATAACACACCAGAATAAGCAGAGTTTGAGAAGGGTTTGTTTCAAGTGTGTGTGTGTCTCCCGAAGGACTCTGTAACATCAGAAACATTTCCTCTGACTCACGGACTCCGCTCTGGAGGACAAATATAGACACACATTCATCCCGTCACATCCCAGCAGGGTTGGGGAAACTTACACGCGTTTCAGGGGTTCCAGTAGAGCGATGTCGTTTTAGCAGCCCCTAAATTAATAACGAATGATCGATTGCGACGTAAGTGAATCAATTAAAACTAACTTTATCTGGACAATAACTTTATTCTAGAGTTGCTGTAAAGCCTAAACACTCTCTGAGTCATCTGTGTACAGTGGAGTGTACAGTGGAGTGTACAGTGGAGTGTACAGTGGAGTGTACAGTGGAGTGTACAGTAGAGTGTACAGTGTAGTGTACAGTGGAGCGTACAGTGGAGCGTACAGTGGAGTGTACAGTGGAGTGTACAGTGGAGTGTACAGTGGAGTGTACAGTGGAGTGTACAGTAGAGTGTACAGTAGAGTGTACAGTGTAGTGTACAGTGGAGTGTACAGTGGAGTGTACAGTGGAGTGTACAGTGGAGTGTACAGTGGAGTGTACAGTGGAGTGTACAGTGGAGTGTACAGTGGAGCGTACAGTGGAGCGTACAGTGGAGTGTACAGTGGAGTGTACAGTGGAGTGTACAGTGGAGCGTACAGTGGAGCGTACAGTGGAGTGTACAGTGGAGTGTACAGTAGAGTGTACAGTGGAGTGTACAGTGGAGTGTACAGTAGAGTGTACAGTGGAGTGTACAGTGGAGTGTACAGTGGAGTGTACAGTGGAGTGTACAGTGGAGCGTACAGTGGAGTGTACAGTGGAGCGTACAGTGGAGCGTACAGTGGAGTGTACAGTGGAGTGTACAGTGGAGCGTACAGTGGAGTGTACAGTGGAGTGTACAGTGGAGTGTACAGTGGAGTGTACAGTAGAGTGTACAGTGGAGTGTACAGTGGAGTGTACAGTGGAGCGTACAGTGGAGCGTACAGTGGAGCGTACAGTGGAGTGTACAGTGGAGCGTACAGTGGAGCGTACAGTGGAGCGTACAGTGGAGCGTACAGTGGAGTGTACAGTGGAGTGTACAGTAGAGTGTACAGTGTAGTGTACAGTGGAGTGTACAGTGGAGCGTCATGGAGCGTACAGTGGAGTGTACAGTAGAGTGTACAGTGTAGTGTACAGTGGAGCGTACAGTGGAGCGTACAGTGGAGTGTACAGTGGAGTGTACAGTGGAGTGTACAGTGGAGTGTACAGTGGAGTGTACAGTGGAGTGTACAGTAGAGTGTACAGTGGAGTGTACAGTAGTGTACAGTAGAGTGTACAGTGGAGTGTACAGTAGAGTGTACAGTGGAGTGTACAGTGGAGTGTACAGTGGAGTGTACAGTGGAGTGTACAGTGGAGTGTACAGTGTAGTGTACAGTGGAGCGTACAGTGGAGCGTACAGTGGAGTGTACAGTAGAGTGTACAGTAGAGTGTACAGTGGAGTGTACAGTGTAGTGTACAGTAGAGTGTACAGTGGAGTGTACAGTGGAGTGTACAGTGGAGTGTACAGTGGAGTGTACAGTGGAGTGTACAGTGGAGTGTACAGTGGAGCAGCTGAGATGTCACCCAAACGCACAAGATTAGGATCATTACGGCTAATTCTTATTTATGGAGGATTCGAGTATTTATGGAGGATTATGGGATTCTGAGAAGCAGACCCACAGTTTTCCGTCCCAGAAGCTCTGAGTAACTGAGTCAACACATGAAGAATGTTCAGTCCGAGACACCAGACCCATCTGGCATAATCACATTTACATATTTGCAAAATGAAGAAATAGTGCGTATGAATAGCGTCTACTATTGAGCGAGTCGTCATGCAATACAAATGCAATTTAAACCACAAGGAAAACATGAGCGAAGTGAAGGAGAACGTGCATCTCAGCCTCATGGTCATACACATAACAGCGTATTAATGCCTGAATATAAAACAACAACACAAAATATGGATTTGTTTTGATAACATGTTTTATATTTGAATGCTTTTCCTTTATATTGTTGTATTTCTCTTTTATTTTTTTCTTATTTTTGTGAAGCGCTTTGAGATGTAACTTTTAAAGGCGCTAAAGAAAATAAAGTTCATTATTATTATTATTATATTATTATTACAGTATTTATACATTTTTGTTAATGTTAATTGTTCATAGTCATAGTTCATGTTATAAATAGCAATGTTGAGTTTATTATTCATATGTTCCATAATAATAAAGAAAGAGGAGGAGTGTTCAGACAAACTGGTATTGCAGATCTCAACACAAATGAGTCACTGAGGTTTCTGAGAAAGCCACAGTCTCGTAACATGTTCCTCATGTTCTCTCTCTCTCTCTCTCTCTCTCTCTCCTCTCTCAGTGGAGGCGCTTGTCCGCGGTAGGGGAGCCTCACAACACGGGCGAGGGGGAAAAAACATAGAATCTTTATGAAGTCACTTCCATTACGTCATGCGCCTGTAATGTTAATAGGGCGCGCTGTGATTGGTCGGCGGCTGTAGCGCTCGCGCGTGACGTCACCGCGCGCGCACTATATGTACCTCGCGCCTGGAAGCGCACTAACAGAAAGTGTGAGTATTAATCTTCAGCATGAAGCCTTGTGTAGTGCTCGTGGTCCTCCTGTTCTCTCTCGTGTGTCTGATGAACCAGGCGTCGGACGCGTGTTCATGCGCGATGTCTCATCCACAGGACGCGTACTGCAACTCCGACATCGGTAAGTGTGTGTGTGCAGCGAGTTATTCATAACACAGCACTGTGAGATGCATATTATGTAACAGTCAGCGCATATTTACTCAACATCAGCGCGCGCAGATGTTCTTCTTCACCCGCGCGCGTCCGTTCTCCTGTAGCGTTGTGTTATAAAGCCTCATCATTATAAGATAAAAAACGGATCTAATATCGTTTAAACTCAAGTGCGTCATTGCGCGTTTACGCAAACACGAGAAGCGGAAAGTTTTTGCGGTATCCATGGCAACAAACGCGAACGCCGAACGCAACTCGAGCTGTTGTTTTTCACACTTTTACCTCGTATTTGATAAATAAGTGATCCTAAAATATACTATTACTTGAATATTTGGAGTTTCTAAAACGTTTAACGTGCCTTGATAGAGCAATACAGTGATGCTTAAGAGCCAAATATACTGGCGAACACATGAGCGCGCAATATGAACGCAAACTGCTAAATTGCGCGTCTTAATGCAAACTATCAACAACAAGCGGAATATGAATGAAGCTTAACGTTACTATATATGGATATTAAGCTTTCTTTACAACGAGAGGGAACACGAAACTTCATATTCTGGCCTCATCTGTGCGCCTGTATCGGCAGGATCTGAGATTTGGTCCATCTAAAGTGATTTGCATGTTATGATGTTGGAATATCTGTGATGTTTTCATAAGGGTTTAATGAAGATGATGAGGTCTAGTTCACCGCAGTAATACATCTCAATCACTGCAGCACAAATGATATAAACAGCAGAAAACATTAACCCTGAGATCAGGGCTCCTCTGATTTAAAGAGTCACACCATTAACGAAAACTATAACTATAATAATAATAATTGTAATTATAATAACAATATTAGCATTATCATTCTTTTTATTATAAGATGTTTGTCTTTTTAAATCACTCTTTAAAGCAAGATGGGTTCTGATTGGCCGTCAGTGTTTCTATTCCTCATTTTGATTGGCTTTTCAGAGTTTTTACTTTAAAAAAAATCCCGTCCACATGAAAATGCAAAAACGCTCTGTCGAGACCATGTCAAACCAGCAGGCAGCGATATAACCCTAACTGTAAAGCCACGGTGGCCAATCAGAAGCCTAACAAAAAGTTATTACAGTTTCCGGTAGGCGGATAACGGCGCAGCGCGGATGCACACTCTCACGTCACAAAAACCCCCGTTTTTGGCTGTTGGTGATTTTAGCGTTCATTCTGATTGGCTGTCTGTGATTTTAGCTTCATTGATTAGCTGTCGGTGTTTTTAGCATTCATTTCGATTGGCTGTCCGTGTTTTTAGCGTTGATTCCGATTGGCTGTCAGTGATTTTAGCGTTCATTCTGATTGGCTGTCGGCTTTTTTAAAGGTTCATTCTGATTGGCTGTCGGCATTTTTCAGCGTTCATTCTCATTGGCTGTCAGTGTTTTTAGCGTTCATTCCGATTGGCTGCCGGCGTTTTTAGCATTGATTCCGATTGGCTGTCTGCGTTTTTAGCGTTCATTCTGATTGGCCGTTGGCGTTTTTTAGCGTTCATTTTGATTGGCTGTTGACGTTTTTTAACGTTCATTCTGATCGGCTGTCGCCGTTTTTAGCATTCATTCTGATTGGCATGTCTGTGTTTTTAGCGTTCATTCTGATTGGCTGTCGCGTTTTAATCGTTCATTCTGATTGGCTGTCGGCGTTTTTATTGTTCATTCCGATTGGCTATCGGTGTTTTTAGCTTTCATTCCGATTGGCTATCTGTGTTTTTATCGTTCGTTCCGATTGGCTGTTGGTGTTTTCAGCGTTCATTCCGACTGGCTGTCAGTGTTTTTAGCGTTCATGCCTATTGGCTGTCAGTGTTTTTAGCGTTCATGCCTATTGGCTGTGAGTGTTTTCACGTTCATCAGCAAAAAATCGCTCAGAGTAATTCCAGCAATATCGTTAAAAACTAGGTAATTGTTTTGAAATATTGGTGATTTTGCTCAGATTTGGACACATTATAATGGCCTTAATGCGGTTTCTTTCTGGTCAAAAGTAAAAAATGTAATGTAATATGTAAATAAGTAAATGTAATAACTTCATCACCTTCCCTCAGTTATCAATCTCCTTTCAAATAGAATATAATCGGCTTATTTTACCAGCGTTTCATGTTGACGTTAGCGTGTCCTGCCACGTTTAACAGGTTTCAAGGTCCCGTTCGGATGAAATGGGAGCCGGACTGTCTGGTTAAGAGGCCACGTATGACTTGCATACTGATGATGTGTTTGTGGATAAACTAGATATTGAGATGTCCCATAAAATGTGACTTTGGCTTTGTGCTGGTGTTCATGCTGTATGAAAGGCAGAGGCTGTGGCTATTGTGAGCGTGTCTGAATTGGTGGCGGGACGCCAGGCGCACAGATTTCCTCCAGAACTACAGAATGCAGGAGGCTTTGCTCTCCGCTGCCATGTGTAACATATTTCCAGAGGCATCAGATGGAGCAAAGGCTTCTGGGTAACAAAGAGCTGCAGAGAATAATGGCGCATGCACTTTAAATCTACATGAGGCGAGAAACTGGACAATTAATAATGCATCGAAATCAGTGGATGAAACATTTCTGCAATAATCAATTAATCAAATTATGTTTTTTAAGTTTATCCAAACGTTTAAATTGCACATTAGGAATTTTTTTAACTTTAAAAAGATATAGTTATGTTTCAAAACCATGAAGTTGAATCCGAAAGTGCGAAAACATTTAAACTGCACATAATGCCGTTTTTAATGATATTAGCATTTGGAAAAACAAAACCGAATATATAATATGAACATTAAAACGGTGGCTGTAATAAAAACGTCAGATTAATTCAAATGTACAAATGTTTTTCAAAGCTGTAAATAAAATGTGTTTTTTTACAAGAAAAACTAAATCTCATGTTTATATCTAATGTGTTACTTGCTGTAATTGTGAAATTTACTTTTTTACACCACATTTTTGTATCTTGAATCAGTCATATGCAATATAGTGTCTCAGAATGCATCTTATTTGCATTTATTTCGAACTAACTAACTACGTGTGAATATTCTGTGTTGCACACACTACTGCAGCTTTGAGCTGTGCTGAGATCGGGCCGTTTATCCGTCTCGTTCCCTCGCTTGACTTCAAAGCGCCGGCGGACGGATGATTTACGACTCGCGTGTTTAAGTGCCTCGCGCTCTGTAATCAACGCACGGGAGATGAATCACAAATGTGCTCCTTAAATCATCACATCACAGGCACAGAAACACAGCACATGCACAAACTGTGAAACACCATGAGCGCCACATTCCTCATCGACACGCATTAAACATGCCAGTATAGCGGTTTCTGCTAATACGGCCTCCAGAATGAGTTAGCAGTGCCGATCTCGCATGTAGCCTCAGTTGGCAGGGTTTTTGAAGGCAATTGAAACGCTCTATTCACTCTGAAGGCCTTTCAAGCTCCAGATTAGTGTTTTGCCCTACACTTTGGCCCCTGGAGTTTAATACCCCGCCAACGGAGGGAGGTCTGGTTCCCATCTGACGTGGCGATGGGGTGAGATGCCCTGGTTAAACATCACACCAACTCGTGCATTAGTGGAAAATCATTTACCAATGCTTGTATCAAACCGCTTGCCTTGCGTTCGTATTTGATCAGTTTTCCCTGTTAATCGAACGCATGATCTACCGTGTGTTTTACACAGGTGAAACTTGAATATCGTGCAAAAGTCCATTTATTTCAGGAATTAGAACTTAAAAGGTAAAACTAATATATTATATTATATTATAGACTCATTACATGCAAAGTGAGATATTTCAAGCCTTTATTTGTTATAATATTGATGATTATGGCTTACAGATATGAAAACTTCACAATATCTAATTTTGAATTTGGGGTTTACTGTAGTTATTCTGTTTACAAAAAAAAGTTCTTGGGATATCGCATAAACGGACTCAAATGAGGTTGATACGTTTTTTTGTGCATAAACTACGATGGAAACACATTTAACATCTTCGATGCGCAATAAAAACACCTGAAGGCGCTTCAGATGCGACACTGAGTCACGGTACATGATGGGTTTGAATTGCTGGAAATATGATTTGGGAATCACTTCAAAAATACAGTTCAGCCTGTCATTATCGAGCTACAGAACATTATAACGAGAACATCATTATGATTGTGTATGATTTTAATGGTGAGACTTTTTTTCTTGTAATCAGGCTCTTAAAAATTATATAAAAATTTGGGTTTAGATTTATCAGCCGATATATCGGTAAATCGGCTTTCAAATATAAAGAGTTATCAGTATCGGTAAAATGTTCCTATCGGTGCATCCCTAGAAATAATACATTATTTATCAGCTTTAATATATCGGCTACATCTTTTTTATCAAGCCGATAAACATAAAGATGAACATATATCGAGGCGATACCGATATTGTGGCCGATATAACGTGCATCTCTACTAAACCAGATTGAGTAAAATTGAGTCTTTTAGTCACATGAACATGGGATTGGTTGACTAAATATGATAAGGATCACTAGTTTTGTCACAAATCAAGAGTTTCCCAGCGTTAACCCATTTACCTCTGTGGGCGAACGGCCGCCTACTTTCCCGAATGTAAGTCAGATTTGTGTGCGGCTCATGAATATGCATAACTCACAGCGGGCGCCGGCTCTGGGCTTTCATGTATGATTCAGAGGCTTATGGAGACGCTCTTAAATATAGCCGTGAGGATGGAGCCCGAGGGCCAGGCCGAGGGCGGACAGGTGGACTTCACAGGAATTGGGTTACATAAACATTCAGGGTCACGGGAGAGTTCCAGAAAACCAGCACAGCGGCTCAGCCAATCAGAGCGCGGCTCTAAACCTCACACAGGCGTGACCTCTGAACTCTGGCGAGAGGTCAAACCTCTTCAAGTTCGAGTCAGCTTTATTTCTACAGCGCTGTTTACAATATAGAGTGTTTCAAAGCAGCTTTACAGAGATAATAATAATAATGCAACAAAGTTTGTGTCTAGAGAGATGATCACGTTATAAGTAAATGGTTAATTTTCGTTGTAAAAATTTATTAGTTTAGTTCATTTATATTTATATATAGCCGCTCTGGAGAATACAGTGACTCATTCAATGGTGTCAATGCAGGAGGTATTATTATATATAATATTGTTGAATATTAAATTAAGTTTTCGCCATTAAGAAAAGCCAAAGGCGACCAAGGTGACGCAATGTTTCGTTCCCATTAGATAATACATTAATTTCTTACAGTATTTAACATTAGTCAATAAAAAAGGTCATATTCAGGTCTATTAAATAATATCTATAGACTCAACTTAATGTATTATATTAAAATGAACAAAGTGTTCGATCAACGTTATCTGGTTTTTAAATGTTCCTGGAAAAACATTTGTTCATAACTTTGCCAGAACGTTCAATCTCAATTTATTATATAAAGCACAATTTAAAAATGTGCTGTGCAATGCTTCTAAAACCAATGAATACAAATAAAACCAATCCACCACAGACGAGTTACAGGCTCCAGAAAAAGAAATGTTTTTAAGTATAGAATATGCAGTTCTGATATGAATGGGTAAACCGCTGCAGAGTTTGGGTTATGGGAAAGCTGGATTTCGACAGCCAGTTTGCCGGAGCGCTCCGTTCACTGATGACAGCGCAGGAATGGGCTTTTCACCGGTCTGAGGAATGTGAGCCTTAAAGAATTCTGGGAAGGAAATTCCTGCAGTGGAAGATAAGCATTCCAGCGTCAGGCTCTGTCGGACCTGAACACACCGGCCGCTGTAGACGAGGCGTCACACGTCACGCGAGTGTGTCATGCGTGACGGCGACGGGACACACACGCGCGTGTCGGGTTACAGACGGAGAGACTCGAGTGTGTTTGCAGGGGATTATGGGAAAAGGACGCATGTATTGACATGGCCTCGTTCTGCGGTCTCTGAGGAGGCAGTCTCAGTTCCTCACACACACACAAACACACACACACAGACAGACACACACTCACACTCATACTCTCTCAATGTATGCTTAACAACTCAATGAGTTGTTTAAGCCATAAAAAAGAACATTTCTCATGCATTTCTGTTGCCCCCACCTGTCTCAATGCATTCTGGGATTCTGATCTGTGTGTGTGTTTTGCAGTGATCAGAGCTAAAGTGGTGGGCAAGAAGCTCCTGGACGACCGTCCGTCGGGACCCTGCGCTACACCGTCAAACAGATGAAGGTGAGACCTGCGCTGTAAAGGCTGCGCTCACGCTAACTGCGGTTCTGAGTCGGCCCAAACCCGCCACACCTCTGCAGTCACGCTCACGGCGGTTCACATGCACAGCTTGAGTTTGAAGTTGGACTGAGCTCAGATCGCAGTGTTTACATGAGCGCTGAACATGTGATCGGGTCGATGTGTGTGTTTATACGCCACACGCTTCAAACCGGGATATATTCCAATACACAGAGTTTCTGCGCATATAATGAATAACTGGTTGTTTACTTGTTTTAAACAACAGAATTAATATTTATCCGTTTCTGGTCATAAAAAGGAGTCAATGAGTGTATGAGCCGCTGCTTATGTTCATCATGCCCAGAACCGTCGTGTGTGTGGATGAGTGTGAAGCCAGTGTCTGAGAGAACGAGGACTTTAGGATGAAGAGACACTCGTTTATCCATCAGGAGGATTCAATGAAGGAAAGACATCGTTAAAATAGTCCATGTGACTACAGTGGTTCAACCTTAATTAATGAAGCGACTGGAATACTGTTTGTGCACCAAAAAAGAAAAAATCGACTTTATTCAGTCATTTAATCTCCGAAGAGAAGGAATGACTGAATAATACAGTCGGTGTTTACTTTTTGTGTGCCAAAAAAACAAATTCTCGTGGCTTTTAGCTCTAAATATCTTATATCTTTATTGTCTTAATTTGTGTCCTGAAGATGAGCATACGGGTGGGAGCGACACAAGGGTTAGGCGTAATTAATGATAGAATAAAGCTGTCCCTTTAACACCAGCCAAATGCTTATCACATGACCTGCGCTCCGATCACACGCCTCCTGTTGGATCTCCTGCTCTAGACTAAACACGGGCCTAAGACAAAACATCCCAGATGTGTTTATTCCCAGACTCCTCGTTCCTGTGTGTCACGCGTCCAACGAGCGCTCCGCTGCGCAGTGAATCGCCCCGTGACCCCCAACACACTGAAGAGCAGATTTACTACTTTACATTGTATTTTATATTGTGTTCTTTACTGTAAATGTCTAATATTATATATATACTGTATATATATATATATATATATTAAAAATTGTATTGAAGTGTATATATTGTTGAATGCATTTCAATGTACAAATTGTCTTTTTTAGATTTACGACATTACACTTTTTTAGACTAGTGAAAGCTTTTGGTAGTCATTTAAACTCTTTTAAACTAGTTTTAAACTGCTTTTTAAATCTAGTTTTAATTTTATACTAATATGCTTTTTAGCATATTTAGCATATGCTTTTAAGCTCTTTTTAGACAGGTTAAAGTTAGTCATTTAAGCTTTTTTTAAACTAGTCTAAAAACAACTTTAAACTAGTCTGTGTTTAAACTAGACTTACAAAAAGCAGTATAGTTTAAAACTAGTTTAAGCACTTTTTAGACTAGTTAAAGTTAGTAATTTAAGCTCTTTTAAACTAGTTTTAAACTGCTTCTTAAGTCTAGTTTTAAACATTGACTAGTTTAATTTACGCTATTTTATGTCAATTTCAGACTAGTTTAATCACTTTTCATACTAGTTTAACTCTTTTTAGACTAGTTAAAGTTAGTCATTTAAGTAGTTTTAAACTAGACTTTTAAGTCTAGTTTAAACACTGACTGGTTTAAGTTTTTAGACTATTTTATGATCTTTTTAGCCTATATCTGTCTCTCACACACACGCACACACAGACGTTTTTCTCCTCAGATATTCCCACTGAAGATGAGAGCTTTTTATCACTTAAACCCGCTCCTGATGTGTGTGTTTTGTGTTAATCTGTTGTAGATGTACAAGGGCTTCGACAAGATCCAGCATGTGCAGTACGTCTACACACACAACTCCGATAGCATGTGCGGAGTCAAGTTTGACATCAACAAATACCAGTACCTGATCACAGGTGAGACGCCGCCATCATCATACCCTTGTGCGACTTTTTCAGTTTTGTTTTCTTGATCACTTTGCCTGCGTTAATGCCGACTGCAGACATGTTGGCACAGGTGTGTGTTTATATTGAAATTTTACTATTTCACCCCCATTTCCTTTACTAAATCTTGTTGCAGCAGAAACACACAAAAGTTCCTCTCAGGACCTTCAGCACAAACATGTGCCCATTAAAACTCTGGCCCAAAAAATCCCATGGCCATTTAACTATAAAATGATGCAATCTTTGTTAACAGGCTTTCATTCTGCGCCAAACTTTATCAGTCAGCGCCAGTGGCGCTCTCCGGCATAAATCTGCTGTCTCCTGAACCAGACTCGTGTGTGTGTGTGTGTGTGTGACCAGCTGAGGCTCTGTGGCGTTCCGGAGATCATCCAAGAGCGAACCATCATGTGACACGCAGCTGTTCTGATAATAAGACACAAACAGTCGAATATAACCGGCTGAACTGCTTAATCTCAGCGAAGAGGGCAGATCTCTGAGGAACATTCGTGTAAACACACATGTTCTGGAGTATATCGACCCTTTTCTTCGAATACTCGTGCAATAAAATATGCAATATTATCTGCCAATGGGTTCTTGTTTTCCCTTTGAATTAAGATTTGTTATTGTTTTTCTGAATAATTTTGCTTTAAGGAAAAAATCACATTTTTATTAGTTTTTTTTTATCAGAAAACAAGATAATGTAATTTTACTCTTCTAGTTTTTAGATATTTATACTACACAGTGTAGTTGGCTGTATTTCATGTGTTGAGCTTGGACGAATGTGTGTCCCTGTCTGAGACCGGCCTCTGGTGTGTTCGCAGGTCGTGTTCACGATGGGAAGGTTTACACCGGCCTGTGTAACTTCAACGAGCGCTGGGAACGCCTGTCTCTGGCCCAGAAGAAGGGCATTAACCACCGCTACCAGCTGGGCTGCAACTGCAGGGTGGGGTTTTTATGAAGTTTTATGAAGTTATTTCACTTTTTTAATAAGATTATGCCTAAAAGTGATGTCTGATCCATCGCCCAAAATAGACATCGATTAGATAAAGAAATGAAATACGTGGAGAAATGAAATGATGGAATATCATACATCTCCCAAGTTATTTTGGCAAAAACAACATGTAACCAAATTCAACTGAAGTGTGTTACTCACAGCCGGGTCTATAGGAAACCTAGATGGGGAAATGATGGCTATTGCATGCTGGGTAATGTCATCCATCAGATCCACACAGGATCCAGATGTTTGGCACCAGGATTAAACCGCTGGTTCAGAAGCCAAAATCAAAAGGGTTTGGACTCAGATCTGAGACACAGAACTACAGATCATCCCTGGATTCGAGCGCCGCCCATCGGTGCAGCGCTAAACACGCGGCGGCACGTGTTAAAGCACAACCATGTGGTATTATGACAATACGAACACAGAATGGAACGAACGAACACAGAATTCCTAAAAAAAACACTTTTTAAATTATTAAAATTTAACTAGAACTCACAGAACTGGCATGAAAACGGACCACGCAGAATTTTTAAAACGATTTATCCGCTCGAATGTTGATTATTCTCCATTGTTGCGGCTCTCTCTCCCAGTCAGTCAGTAACACTGTTTACTTCCTGTCTCTATGAAGCCCTCCTTCTGAAAAGCACACTGTGCTCTGATTGGTCGGCTGGAGCAGTGTGTTGTGATTGGCCAAGCGCTTCGAGTGTGTTTGGGAAATGTCCGCCCTTTCCATAACTGGCAGTTTCAACCATAGACTGTATAATAATGTGCGTAGTGTGTGTGTGACGTCACCCGGTAGTGTTTCTAAAGCCCAAAGTGGGCGGAGCCTGCAGTCGCCATCTTGGCAGCACGTCACAAGACGACAAAAATGAACCATCACTGACTCTAATCTCTTCTAGAAACAAACTATGTTGCATTATTGTCCTGTAATCTCTGTAAAGCTGCTTTGAAACACTGTTGTAAATAAAGCTGACTTGACTTGACACACACTTTCCTCTGTTTGCAGATTAAGCCATGCCACTTCCTGCCCTGTTTTGTGACCTCGAAACCACGAGTGCCTGTGGACCGACATGTTGTCCCACTTTGGATACCCTGGGTATCAGTCCCGACACTACGCCTGCATTCAGCAGAAAGAGGGTTATTGCAGCTGGTACCGAGGGATGACCACACGCGACAAAGTGACCATCAACACCACCGACCCCTGAACCCTGACCCCGCCCTGACCCCCGATAACTAACTGCCACACATTGGATCACGTCTGTGTTCAGCAACGGGTCACGTCAATTAGATGAAATGTGAGGCCTGGAGTGATTACCCAGCTAACTAAAACATGTTCCGTGACGTTTAAGCGTTTAAAAAAAAAGTTAAAATTGTATCATTCTTCACACATTATGGAATGCTCTTTTTAAACGTTCTAAAGCAAGTAGAAACATGTTAAAAAAAAACGTTACATTTAAAAACAAACATCAACTGAAACATTTCAGATAAAAACAAATACTCAATGAATAGAGAATATTTTTGCCCTAAAGTTTTGAGAACATTATTAATAAGCAGATAACATTTGTTTATTACTTTTCGCTACCGTTCCCATTACGTTATGAGAACGATAATGTTCCGTTAAGGGAATATTAACATTGTATCATTCTTCAAACATGAACGTTCTGAAACAAGTTGCAACATTTAAAAAACTACAGTCAAACCAAACATTATTCAGACACCAGATATAATTTTTCACTCGTGTGATCAGGACACTATAGCTCATTATGTAAGTGAGGAGAGCAAAATAAAGTAAACTGGGATATATTATACACAAATATTCTTCATACAGCAACTACCAGTGACATTTGGGACCAATAATGACTCCTCCACTTTGAGCTGATGATGTTCTGCTGAAGTGTGTTTTCTGTAATTGCTAATGCTCTTTTTACACACACACTGAACAACATGAAGCATTGCTTAGTCACTAGTTGAGCTAAACTGGTATTATCTAATTGTGTAGTTCCATGTAACAGCTGACAGATATTCAACATAATTCATGTGTGAGAGTCCAACAGAAGGACGGACAAAACCAGTCACACATCCACTGATCTGAGAACTGAGTTTTGCTCATGTTTATCACCCCTTTCTAAACTATAGCGGATAAACTGTGATAATGTTGAAGGAGTCTGAATACATAGTTTGACTGTATTAAGAACGTTTTGTGCTTGAGAACAGTATTAAAGACCAGATAACTTTGAATGAACGTTTTATTAATGTTCTGAGAGCGTTTGTTCATAATGTTGAGAGAACATTCCCTGTTAGCTGGGTAACCCCAAACGAAACGATCCTTATTAGCACGACCCACTGAGATATGAAGTAATTTATGAATGCAATAATACCGCTCTTTTATAGTGCTGTATTACATTTAAACATGATTTAAATGATATAAATTGTATATGTACGCAGATAAATGTCATGTGCCAGATTTATACTGTTCGGTATATATTTATGATGCTCGTTCCAGCACAAGCGAAGAGCGATCCGTGCGTTTGACTCTTTCCTTCTTGCTGTTTATGATATAAGCTATGAAATTGTGAGTAGTATTTTTTATTATTTTAAAACAAAGATTATAATCAGTAGATAAATCATCTTCATATCCATGTCTTTTCTACATCTAGACCTCGCTGATGAGAGAAATCTAATGCTTCGTCAATCCATTTTCTAAATGGAAAAGTAAACATTCATCCTGATTCTGAGGGTACCGAATATGAATCAAACACAATAATCGTGCATCGATATTGAAGTAAAGCACATCAGAACTGCTAGAATAATCATTTTTACCACTAAACTGTTAATTTCATCAGAATTTCTGCTCCATTCCTCATTTGGAGGCTGAGATCAGATGGAAAAACACTAGTTAACAGCTGGTTTAAGCACTTGAACACTAGTTAACTGCTGGTTTAAGCACTTGAACACTAGTTAACTGCTGGTTTAAGCACTTGAACGCTAGTTAACTGCTGGTTTAAGCATCTGAAAGATAGTTAACAGCTGGTTTAAGCACTTGAACGCTAGTTAACTGCTGGTTTAAGCATCTGAACACTAGTTAACTGTTGGTTTAAGCACTTGAACACTAGTTAACTGTTGGTTTAAGCATCTGAACACTAGTTAACTGTTGGTTTAAGCATCTGAAAGATAGTTAGCTGCTGGTTTAAGCACCTGAACCCTCGTGAACTGCCGGTTTAAGCATCTGAACGCTAGTTAACTGCCGGTTAAAGTGTCTGAACGCTAGTTAACTGCCAGTTTAAGCGTCTGAACGCTAGTTAACTGCCAGTTTAAGCATCTGAACGCTAGTTAACTGCTGGTTTAAGCTTCAGATAACATTAGTTAACGGCTGGTTTAATCGTCTGAACACTAGTTAACCAGAATAAGAGCGTTCGGGCTCAGCCTCCAACTCAAGTTTTTATAACAATATTTTGTGTACGTAACACAAACTTGCTCAGATCAGACCTGTTTTACTCTCACTGAAGAATCTGAAAGCTTGTGTAAAATGTGTGTGTGTGTGTGAGTGAGAGAGAGAGAGATTACCATTTTTCAATTAGCAGCTTTTCGAAGAATGTTTCGAATTTTTAATTTCTCTGTTTTATATTTTTATAATAAAGATTATGAAAATGGCTCTGTGACTTCATCTCGTCATTATTGTTCTCGGAGGACTAGTTTAAGTAGTTAAAGCGGTGACTCACCATCTGTGTGTGGTTGGGGAAGAAGGTTTGCTCATTGAGCGGGAACTTCTCTGGACCCAGACTCTGATAGAGCTTGATCATGTGAGAGAACTGCAGAAGGACGACACAAACACACATCAACACAGGTGTTTTTATGTTCCTGAGAGATTCATTATTATTAGGAACACAAAGTTTGTCTTCATCTTCCATCAAAACTCAATCCGCCTCTAAAAAGTAACACTTTACGTGAAGCCTATAAAGTATTTTCGTAAGATTTTTTAATACGTTTAATAAGATTAATGCACTAAAATTAACTAACAACCAATACAATTAATTCAATATTAACCATTCTTTGTTTGTTAGTAAATAAAAATACAACTGTTCATTCTTAGGCCATTTTAACTTTTAAATAATATTAACAGATTTAACTTTTGATTTAAATATGTATGAGTAACATTAACTAAGATTAATAAAATGGTTTATTTCATGTTAACTAATGTAGAAAATGTATTGATAACGTATGGTCTTTATAATAAATAGTCTTTGGGGAAAGAAATATTTTTGAATAATATTTAATATAAATCTAAATTGAGAACTTTTGCTGTGTAACACACTTTAGTGTGACTGCTCTCTCTGTGTTAACGGATAGTAAACGCACCACCCAGGGTTTGCTGCAGAAGTTATAGATGGAGAAGAGCGAGTTGACGCTGGGAACGGCCCAGTGGTGCAGGCCGATCACAAGGCTGCGGAAGTCCTCGCCCGGGGTCATGCTGTAGGCGTGCTGGCGGACCAGCACAAAATCTGGCTTGAACGATCTGGAGAGAGAAAACAAAATCAGGAACGCACAGAATCATTTAAAAGCATTTCATTCACGAGTATAAATGAGAAGCATATCTTCTAAAGTAGTTAACTGTTGTCTGGAGTGGACGCTAGTTTACTTCCAGTTTAAGCATCTGAACGCTAGTTAACTGCTGGTTTAAACATCTGAACGCTAGTTAACTGCTGGTTTAAGCATCTGAACGCTAGTTAACTGCTGGTTTAAACGTCTGAACGCTAGTTAACTGCTGGTTTAAACGTCTGAACACTAGTTAACTGCTGGTTTAAGCGTCTGAACAATAGTTAGCTGCCGGTTTAAGCATCTGAATGCTAGTTTACTGCCGGTTTAAGCATCTGAACGCTAGTTAACTGACGGTTTAAGCACCTGAACGCTAGTTAACTGCTGGTTTTACAGTGCCAAAATTATTACTGTTATCCCCTAGAAATCTCTCATTATGCAATACTATCACAAAATATTGGATTCAATATTTTTTGAAAGTATCTAGAAATAGAAAGAGCAGATGATGATTACAGACTGAACAGAAGCACTTAAAGCGCCTGTGTGTTCAGAGGAAAGCAGAAGAATGTGCAGCAAATGATCTGATTGAGACGGAGCGCAGCAGCTGCACCATCATATCTGTCACTGCGCGGACATGTGCTGAGAAACACACAGATAAACGCACAAAAACACCATTATGAAGATCCACGTCAGAGGCTCAGAATCTAAACATCTACATTCAGTCTGACCAATGTATTTATCTTCACCCATTTTCCCCAGTCATTGAAATTGCTTTTTTTAAATGCAATTTTTTTTAAAAAGAGATACATTTACTTATCATACTCAGATTTGCAAAGATTGTCTCATTGATATGTGTGTTTTGTCTTGCTGTACTGATTTTTTCACCTGTTTAACACAAACAAGTTAAAACAAGTGAATAATCTGCCAGTGCAGAAAGACAAAACACACTGATAATATAAACACACAATCTATGAAAACAAGTCTTGATATCATATCGTCCTTCCTCCAAGGATACTTTACCTTGAAAACAAGACAAAAATACTTACTAAGAGCAGGAATTGTTTTTTTGCATGGCAGCATCTCAAAAAAGTGAGCAGAAAATACAGTAAAGACATTTATAATGTTACAAAAGGTTCTTTTGAACTTTATATTCATAAAAAATCCTGATAAATAAAATGTATCACTATTTTCAACACTGATAATAATCATAACTGTGTGTCGATTATCAGATCCTCATATTAGAGTGATTTGTGAAGGGCCATGTGACACTGAAGACAGGAGTAATGATTATAAATTCAGCTTTGATCACAGGAATAAATTACACTTTACTGTATATTCACATAGAGAACAGATGATTTACATTATAATAATATACTGCACTTTTGATCTGCTACTGACCCGACTTTTGAGAGACTGAATTACACCACAACTATTAATAGTGGCTTTTATTAAACTAGTATAAGATGTCTGGTTAAGTGAGGCAGGTATAAATAATCACACTGACTCCATGTGTTTGGCAGATGATGGACATCTGTGTGTGTGTGTGTGTGTGTGAGGAACTACATACTGTTGTATGTGTTTTCACCAAGATGAGGTATATTAATACTACGTCTCAAATCACACCTGCGGTTTATTGTTCTTCAGTGGGACAGAGAGAGCCAGTGTGAGACTTTAATCACACACAACAGATATTACAGCCATCGCACATGACTAGCCAAAATCTCCGGACTGGTGAGACTTTTAATGTTTTTTAAAGAAGTCTCTTCTGCTCACCCAGGCTGCGTTTACTATACAAAAATACAAATACAAAAACAACAGTAATATTGTGAAATATTATTATAATGTAAATCATCTGTTCTCTATGTGAATATACAGTAAAGTGTAATTTATTCCTGTGATGACTATTATCAGTTTTGAAAAACGTTATTTACACTTATTTCAGGATTATTTGATGAAAAGATCTAGTTTTATTTTTGGGGGAAAGAAATTAAATAAATCAATACTTTTATTCATCAAAGATGAATCAAATTGATCAATAGTGACAGTAAAGACATTTATAATGTTACAAAAGCTTCTGTTTCAAATATACGCTGTTCTTTTAAACTTTCAATTCATCAAATAATCCTGAAAAAATGTAAATAAACAGTTTTCAATACTGACAATAATCATAAATGTTTATCATATTAGAATATGATGCAGGAATCATATTGATATTGATTAATGATGCTAAAAATTCAGCTTTGACCAGAGGAATAATTTGCATTTTAAAATATATTAAAATAGAATGTTAAAATAAACTCTAGAATATTTAACAATACTACTGTTTTTTTTTTCTTTTATCAAATAAACACAGCCTTGGTGAGCAGAAGAGACTTCTTTTAAAAACATTAAAAATCTTACAACATTAAACAAACATTAAAAACCAGCTTTGGACTGGCAGTGTGTGATATACGAGGAGACTTCATACCTGACGACTTTGGTTCCTCCTCGGTTGACCTGCATGTCCACCGTACAAGCCCGAGTTCACGTCCGACGCCAGATTGAGCTCAGAAAACTCGGCCTGAAACACACACCACAGGCGTATCAAACGCATCAAACATGACAGAACGTACGCCCAATCTGAGTCGGTCACTCATTAAACTCATGAAAGCTGGTCAGCGAGGCGCAGAACCACACTGAGCCGAAGAAACGGAGAAAAATACGTAAAATAATGAGTGTTTTCAAACAGGTTTCCATTGATCAGATTGCTCCGCCCCCAGACTCACGCTATTGGTCGGCTGTTTCAGCAGTTCAATCTCAGCAATAAATCAGCTTTTTGAAGGCACAGAATCACAGATATGAGATTTCTACAGTCTATAAACACCAAATCTAATATTGTGATGCCGTAAACCAGCGTCACACATTAACTTAACTATTAAGAGCCAATATTTTTTTATATTTATATTTTTTACACCATATAAAACAGGCAAACAGTTCAAAAATCAAAAATACAGAATAAAACAGTGAAATATTATTACAATGTAAATCAGCTGTTTTCTATGAGATTACATAGTAAAGTGTAATTTATTTATTTTTCGGATTCTTTGACCAATTAAAAGTTTAAAAGAACAGCATTTATTTGAAACAGAATCGTTTGTAACATTATAAATGATCCATTTGATTAATTTGATGAATTTATTTCTTTTTTATTTTAAACAACCCTGAATGATAATAAATGCTTTAAGTCGCACTATACACTTTACTATTCAAGGACGTGGACATCGACACACACTCACACACACACTCACGCACGAAGGTCAAACAGCAGTTAGAGGACACCCACATAAGTCACTCCTATTGGTCGGCTGGCATGAAGGCACTGGATTGGCCGAGAGCACGGGAAGGCGTGCCAGACTGGGTTGCCATGGTTACGGTCTCACATTCAGGCTTCTCTTGCTGGGAGAGAAAACAGGAGAAAGTCCAAGAGACCAACGCTAGATCTCTGTTCATCCAAACACACACTCGTTAACCCTAAAGAAGAGTGTATCAGTGCGATCTGAAGCTTGAAATGGTCAAACTGGAGAATTAAGTGAACTGCAACACCAGTGATGCATTCAGGGAAATGAAGTATTTTTGTGCTCTATATATATATATATATATATATATATATATATATATTTACATATACATCTAATAAATCCTGCTCTCAAAAAACATGAAAAACAGGATTTTCTCCTTAATTTTCTTGAACTTTCTATTTATTATCAGTTCGATGTATCAGAGTGATTAGAGTGAAGGGTCATGTGACACTGAAGACTGGAGTAATGATTATAAATCCAGCTTTGATCACAGGAATAAATTACACTTTACTGTATATTCACATAGAGAACATATGATTTACATTATAATAATATCTCACTGTTTTTACTGTATTTTTGATTAAATAACTGCAGCTTTGGTGAGTAGAAGAGACTCTTTCATAAACACATTATAAAAAAAGTCACACACACACACGTACACACACACAGTCCAGAGTCCACAGTGCTTTCCAAGTCTGCGCTGGCGTCATGATCCATCTGGAATCCTGGCAGGTATTTTTGGACCCGAAGCTAATGGGTGTCATTAGGGTGAAGAACGCAAGGTGCCTTTCACCCGATCACATGACCAGAGCTCTCTCTCACACACACACACAGGATAAAATAATCTCAACATCCTCATAAAATCTGTACAAACAGTCTCAGTGGTGAAATCAGCACAGAAAAACAGCCAAGTTATTTCAAGTAGTGAGAATATTTAGTATGCATTGAGTTTTAGTTAAAGCGCCAATACTATTTAATCCTAAAAAAAAAAAGTTTTGCGATAAATACTCTACTCTGAAGTCACGAAGAACGTGAATAATGTTTGATGTGAGCGTCAGAAGGGACACGAGGACAGGCATCTGGAGGTCAGCCTGGATCCAGATGTTGCGAGCCGACGCTGGAGAACATCACAGGCCCGAGGAGCACAGAGCCTCTGTTGTGGGTCCGGCGGGTCTGTGGAGTGTGTTATTAAGGCCTGCAGATAAACCTCAGCCTTATACGGAGATAAACCCGCCTGAACCCGAGCTCTGTTTACATCTAAAGCTGAACCCATTACGCCCCTTTTTTCAAGAGGTAAAATAAGAGTGTTTAGTGAAGGTCTAGCTGAAAATACCCACAGATAATTTGTTATCGCATGTTCAAATCGCCACTTTTGAGGGTGAGCAAAAACACGCCATTTTTGTGTGTGTCTTTAAATGCAAATGAGCTGCTGCTCCCCGCCCCCTTTCAGGAAGAGGGCGGGGCTTCAAGAGCTCACGCAACAGACAAACTGAAATGTCAGCGGTCAGGATTTACAAACTCGACAAACAGCAGATGTGATGAAAGTGTCTCAGCGTTCGGGAACACACTCGTGTTCAGCGCTTCTGGAGGGAATTAGACCAGATCACTCTGATCACAGACTTTGATTATGTCAATTTGATAAAATGTAAACACAGGGTTTTCAGGAGCCGTCGGGATGGTGTGTGTGAGATGCAGACAGGGTGTGTGTGAACAGCAGCACAGATGTTATCGCAGGTCTAGACGGTGAACATCTGGATCTCACCTGCTCCACACGGTATCGCACTCGCCGTTCAGCTTCCGGCCCCTGAAGTATTTGGCCCTGGAAAACACCAATCATGTGACAGTAAACATTCAAACCCGAACAATCTCCAGCCGAATCTGACCAGTGTCACAGTGCTGACGGGGAAATTACTTTAAAAAGTAGTGTAACTCGTTACTTTAAAAAGTACGTTTTTTTTTCAGATACGTGTTGTAGCCATTAAATAAGCACATTTAGTTTCAAATTTGTTCAAATATCATAATCTTTATAATGTATTATTTGTTTATTTATTATTTTATATTTGTTATTTACTGTTATTTAAATTATTTTATTTTGTTATTATTATTATTATTATTGTTATATTTTTATTGATAAGTATTTTTACATTTATTTTATTAGTATATTATTAGAATGAATATTTTTATTTTATTATTAGATTTGATTAATTTCCATGACTTTTTTTAGATTTTATTATTAATTTCTATGACTTTTCAGTTTGTATTATTAATTACATTTATTTCATTATAATATTATTATTCATTATATTCCATTTTGCTATTATTTATTTTAATATAATTTTATTATGTATTTTTGTTATAATGTTATTCATTAAATTCAATGTCAGACAGGCGCTGTGACAGAAGCTGTGTTTGTGTCCTCACTCCGATCATCAGCGCTTGGAACGAGTCTGAGAGTCTCCCAGACTCTCTCTGACTGCACTCAGGAATGCCCCCACACACACACACACAAACACACAGATCTTCATAAGAGTGTCGGCTGAGACGACGAGTTCCCCAGACATCAATGTCTGATCAGTGTTTTCTCTATATGACGCGCCTCACATTAACTCACAGGCCGGCTCTCATGAAGAGGAGTGTGTTAATGTGTGTGTGTGTGTATGTGTAGTGTATGTGTTGATGAGTGTTTCTCTAGCGCCACCTGCTGGTCTGTGATGGACTGTCACTCCCTCTAGTGGTGAAACACAGGTCGTGCTTCAGCCTCTGCTGCTCACACAGAACCACTTTACAAATATAGATTCTATTCAATTCTAATCAAATTCATTTTATCTAAGTTTAAATCTAAGTTTCATAATTATTTTTTATTATTTTAACTGGCAATTTCTTCGAAAAACTCAATACAACATTTCAGAGCTTGGCATAACAAGGAAAAAAAATATTAAAATTTTTCATTTCCATGACTTTTTCAGATTTTATTCATTTATGTGACTATTTTAGATTTAATTATTAATTTTCAATCACTTTTAAATATTTTATTATTTTCCGTGATTTTTTTCAGAATCTATTTTTAATTTCCATGTTTTTTGTTCATTTCCATGACTTTTTCAGATTTTATTAATTTCCATGATTTCTTTTTTAATTTGATTAATTTCTATGATATTTTTATTTTAATAATTTCCATGACTTTTAAAAAATTTTATTTATTTCCATGACTTTTTCAGATTTTATTAATCATTTTCATGATTTCCTTTTTTTAATTTTATTCATTTCCATGATTTCTTTTTTAAATTTTATTAATTTTCATGACTTTATCCGATTTATTAATATCCATTTCTTTTTAAAATTTTGTAATTTCCATGATTTTTTAAATTTCATTAATACAATTTTAAAAGAAATCATGGAAATTAATTTCCATGACTTTTTCAGATTTTATTAATATCCATGATTTCTTTTTTTAATTGTAATAACTTCTATGATTTTTTTCAGATTTTATTCATCATTTCAATTATTTTCTTTTTTTATTCATTTCCATGATTTATTTTTTTAAATTTTATTCATTTCCATGATTTATTTTTTACATTTTATAAATTTTCATGCCTTTTTCAGATTTTATTAATATCCATTTCTTTTTAAAATGTTATAATTTCCAGGAGTTTTTAAATTTCATTATTTAAAATAAAAAAAGAAATCATGGAAATCAATTTCCATTACTTTTTTAGAAATGATTAATTTCCATAATTTTTGTATTCATGACTTGAGTCTCTCACCAGTCAGTGTGCGGGTCGTCGATGACCAGCAGGACTTTGGGTTTGCGTCGCGCTGAGGCTTAGCAGGCGCTGCGGCGGCTTCAGCCTGAACAGCGCTCAGCGATCTGAGCTGTCTTCACCACGCTGGAGAAGGAGCTGAGGAACCCTGGGGTCGCCGGGTCGCTGGAGTGGCTGGGGTCGCCGGGGTCGCAGGGGTCAGAGGCCGCCGCTCAGTGGCCGGGGACGCAGGAGAGCTACTGGAGCTGCTGGATCGCTCCGTCATGTAGCCGTTGGGCAGGTTAGCCACGAAGCTGCTGTCCGAACAGACGCCTACGCAGGTAATTCATGCTGAGGCTGCTGGGTAATCTGAGAAACACACACAGATCATTAAACACGAGTCATCAGATTAACGAGAACACACACTTTAGATATAAAACTAATTCTCAGCTCTTCAATTCTGTCAATTTTATTATGAAATTTAAGCAGTAGCGTTTTGCCGCTTGTGAACGCGTCATGACAGATCGCGTAACATCTCTTACTCCATATTTAATAAACACCAATAAACAATATGTCGAAAGATACAGCACAACTTACACAACATAATATTGTCAATCAGTGTATATTATAATTATAATATAAATATTATAATGAAAAACGCCTTAAATTTATATTTTTTTATTTGAGTTGTTATTTGTAAGGTTTAATGATTACACAGCGGACAGGGCTCTGTGTGGCGAGATATTGCTTTTCTTTTAACATGCATCTAATATTCATCCAAATGAATAAAGATCAAAATCACAAGAATTGAATTGAAATTTCATAATAATCAAAATAAATAATCGAAAATTACAATTTGTGCCGAGGAATAATTAAACGCTGTACCACGTAAACATAGTAATGTTGTCACTAAACTTAATAGAATTCTGTTTACTTACCAAATGTTTTAACAATTACAATACAGTTACTGTGATGCACGTTTTCTTCTGGAATAGAATTAATAGAATGGAAGAATGGAAAATAAATATAGCAGCAGACTAATTAGATAAGCTGCATAAAAAAACAGACACAGAATAGAATAGAACAATTAAAACTGAAATGAAACTCTAGAAATAAAATAAAATATAAGAATCTCCAATGCATATTTTCTATAATAATGCAGTGGAATATAATAGATTCATTCAATTAAATTGTTACAGAATAGATAAAAAGAAATTCAACGTTCTGAGAAAAAACATGCATGATGGAATAGAATGGAAATACAAATGAAGAAGTTGCAGAAAAGAAATAAAATCAGATTTACAGTACAGTCGTAATTTAGTTTGAAGAGAAGTCTTGATATATCGATCAGATCATCAATCACACACTAGAGCCTCTTACCAGTCGCTTAGCAACCAGTGTGTGTGTGTGTGTGAGAGAGAACAACACATGACGCTCTGAAATTCTGTCAACACGTGTCACTATCATTCACTCTCTCTCTCTCTCTCTCTCTCACACACACACACACACACACACACACACACACACACACACACACACACACACAAACTCTATATTACTCACTCTCGCACACTCTCTCTATCTTTCTCTCTCACTCACACACACATACTCTACTCACTCACTCTACCCACTCACTCACTCACTCACACACACACAGATGGCATGCGCAGCAGAATATGGCCCACCGCAGACACACACATGCCTGGAGTGACATCACTTCAATCCCAGAAACACCCTCCTGTAAATGAACCGATTATTATGAAAGTTCTGACTGGCTCACACACACACACACACACACATAATGAAGCGGAATTAAGCACATCACAGCTGGAGAAGCTCTTTGTGTCGAAGGCCTGCAGGTATTAATGATCTGTGTTGTTACAGAGTCGAGCTAAAAATACTGCAGGACTTCATCTCTCTCTACACACACACACTCTCACAATTTCTCACTGACACACTCATACACACATGCACACACAGGCACACACTCTCTTATTGACATACTGACACACTCATACACACGCACACACACACTCTTACTGACACACTCATTCACACACTCTCTCTCTCTCTCTCTCTCTCTCTCTCTCTCTCTCTCTCTCTTTCTCAATATCTCACTGACACACTCATACACACACTCTCTCAATCTCACTGACACAGTCACACACTCATACACTCTCTCTCTCTCACACACACACACACACACACACACACACTATCTCTCTCAATCTCTCACTGACACACTCATACACAATCTGTCTCTCACGAACACACACACACACACACACACACACACACACACACACACACACACACACACACACACACACACACACACACAGGGAAACTGTTACTGTATTCACTCTCTCTCTCTCACACTTTCTCTCTCAATCTCTCACTGACACACTCACAAACACAGGGAAAGTTTGTATTCAGCTCGTCTCGGATGATATGGATGGATGGATGGATGGATGGATGGATGGATGGATAAAAGATAAAAAGATAGATAGATAGATAGATAGATAGATAGATAGATAGATAGATAGATAGATAGATAGATAGATAGATAGATCAATCAGATAGATAGATAGATAGATAGATAGATAGATAGATAGATAGATAGATAGATAGATAGATAGATGACCAGAATATGATAATGAGCTGTATGACGCGGTGACGCGCTTGCCAGGTTTAGCGCGTCGCGTTTGATTGTCATGTAATAACCCTATGATATTAATGACACTTCAGTCAAACACATGAGTCGAGTCAAAAAATGAGCGCATGCGCAGTGACATCCAACGGCGTCTGCCAGTGTGTGAGGAGAATTAACGGGATAAATAAGACTGTTCTCGCGCAGGACAGAAGAATAACAAGTGTTCGGATATTTTCATGATGAATAATTAATGAGGATAAAAAACAGAAGTGAATAAAGGCGGCTGTGACTGAGGTTTGAGAATGAATAGATCGATATATGAAGGGATTCCCTCACCGACATCAATATCAATATCCACTAGCACTAACAGTTGGTAAATATAACACACATTATGAGGTTTTCACAATTACCCTTCATTTAGACGTGTTATATTATCACACCGCATCTTTAAATGCCCAACCATCAAAAACCGGAGAAGGAAAATACAATATTTAGTATATTTACCAGATTCTCCCTTGTGTACTAATTGTCAGTAATGACACATTAAAAAAAAATGCAATAAATAAATAAAAATGTCATAAATGAAGCCAGAATTGGTTTATTTACCTCAGAAACGTCCGTGCTCGTGCCACACCGACTCCAGCATCAGCGCTCGCGCTCACGGTGCATGACGGGAACGTGCGGAACTCGCCGCATTAATTTACTCGCATCCGATTGGACGAACAGTCTCATCCTTCTGAATATTTAATGAGAGGTACATACGTGCGCATGCGCAGTGACGGAGGGGTGCGCTGCTGCTGCTCAGGGTGTTTCTGCACTAGTGAGAGATGTAAAGCTTCTTCGATTAGATTAATGGACTGGAAGTATGATTAAGAAGCAAGACGACAGTTTTATCGGTGTATTTTAGTGTTTATTCCTCTTAGAGTCCACTCTTATCACAGAACAGCATAATAGTGCTGCATCAGATTTCACACATAAATCAGACATTGATCAGATGCATGAAAGCAGCACCTGTTGAAAACAAATGTTCATAGACTCATTCTGTGCCAAATGTTGATTATGTGAGACTAAATGATGCTAGATAACACAGGAACTGCTTTTATAAACAAAACAAGTACAAACACTACATCTGTGAGTGTACAGGTTAATATTTAAGATGTCAATCAACTTAGTATTGTCGCGATGCAAAAAAGTCACACGTCCTGATGTCCTTAAACATTTGAATAACTTAAACGTTTAAACTCGACTGATAATGTTTTAATAACACAAATATTAGTTGCTAATGCAACTTAACGCACATTATGATTACAGATCACATCACAGCACACTTCTTCTTCTGCGCCTCAGGGTTGTGTGTCCCTGCTGAAGAGCTCCCGGTGTGATCGTGTGGAAGGAGGCGGCTGTGGTGAGATCGACGTCGAGTCGCCGCGCGAGACCAACTCTGAACGGTTCTGTCCACTCCCGCTGGCTGAGACGGCGCGCTCTTCACTGAATACTTCACTGTGCTCTGCGACCCCATGGACAGACTCGCACACGGAGGACACTGGGAACTCTCAGCTTTCTGAGCCGCCAGAGCTGGATGCAGAGGTTTTCTCAGGAGCATCTGAGACAGGAAGTGCAGTGAAGGAGCTTTCAGCAGAGACAGGAAGTGCAGTAAAGAGGCGTTTATCTGAGACAGGAAGTACAATGGAGGTGCATTCATTTGAGACAGGAAATGCAGCAGAGATAGGAAGTGCAGCGGTGGCGCTCTCAGCTGAGACAGGAAGTGCAGTAAAGAGGCGGTGATTTGAGACAGGAAGTTCAGTGGAGAAGCGTTCAGCTAAATCCGGAAGTGCAGTGGAGGCGCATTCATCTGAGACAGAAAGTGCAGCTGAGACAGGAAGTGCAGGGGAGATGCAGACAGGAAGTGCAGCTGAAACAGGAAGCGGAGTGGAGGCACCTTCAGCTAAAACAGGAAGTGCAGTGGAGGCGTGTTCAGCTGAGACAGGAAGTGCAGTGGTGGTGCGTTCAGCTAAAACAGGAAGTGCAGCTGAGACAGAAAGTGCAGTGGAGGCATGTTCAGCTGACACAGGAAGTGCAGCTGAGACAGGAAGTGCAGCTGAGACAGGAAGTGCAGTGGTGGCGTGTTCAGCTGAGACAGGAAGTGCAGCTGAGACAGGAAGTGCAGTGGTGGCGTGTTCAGCTGAGACAGGAAGTGCAGTGGAAGCGTGTTCAGCTGAGACAGGAAGTCCAGTGGAGGCGTGTTCAGCTGAGACAGGAAGTGCAGTGGTGACACCCACAGTTGCGTCTAATGTTGAACTTAAGACCTTAATGAGAGAGCCTGTTCCTCCGGAGAATGAAGTGTGTTCTGGGCCAGAATCTGGACCCTTGAGTGAACTGTTCAGACCCAGCGTGGATGATGACTGAGGTTTGGCCTGGTTCTGGTGCTTTCGAGGTTTGCCTCGTTTCTCTTGTGTTTTCCTGAGCGACTCCGGCCGCCACAGCGACGTCAACACGCGCCAAAACCCGACCGCACTCATCTCAAACGTGCCATTCTCCTCTGCGTACGTAATGAGGAACTCTGGGTAGACCTGAGCCCTGTCGAACACCACAAAGATGGAGGGGTCACGTGGATCATCGACACAGCTGTCGTACAGACTTCCCTCGGTGCATTTGGCCGGAGGTTGGCGGAACGAGCCGCTCCTCGAGTGTAGTAGCCGATCAACACCCTGCACGCGAACACACGCCTCACTGCAAACCCGTCCGTCCGCTCGTCCCAGTACCTGGCGTCCTTTGAGAAATACATCCCTGACAAATAAGGGGAGAAATAAGGGGGGAGAATATATAAGCAAATTCACTTTTTAAAACATTTTAATTCGTAATGTTTTGTAATTCATTTTAACGGGTTGCTCGTTACTTTACTCGTCACATCAAAAAATGTATACGATTACGTAATGCACGTTGCTTGTAATGCATTACTTTACTCGTAACATTATAAGTAATCCAATTACGTAATGCACATTACTTGTAATGCGTTACTTTACTCGTTATATTATAAGTAATCTGATTACGTAATACATGATACTTGTAATGTCTTACTTTACACGTTATATCATAAGTAGTCTGATTAAAAAAAACTGGATGTCAGGGAACATTCAGAAATACTGTTCTCATATGTTAGCAAAACGTTCCTGAGAACATATTTAGTTAGCTGGGTTCTACTTGTGATTAAACATACCCTTCCCATAAGGTGCATCAACCTCCTGAAAGTCACAGTTTCTGTGACACACACCATCGACAAGAGAGGATATGGTGCCGTGGAATAAAAGCCGCTCACGACATCTCTCACACTTGTTTACAATTTTCATTTGTTCTTTTTTCCTGCAGAAAAATTGTTAATGCAAATAAAACTTGGATTAAAGATTTGAGTGAGATAATTAATTCTTCTCCACAGGCCTGGACTGATACCCACGTCATGAAGTTTTCCCAAAGTTCCCTGTTTTGCACACGTTCGATCTGTCGGACTGTAAAACCCCTCAGAGTTTCATTGAAGCGCTCCTGGACTCTCACGTAATCTCTGTGAGCCGGCGGGAGACGCACTCTCTGCAAATAAACGAGAGATTTTATTAGAGAGCAGCGAGGATGATGATGAAATGAACATTCTAGATCTGCTGTGAAGCCTAAACACTCTCTGTGACTGTGATCTCCTGTTATCACTGTAAAGCTGCTGTGAGACTCTGTGTTGTTAAAGAGCTGTATAGATGAAGGAGACTTGAGAAAAAAACTGAACCTGAAATCCAGATTTAGGAATCGCAGTATGGTCCCAAAATCCAGGAACACCTTTAGAAAATTTAGTCTTTCTGGCACCACAACCTCTGGAAAACAAAGATCACACTGAATAACACAAGACAACAGTCAGGAGCATGACATCAGCGCACAGGACATTTGTGACCGCAGTCACCTCGCTTTAGCCTTCTGGACATCGAAAGCGATGAAACAAACGTGGGCCGTCGCCTGACGGGTCTCTCTGTGCCGCTAGCTTAATTTCGTTGTTTCATGTCTGTGAATTTAACAATTACTAATATGTTATTAAAATCAAAGGTTGCATTTATTAGCATTAGTTAAGGCACTGTGAACTAACATGAACAGCTGTATTTATATTAACTAACATTAACAAAGATGTATTAACAATTAACAAATGTATTGCTCATAGTTAGATCATGTTCGTAAATACATTAACTAATGAACCTTATTGTAAAGTGTTCAATTTTAATACAGCTGAAACCCACACAGAACACTGGCTTATAACAACAGACCTGTGAAATGGAGCTCATAGAAACGGTTTCCCGCTGTGAACTTGATGCCAGAATCCTCCTGGTTCTGCTGTAAATACTCCTGATATCTCTGCTCCAGCTTCTCACTGCTGACTGATGACAGTTGGTGCATCTCTGCCTGAGACAAAGAAACATGTCTAACAGCAGCAGTGATGGGGCCGGTTGCTTTTAAAACTATTGTGGTATCATATTGCATTACTCCCTAAAAACTACTTACATTAGTTTTTACTAGTTACTTTTAATGGTAATGCATTAGGCTCTCTTCCAGACCTTACAGGTGTTTCTTTACTGAAAACAAAAAATCATAACTGTATTAAGCAAATTATTTAAACTGAAAAGTAAAAAAAGTATCTTCAGTATTCGCTACATCACAGAAGTAATCTGATTATGCAACGTGTTGCTACATCACAGAAGTAATCTGATTACGTAACGTTTTACTCGTTACATCACAGAAGTAATCTGATTACGTAACGTTTTAACTCGCTACATCACAGAAGTAATCTGATTATCGTAACGTGTTACTCGCTACATCACAGAAGTAATCTGATTACGTAACGTTTTACTCGCTGACATCACAGAAGTAATCTGATTACGTAACGTTTTACTCGCTACATCACAGAAGTAATCTGATTACGTAACGTGTTACTCGCTACATCACAGAAGTAATCTGATTATGTAACGTGTTACTCGCTACATCACAGAAGTAATCTGATTACGCAATGCACGTAATGCGTTACTTGTAATGCGTTACTTTTGATTATGTAATGCATGTTACTTGTGATGTGTTACTGTACTTGTTATGCGTTGCCCCAACACTGATCCCCAGAAAGTATTTGCTCATTAACACTTCAAGCAGACGAATGCAGTTGATCAAACATACTATAGATGCGTACTGGATCCAGCGATTGTACTCGTCTCTCCAGTACCAGGTCCAGGCAGTGGTAAGGAGCATGGAGTCGGGAAGCAGCACAGAGGATTTCGTCGAGAGGCGCCGGACCTCGTCCAAACCCAGAGTCATCTCCTCAAAAAACACCGGCTCGTTTCCAGAACTGTCCAGGAGCAGACACACGTCACGGAAATTATATGTAGACTATAAAGCATTTTCTGAACTATGGCGCATACACACCTGTGTATGTTGGACGGGTCACAGTAATCACGCTCGATCTGCTCACTGTGGGGTAATTCGTGCCATGTTCGGCCCACCTTCACCTCCCACTTATAGGGCATCTTAAAGTGTGTCTTTCTGCATTGGTCTGCAGACAGAAACACTGATATCTGAATCTCACTGCTTCAATAACAACACAACAATTAGCAATAAAGAGCAAAGTGCCTGATTTCTGTTCACACTAGGACCTCTTGCATGTGTGTATATATATTTGTTATGAACAATGTGGGGTTCAAATATGACTGGAATTAAAAACCAGCTGGTCCAGTACAAGGTGGATCACAAGGTGGCACACACACACACACACACACGTACCGTCTCTGCAGAAGTCTCTGACGAGGAAGGATAGGCAGATCTCGTTCTCTGCAGATGAGGTAAAAGCAGAATATAAGGCAAATATTCTCGTTGCTTTACTAATAACTGTAAACCCTAACACTCACAATAATTGACTGGTTTGGGTAGGACAAACTTATTAGTAAATTAAACTAATTAGTGAAGTCAAATTAACGTTTATGAGTATTTAGCTTTCTTTTAAGTTCAGGGAACAGATATATTTTAAGTACCATTGTTTTGAGTTTTATGAAATTATATATTTTAATTTAGACGAACTTAAGTTTAACTGAAACTGGGCTGGGATTTCACACACACACACACACACACACACACACAAGGACAGGAGAGCTGTCAGTCAATAAATGGGAAAACAAAAACTAGCGTTACTTTTTTTGAAAAGTAACTCCGATATTTTGTTGTACATTTTAAAAGTAATGTGTTACTTTACTAGTTACTTGAGAAGTAATCTGATTACGTAACAGAAGTAACCTGTGCCGAGTCACACACACACTGGTCTCCAGCACACCTGTGTGGTCTCCCGGCTGGACCCCGGGCCGGACGCCCTCCGCCCTCACACACTGCTCGCGGCTCTTCAGAACGAAGATGTTGCGGTAGACGAAGGGAAGCTCGTCCGTCAGCTGACGACACACTCCTCTGGAGAGCAGGACTTTGCGCACACGGGGCTCGCTGGGAGGTCGTGGGTCCGGCTGCAGTCCGCAAGCCCGCAGCGCCCCCGCATGAAGTCCTCACACACGTGCAGCCGAGTGCACTTCTCTCCGTCAGGACAGATCCCGTCAGGCCCTCGGCCCCGGTTGAACATCATACACACCTGAGAGGAGGACACACACACGTGAGCACGCTGCCACTCCAATTCCAGATATCCGACTCAATGCATATAGATTTAATACAAATAGACCACATTTAAAAAAACGATTAATCGAAATTCGCCATGCTTGGCAGCTCACGGGCGGCAGGAGCGCGCTGTCGGACTGCAGCAACAGCAAACGCAGATGCTCCTGGCTCAGGCGGGTCATGTGATGCGCTCGCAGGATCCTCATGTTGTGCTCGGATCCGCAGCTGCTGGTGTCCAAAACTGCAGTTAGGCCTTAGACACACACACGCACACACACATGCGCACGCTTAAAGTCCGGTCTGAATGGCCGTTACATCGAAAAATGTAATATGATTATGTAATGGACATTACTTGTAATGCTTTTTTAATCACTTTACATGTTACATCATGTGAATCCGAAGTAGAAAAAACATCATACTTTGGTAAATCATATTTCTGACATAAAATGTGGAAGCTTCTTCATAAGCTTAAGCTTAAACTCATAAGCTTCCACATAAAACAATGATACTTAAAAAATATCTATCTATCTATATATAAAAACACACACACATGCTTGTAAATATTTAAGAAATATTTTCATGTATGTACTGTATATAGATTTATATATAATTTATAATATATATAAATATTTTATATAAATAATATTTTTTTCTTAAATATACATGGATGTGTGTGAATTTATTTATATACAAAATAATTATACACAGTGCATCCACATTTATTACGTAAACACAAACTTTTATTTTGGATGTCGATTAATCGTGATTAATCGGTTGACAGCCCTGAACATATCATTAAAAAACGTATAATAATATGCAAAAATAAAATGACCTTTTTAGGTCATAATTATAACATAAAAAGTCAAAATGATGACATGAAGACAACTTTTTAACATCATAATTAATTACTGAGTAATTAAGCATGTTATAATTATCATTTGATTCGTTAACATCAATTTTCTTAATTTAGACTTTTTAGGGGCCGTTTACACGACAGAGTTTTCAACTTGATAAGTAAAACATTTTATTTAAAATTATACGGTATTAAATTTTGTACCTTTATTGTCTCCGTGTGTAAACTACAAAATTACAAACATTATGTGTTCAGTCTATAATTCCTATTTTATAATCTGATAATTATGACTTGGTATGTCACAATTTTTACTAGGCCTCTTTATCCCATAATGACTTAGCTTGTCATCATTTTGAATTTTTATCTTATTTTAGTATGTCATAATTGCATACAATAAGTTTTATCTCAAAATTATAAGAATGTCAAAATATTTAACTTTTTTATGTCATAGTTTTGATTTGTATGACATATGTTTCTTATGTGGAAATCATTTTTTTACAGTCTATGGTGGAAATAAATGAGCTTCCGTATTGATCAGATTACGTGTTTATATATTTAAGTTAGTGTTGACTGAAAGTGTGTGTTTGGCTGATGTGTAGTTCTGATCAGCAACACACACCGTCTGTCATGTGTTCTGATTGTGTGTTTGTTTATCTTTCTGTTTTTATAATGTTTGTTATCCAATAAATGACACGTTTAAGCACTGTGACAACTTGCCACGTGTGTAATCGGTCTCCACACACACACCTGTTGCAGCGGCCCATCATCAGCTCGTACTTGCACATGTGCAGGTCTCCACAGAACAGCTCGTCACACTCGCTCCTCCGGCACAATTTGACGTTAGCCTGGGCGAACACCTCTCGGCGGCCGTCCCGCTGGATGACTGTGAATGCGCCGCTTTCCCGCAGGATTTTATCCAGAGAATTTTGAGGCGATATTTCCGTCAGCCCGAATGAAATATCCAGGAGTTGCTCGTAGTCCATCGCTCCGTGATTCCCGCACAGGACCTGCAGGATCGTGTTCTCCGCCATGATTAAAATGAGTTTCTCTCTGAACACTGACTCCGGATCAGCAGCACCTGATGGGTTAATTCTCGTTCCGAGGAAACGAAACTCACGAGGAAAAACTCATTAAAGGACCAGTAAATGCTATTCAATGTATCAGGAACGCATTCATTGTGTGATTTTAGCGGCACCTAGTGGTGAGTTTGCGAACTGCACCCAACAGAAGTTACAGTGGCCGACATGAAGTGAAAGTGGCCAGTTAAACCAGATTTTTTTTTTATTGAACAATTATTCATGTACAAACAGTAAGGCAATAGTAACAATTCATTACATTAGACAAACAAATACATACAGAACAGGTGCATGAAATAAAAAAAACTTAAGGTAAATAAATAAAAATAAATAAAATAAAGTAGGGGCTAAGGTTTTTTGTTAAATCATACTCTTCTATGACAGATAAAAGACTCATTGCATTTGTCTTTTTTATCACTTTGAGGGCTTTTAAAAATGAAACAAATTCCAGATAAACCATAGATATCCGTAATAAAGGCTAGATTTCTCGTTCCGCGCTGCTGGCCATTGGAGTCAACGTCCGCACCTGGCGGCCATCTTGTCACAGTCGGCTCGCTCACTCGTAACTATGTGTTTTAATAGTGCATGTACTTTTTAAATAACCATAACTTGCTCAATTTTCTACCGATTTTCAAACGGTTTGGTTTGTTCTAAACGTCAGAGATGTGGTTATTATGACACTGCATACTTAGGAATAATACGTGTATAAATAAATAATCATCCAGAATTATAGCCACGTTAAAGCTACACCGTGTGATTTTTACCCCCATCTAGCGGTGCAAGGGTATATGACCATCCAGTTACAGACTATTAGTTTCTGTTCCTCTCAATTCCGATTTCATCCTACGGTGGCCAGTGTAGTCCAAGATTAACATGGCTTCCAGTTCAACCTCGTCCATGTAAACGCGAAAGGCGAAGCTTGAATTAACGGGGCATGTCCCTCTTTGGTTAATGTACTTTCAAGATGGAGGGGCAACATGGCGACCGACATTAGAACCATTTACCCTGTATGTATTTTCAATGGCATATTATACACTCACGAGATACTTTGTTACTTGAACGAAGTAAATATACATTAATGAGCACATATATTTTTGAAAGAACTATGTGTTTTTAGCTAAGAATAAACTAAAAGAGTTACACAGTGTAGCTCTAATAACGTTTGTAAGAAACCAAACCGTTTATAAATCCGTCAAAATTTCAACAAGATAAGAGTATTGTGTTCGTGCTGATCACTCATCTTACATAAGCTTACCTGTGACAAGATGGCCGACGGTAATGACGATAGAGACTCCAGCCGTAAGACATCTAGCCTTTATTATGGATATCTATGTGTATGCTATTCAATTTGAATTTATCAGGAACGCATTCATTGTGTGATTTTAGCGGCACCTTGTGGTGAGTTTGCTTACTGCACCCAACAGAACTTGAGAACTTGATGTGAGAGTGACCAGTTAAACAATGAGGTTTCTTTACAAAGATAAGCCAAGCTTTGAACATTTTTTGAAAGAGACAAAACAATATGGTATTTCATTAGATAAAACTAAGAACAAAAAAGCAAGAAAGACATATGATGCATTTTGTAACTTTAATTTATTGTAACTTTACCCCTGGCATGTTCTTTCTTTTTTTTTTTTTCCTTTATTTTCTATTTGTTGTGAGTTGTATTGTCGTGTAAATCTCTTTGTATATTCTCTGTTGCAATAAAAAAAGAAAAAAAAATCTTTACAAAGATAAATTAATAAGTTATGTTTTCTTAATTATTCAGTAAAACGGTGAATAATATTCTGACTTGTTCATCATTGTGTAAAAATTGGATCAAAATGACATTTCAGTAGTTTCTCCTTGTATAAACTGACGAATCCTTCTTTAGCCTCGTGTTTCTGACAGTAAAGCATAACATGTTCCAGTTTCGTCTGTGTGTTGGACCTGGAGACGCCATTATATCTCGAACAAGGTCAGTCACAGAAAGATTAAGCCGATGGTCAAGCCTGACTTGTGGCGTCCGTTCCTCTGGAAAACTCTTCCAATCACGGAGCATTGATGCAAGATGGAGACAACACACCACAGTTGTGTACAGGAAAGCTTTATTGTGACAATTATCTCAAATATTGAGATTATTACAAAGTTCAACGCAAAATCAAGACAAATGATACATTTCCATTCAAATATAAATTCATGTTATAGATCTCAAAGTGAATAATATTTCAAAGTATATGTTTGTTTTTTGTTAATGCAGTCTTTAACTGGATCTTCCAATGAAAGCACAGTCTTCACTCTTCAAGCTGAGGTTCTCCAATCATTTAGTGTTCTTAAACCCCGCCCCCTGCAGAGCCACGCCCACATCTCAACATCCAATCCACAACCGGTGCACAGAACCAAAGCTTTATTTTATTTTCTCAATAATTCCCTACACTCAGATGTATGTAGGAGGCATTTTTTTGATTTATGTCATTTTAATTTCACAACACTTGACAGAGTTTTATGAAAACATATTTTATAAAGTGCATTAAATTGCAAATTCATTTGTTTAATATAAATGGACAATAAGAGTGGTGTCAAACTCATGCCTCGATGTAAAGATCTGTCGACTTTATCCTGAGAACACAAGACACCAGGGGCCGTTCACCAAACATTCAATTTCTTGTTATTCTCCGAATTAAGAAAAAAGATAAGAATATGTTATTTGCATAAAAACTGTAATATTTGAAAAGTTGGAAAGAATTGTACCTCTCTATATAAAATCAGATTTGGTGGACCCAACCCCAGAACATCTCTTTTCTGCCATTTCAGTTAATGCGCAACATTTATAACGTGATTATCAGCATTAACTTCTTTCTACTGGCTTCCTCAAGCCTCAGATCACATGGAGGATCAGCAAATAATGCATTCAGACTTTTGAGTCTTGGGAGAAGCTGAAGATGAAGATGAAGCGGAAGTCTGTACATGAGAAGCATTTGAGGAAGAGGGGCGATAAATCTGTGTGGAGGAAGAAGGAGAAACATATAAGAAAGGAGAGGAGGAGGGAGAAACATATGAAGAGGAAGAGGAGGGAGAAACATTTAATAAATGAGAGGAAGAGCGATAAACATGTGAGGAGGAAGAGGAAGATGTAGCGTATGATGGAGTGACCCTAACGCTGGTGTTTGCGCTGCTGTATGAAGGAACCGGTCTCCTCACCGTCACCGCGGGTCTGCCAATCACGTCCTCACACACACTCGAGTCTCTGTACTCGATCAGGTACTCGGGGTAGATCTGGTGCTTCTCAAACACAACGAATATGGACGGGTCGCGGACGTCGTTCACACAGCTGTCGGTAGAACACGGTGTCTCCTCCATCTTTAGACGGGGGCCGCAGATACTCCGAGTCTCCTCTCGTGTAGTCGCCCACCAGAACCCGGCACACGAACATACAGCGGGTGCCCGCGTCGCTAGTG
The DNA here is from genome assembly GCA_030378365.1 of Hybognathus amarus. Lineage (NCBI taxonomy): Eukaryota > Metazoa > Chordata > Actinopteri > Cypriniformes > Leuciscidae > Hybognathus > Hybognathus amarus. The sequence goes on along the minus strand of JAQIUQ010001637.1, from coordinate 674,859 downwards.
TAACCGTGCGAGTATTTCGCGTCTCGGGCAAAATAACTTCCTGTGAAAGAGATGGAGAATAACTCGTCCTGTCCTCGGGTCAGAATGGCCATGTTTGTATTGTTTATTATGTACAGAAGCGTACTGCATTCACTTGAAGAAAAAAAATCTACTCTGTTTTTCTGAATTAACAAGTTAATTATCTCAGAATTACGAGATGATTTTTCATGAAAAAAAAAGAAAAAAAAAAATTAACTCGTTAATTCAGAAAAACAGAACAAAAACTTTTTTTTCCCATGAAAAATTATCTTATAATTCTGAGATAATTAACTTGTTAATTCAGAAAAACAGAGTAGATTTTTTTTTCTTCAAGTGAATGCAATACGCTTCCGTAATTATGTGCACTTCCTGAACGTCACCTTTCCCGTAGGCGGTCCCGTGCGTCCCGCAGATCCTCCAGTCGAAATTGTTCAGGCTGATGGCGTCGACGTGCTTGCGGTCGGTGCCGTGGAACAGCTGCCTCTCACACACGTCTCGGCCTCGGCTGCTCTTCTTCATGCAGTCCTTCTGCCTGCAGGGGTCAAACAACACTGGGGTTCATATCAGGGGCCGTTTCACACAACGCTGCTTTCAACTATTTGTCCACCTTATTCTGCGCCAGTTCTATTTCCCATGATTCATAGCGGGTTCAACTGACTAATCTGTTGAAGTATTTGTTTACATAGGATGCTAGCACTCTAGTCCAGACCACTCATCTATAGAATGATCTATTATATAGATTGGTGGTCCAGACATTAGAAAAATATCATTCTACACATGCGTTTTATATTCACGGACATGACCGTTATGTAAGCGACTTTAAAACTTTCACAGAGATCTTAAAGAGAAGCCACAAAGAAACCTTTCTTTGAAGTGAATTATTCGTTTTTTTATTTATTTCAATCAATGTTTCATCAACCAATTGCCTGGTTTTAATAAATAAGAAGTATATAGTAAACAATAGATGATCATGACAGAGGCGACAGCGTGCAGACTGGACTTTGGTCTCATGAATGAAACTCAGCGTAACGTTACGCCTAACCTCACCGGCCTGAGAAATATATAGACTGTATATTTGAAAGCAGAGGTAGACAGGTGTCAAAGGACTAACCTTATAGTCCTGTTATTCTGCAGCAGTCGGGGTGATAGAAACTGTCGGATGTTTGCTGGATTAGGGAGATTGTGCAGTCATGCATCAGCTATACTTTGGAAGTTATGAAGCAAAGAAAAACGTTCATTTTGTTTTTATCTGTAATTTAATAAAAAATAACGTGATCAGATCACATTTGATGAATGTTTTTTTGATTTAGTTTAGCGATGTGGGGATGAGACAATATAAAATGCACGGCAAAAAGCATAGACCAGACTTGAACTGGAAGTTGGCAACCAGAGTCGTCGTCATGGCAGCGCGCATTGTTTAGGGCAGAATAAGGTGGATAGATTGCACAATATATTTTCTTTTCTCTTCTATATTTGTTTAAGATTTTTACTCTATATGTTTCATCGCCTGGCAGCAGAAAACAGTGTTTATATTGTTTTTCATAGATCCGTGTGGATGGTGAGTTATATGGTGAGTTATAATGGTTATAATGGAGTGCATGTCTTGTGGACTTACCACTGAAACACTTCCCATAATGCTCTGTTCTGGATCCTGTCAATCTTCAGAACGCTGAAGCCTCTCATGGTGCGATTGAACAGGTCATTGATTTTGATATATTCACCGGCCGTGCTTTGCAGCGACACTCTCTGCACAGAAAAGTGCAGGATAACATCAACATGTACAATCAGTGTCATTATGAAGGAATCTGACAGCCTGCGCTCACCCTGTATCCGGTTTCAGGAGTCAGAGCTTTATCCCAGTGTTCCGGCAGAGCCTTTAAATTGGTGAATGTCCTTTTACTGAGAACAGATGTGAAGAGTGTTCTGTCATGCACGGTTTTTAGAAAGGGAAAGGGAATGAGTGTGAGCACAGGAGCATTTTCTTACGTTGTCTTGATTGTTCGTGCATCAGCTGCCGACACAAATTTGGGCACGACGTCTGACGAGTCTTTTGGTTGAGTAGCGTTTGTTTTCCTGGATCATATCTGAAGAGCAAGATCAGTTCAGACGCCATTAAGACACTTAGTTCTTTCAAAAATATGTGTGCTCATTAATGTATATTTACTTCGTTCAAGTAATAAAGTATTCTCGTGAGTGTATAATATTCCATTGAAAATGCATACGGGTAAGGGGTTCTAATGTCGGTCGCTAAGTTGCCCCTCCATCTTGAAAGTACATTAGCCAAAGAGTGACATACCCGTTAATTAAAGCTTCGCCTTTCACGTTTACGTTTAAGTTAACACTCATGGACGAGGTCGAACTGGAAGCCATGTTAATCTTGGACAACATTGGCCACCGTAGGAGTTGAAACGAAATTGGAATTGAGAGGAACAGAAACTAATATTCACTGGATGGTCAAATATATTTCACCGCTAGATGAGGGTAAAAATCACACAGTGTAGCTTTAAGGGCATATAGAGCTGTGTGAAGGTGCTTCAAGACAGTCAGTGATGTTACCATGGAGACAAATTAACAAGTTACAAATCACGTTATGCATACAAGTTACAAAATCAATCAGATTACTTCTGTGAAGTAACGAGTATAGTAACATTACATGCATTACATTACTAGATTTCTTTATTGCTGCAACTTTATACATTTACACATAAATATTTTAGTTACTTTTTAAAAAAAGTAATGAATAGGACTTTTTATTTTAATAAATTTGCTTGTAGAAAAAAAAGAGCTAATATGAAAAGTAACATTTTTTGACAACAAAGGTGTCATTTTTTAAGGGAGTAATGCAATATTGTAACGCATTACTTTTAAAAGTAACTTCCTCCAACACGGCTTGTCCGTATCGCAGGGCACTGAATGGTAAAAGGTGTTTTGTTAGGTTACCCTGGAAGCTGAGGGTGTAGGTCTGTGATCCGGCTGTGAACTCCACCACGGCACTGCTATCAGCCTGATACTTATGCTCCAGCTCAGCACTAGAGATGGAGGACAAGCTGTGACCCCCTCCCTGATGAAGAACATAGAACATCATGACGAGTCAAGTAACAGATTACAAGTAACGTGTATTACATAATCAGATTACTTATGATGTAACCAGTAAAGTATTACGCCAACACAACAGGCACGTACCGCTGTAGCATACGGGATCCAGTTTCCATTCTCGTCCTCCCAGTACCAAAGCCACTCAGTGGTCAGAATGAAGGTGGGCTGGACCACGGACGACACTGTGGACAGACGCCGCACACTGTGACGGCCTTGGGTCATCGTATCAAAATAAATTTGGTTGATTCCAGAGCTTTAGAGAGAAACAGTTAAAACAAACGACAAACCACACATTAGTTAATAAACTGACTGAATAAATAGATTTATTATGATGTTTAGCAACACACTAAAACCAATGCAAACACCTTAACAATTGACTAGCAACCACTTCATCCTCATGTGCTTTTTATCACCCACCTGTAATTACTTTTAGGATCACAGTAATCTTTCTCAATGGCCTCGTGAGGAAGCGCTTTCCATTCGGATCCTTCCTTAACTTCCCATTTATAGGGCAGACTGGAATGCTCCTTAAAACATGAGTCTGGAACACAGGAGTGCACTTCAGTTCACAACACACACGACTCTATGAATCATATGAGCACAGAGTTATGGAGCTCTTACCACCGTGCTTGCAGAATCCTTTGATGAAATACATGCAGATCTCAGTTTTCTCTGAGAGAAGAAACACACACACACACATCACTCACCACCGAATTATAATCTTTTGAGCTGAATATTGCATTCTCATATTTAAAGGATTATTCCACTTCAGAATTAAAATCTCCAAGATGTTCATGTCTTTCACACAGGGTTTCTCTCCATATAGTGTCTTCAATGGGGTCCAACGGGTCAAAGGTCCAGATGTGAGTTTCAGTGCAGCTTCAAAGTCTCAACACGATCCAGCCGACGAATAAGAGTCTGATCTAGACAAACCAGCGACATTTAGAACAAAATACACATTTATACACTTTTACCACTAATGCTGGTCTTGCACTCGCTGTGATGCAACACACATTACGCAATCAGGGTGAAAGGTCAAGTGGGACGTAGGCGGAAGAACAGACCCAGTGTTTACAGAGCGAACGCACAACGACTGAGTCATCAAACGACATTTACAAAAAAACTAAATAAAAAGTAAAACAACGATGTCGGACGAGTTTGAAGTTGGAGAAGAAAATGAGATCCTACATTTCTGACCCGGAACATGCGTGATTACCGGATTGTGTAATGTGTGTCGCATCACAGCGAGTGCAAGACCAATATTAGTGGTAAAAGTGTATAAATGTGTATTTTGTTATAAATGTCAGCTGGTTTGTCTGGATCAGACTCTTATTCCTCGGCTGGATCGTGTTCGAGACTTTGAAGCTGCGCTGAAACTCACATCTGGACCGTCGACCCGTTAGACCCCAAAACCTCTTCTTTTTTTGAACCTCTTCTTTTTTCACTGAAAGAAGAAAGATATGAACATCTTGGATGACGTGGAGGAGAGTGAACGACAGTAAGAGGTGATACCTATCGGGGATTGTGGAGGCCTCTGAGCCTCTTGTCCTCTAAAACCATTCGATGGCCTTCGGTTCTGAGCATTCGGGCCTCTCTTGGGGTTCTCAGCATTCGGGCCTCTCTTGGGGTTTCTGAAACGAGGCTTCAGGACTTCAATGTTGGAGTAGATGTCCTTCATGATGGGCATGAGTTCGCTGGGAACGCCTCTGTCCTGCAGGGCTTGCAGTGGATGAGGCTCGTAGAAGTCGTGCGCTCGAGTGCAGTCCGCAGGATCCACGCAGGTATTTCTCACAGATGTGGAGTCTCTTGCAGTTCTCGGCGTCCTGACATCGGCCGTACTGTCCCGTGCCGTTATTATAGGAATGACATACCTGAAAAACAACCATTATTCGGATGAAGTTCGTTTCTGCCACGGAAATTAAAATAACAATTTTTCTCACAGTTCAAAGTTTAACAATGCGCAAATGCAAGTTTATATCTCACAATTCTGAGAAAAAAATCAGAATTGTGAGAAATAAACACAATTGCGACAGAACTTCGACAGAAAATCTCATAATTCCGACTTTATTTCCTGCAATTCAAAATGTTTTAACTCGGAACTTGCGACTCTTCAATTCTTCAGTTGCGCTTTATTCTCACAGTTTTTCACAAATTTCTTGCAATTCTGAGTTTATATCTAATTGTGAGGGGAAAAAAAGTCAGATTTGCGAGTTTAGGCCTAGATCTCGCAATTGTGACTTTTTTCTCAATTCGCTTCCGTAGGTTCTTGTTTTTTTTCTAGTGGTACAGTATAGAAAGTGCACGATCACATTAAGAGTCCTTTAATAAATTCAACAAGGAACATATAGGAGAATCACAGGACATAAAGCTCAGGAAGCGTCTGACATTGACGAGGCCGAACAATGAGCAGAAAGAGCTTAAACACAAGAGGGTAATCAACCGAACCATAACTAATCCAACCAAGGGCACTAACTAGGGAACAAAACAGGGACAGAACACAGTGAAAACAATCAAAACTGAACATCCCCGTCACAGCTACACTGAATCTGATAGACTCAAGGTTTGAACTATGAACGGTGTAGTTCAGAGCCACTGTACGTATTGCGGGGTGAAATAAGTGAAATCCTCTTACAGCCGGCAGGAGAGAGTGGTCGCTCTGCAGAAGCAGAATACACAGATGCTTTATGTCCAGTGTGTTCAGACCATGAGCCCTGAGCACAGGCTCGTTCCGATCCGACGACAGATCGTGACTGAACCGACATCCTCGTCTGTGGGATAAAACACATCCGTTTCAGGAACACACAGTTGCTGCGGTGCAATTTTGGTAACGTTTAAGCTTTAGTATGAACCATCTCCTGCACTGCCTAAAGAGATAGTTTACCCAAAAATTAAAATTAAGTTATTAATTTAGGAGCCTATGTAGCAGTGATCCACCTCTCAAATTTAATCAAAAATATCTTAATTTGTGTTCCGAAGATGAACGAAGGTCTTACGGGGTTGGTACAGCATGGGGGTGAGTAATTAATGACTTAATTTTCATTTTTGGGTGTTCATTTTTTCATTTTCATTTCACGTTTAGTCAGAACTTTGGTAGAGAATGTTCCCTGTTAGCTGGCTGTATACGTGTAAAAATAAATAAATAATACTGAATCCAGTATACGCCTTATTCACGGCAGCGCCATCTTTGATTTTTAGTGAGAATGAAAGCGAGGCTGTGAGGGATAGACATGCATCTCTTCTTCAATGGGCTGTACTGTTATTTGATGTGTTTTCGGATTGTTCTGCTCATGAAACACAGGAAAAATATCTTTCGAAGAAATGTCAGTTGACCAAAAACTTCCGACAATGTAAGCTGTGGAAAATTGTAAGTAATCTAGGAGCTTTATTCAGCTTTTTACAGCGGATGCCATTGGAAACACGGTAAGTCTATCCTTCACAGCCTCACTTTCATACCTGTCATGGCGCTGCTCTGAATAAGGTCTATTGTTCGCCACTGATATGCAGTGTAATGTCTCGTGATTCATGAATCACCTGGCTTATGAATATTGCTAGTAAACAATGATTCCCAATGTTTATACTCTTCCACTAGATTTGAAAAACTTTATAGAGACAAACTTTATAGTTATTCTGAGAAAGCCTGACAAAACATTTCAAAAGTTTTAAGGTTTTAAGTTAAAAGTAGTAGTCAGATAGACAAACAGTTAGATAGATAGAGACAGACAGATAGATTAATCTTCATTTGTAGGAAAATCACAAATCTGATCAGTTATAATAGAAAAGTCAGATCAGTCTGCCCAGATAGCAGACAGACGTCAATTCAACGTCTATTTTTACCCTTTACAAACCAAAAACAGACGTTGAAGCGATCCAAACTGATCAGTTGTCGATCAAATTTTACGAAGAGTAAGTTTGGTGATTCTAGAGGGAGTTAAGAGTCAGAAGAAGAATCAATATGTCTGTTTTATTACTCACCTTCCTTTGGCGAAACGGCAGGAACCGAAAAGATGCCACTTGCACAGGTGCAGACCCGCACAGCCCGGGCAGTTCTGCGCTCGACAAAGGCGAACTTCGGTTCGGACGATCACGCTCTTCTGTCCGTTCATAACCGCGACGACGAAGCACTCACTCCTGCCGAGGACCGACTCCATGTCTTCATTATTCAGACCGAATATTGATCTTAAATCATCGAACTTCATAGATCCATTATGATCACAAATCCTTGTAATGATCGCCGCCTCGGCCATGTTGTTGATTCTGTTCTACAGACTGAATGGACAAACAGGGAAAAGAAACAGTGAGGAAAGGAAAACGAAACTTAAACATGGGGGCGGAGCTTCAGTAACTATATAAACACACTCGTAAACACCATCAAAGGTCTATAACGAAGCATACGTGTCATATTTATTGGCGTCTCGCGGAATAAAAAAAATAAGTAATCATTAAATTATGTAAATATAAAATTGCATTAAAATAAAAAATAAATAAAAATGTGGTCAAAATAAAAAAGTGTGTTATTATTAGCTGTCTCATACGATATTAAAATTCGTTAAATTAATTAAATACGTATTAATATTATAAATTAAATGTATATACATTCTACAATTAACAGTACATAATTAGTGAGTCAAATAATATAACAATGTAACTTAATAAAACCCTTATTTTAGATTTTTTTTTTCACTCTGTTATTTGGGTGTTTATAAAAGATAGATTTATTTTGAACATGTACAAGATTGAGAAAACTTCAAGTCAATGGATCACTTAAACAAATTTTTTGAAACAGATTTGCATAATTTTACATAATTTTTTTTTTTTTACATAATTGCGTGATGCTACATTTACGCCACTAGGTGTCATAGTAAGTCTTTTGATTAATCTAGTTACATGGGGATCATGTTTGCTGTAGCCTTTAATATTCTATATTTCATAATGTGGCACCAAAGACCAACTCGTGTATTTGAACAGACCTGCGGGCAACAACAGTGGACATTTATATTTTTATGTAGGCTACTCATGAATTAAAGATATATATCAAAAATTACACCCAACCGGAGAAATAGAGAGTAATAAACGTGTGACAACTAGCCCCGGTCTGATCCGCCATTCTAATGTATGTGATACCAGTATGATGGTTAAAGATATATTTATCAAGTTACATTTATGCATTTATATGGCCGCTCTGGAGAAAACAGTGATGTCATCGTCTAGCTCTGAGCTCAGCTCAGTTCTCATACAATGCTGCCAATGCAGGAGATCAATAATATTGTTGAATAATAAATTAATGTTAAATGTACAATTTTGTAATACAAACGCGAGCACATTATCACATGAGTGTAGTTTGCTCTCTCTCTATATATATATCTGTAGCCTACGTCACGTGTGTTTATTATTATTGGATGGGAAATGGGCAATTGATAAACTATATAATAATATCGTGCAAATACAACTTCGATTCGCTTCCCAGTCGGAGTTCATTCCCGGATCTGATTCCGGATTAACTCGGAATATCATCGCGCGCTTATCCGGTGTGCGTTTTACAAACACACGGTTGTTCCCCTTTAAGGAGGCGCGCGTTGCCTGGAATTCACGTCATTTCGCCGCGAAGCGTCCGGATCAATGAGGTTCCGCGGTGCGTTGCGCTCCCGCGAGCGACGCTTCCAGGAAGGTGTTATTAACCATCGCGTTGCCGCAACGTAGCGTCGGCTCTCGCGTTTACAAACAAGAAACACGGAGAAGTTGAAGTGTTGCGCGCGCGAGGCGAGGCCAATGGATGCGCGAGCGAGTTGAAATATCGCCAGTGCGTCGCGAGGGGAACATTATTATCCAGGATTACATTATTTCACGGAAGAGCAACAAGGGAGAGGAAAGTGGAAACAGAAGAACTTCCTGAATTTCAACGCGACATGTCCGATTCCCCCTCGCAGGTCATTATTAAGGTAATCCTGCCTTTTTCGTTCTCGATCTTGCTTCGGTTTGAGTCACGCGGTTCAGCATCTGTTGCTGCTATCGATGCATTAAGTTGATCGATTAGAATCGTGCTTTTGTGTTGTGTTTGTGTGTGTGGTGTGTGTGTGTGTGTGATTAGCACTGGTATTTAAACACGCTGCTGGAGTTCATGCATTCACTACTGAGCGTCAGACTGGGAAAAGTTCTCCAGCGAGTTTGAGAAGGAGTTTCACTGGAGGACTTTGAGCTGGTCTGGAATCACATATTAGTTTGCATTAGTTATTTAGTTACAGACTCGCGGAAACGAGTACAGCCCTGTATAACTGGCTCAAACATGCTGTTATCTGCTCTTTGCTCTGTTATTGCAAACACTGTTTCCTTATGGCATCTCCCTCCTCGTGCATTAATGCACGTCACACCTGGCCTATATTAAATATCTGATTGTAAACATGCATGCTTCATTTTTTGACCTTGTGATGTTTAAAGTCCACATGAATTCAGCATTGACGCCTCTTGAGTTTAAAGGGGTCCTATAATGCCCTTTTTCACAAGATGTAAAATAAGTATCTGATGTCCCCAGAGTGTGTGTGTGCGCAGTTTGAGCTCAAAATGCCCCACAGATATGTATTATAACATGTTAAAATTGTCACTTTTTGAGGGTGAGCAAAAACACACCGCTTGTGTGTGTGTCTCTTTAAATGCTAACAGCTTCTGCTCCCGGCACAGGGGGCGGAGCTTCAGAGATAGCGGCATTGCGCCGTGTGTGCGTAGCAGCTCAGATTAGCAAACAAACACACACACACACACACACACACACACACACACACACACTGAACATTTCAAAAACATTTAGCCTTTTATGCTCAAGCCGGCAGCAGCGGCCTTACCCGTGTACATGAATTAAAAAAAAAATGTGCACAGATAAATCATTTATAATAAACACTACAATATTACATATAAAAAGAAGATTTGTCAAATTTGATTTCATGCTGAATTTAAGATAGATTGACCACGAACTACAAGGTTGTGAAACAAAGGTTTCTGCTCCTATTATTCAAACATAAACATATACTCGTGGTTACCATGGCGACGTTTACCACCCCCACGATCTGAAGTATACTATCGATAGTTTATGTATTTATACCTTTGCCTTTTTTGCCATAAGGGTTAAATGTTATTTTGAGCAGGACAAGAATTTTAAGAGGAAATGAAACACACATGAGAGGTCGGACGACAAATTTACAGAATAAGAATTTCATTGCACTGTGTGACGACTGTTTCCTGTGCATATGACAAAGTTTGTATTGAATTGAATTGAAAAGAAAAGATCAGTGGAGTTATTGATGAATGTGTGAAGCTGATGTGGAGTTAACTATCTTCTAGTAATTGATTAGCATATTCTGTCATGATAATTTATGATTTGTGTCCCGGGGGCGGGGTTATGTAAATTTTAGGGTTGGTGATGTCACTAACCCGTGAAGAAGCTTGTGTAGTTCCTACCAGCCGTTTGTTGTAGTCCTTAAAAAGTGATTTCTGTAAAAGTAAATCTCTCCCTTTGCTCTGAGCTTTAAGTGTATGACTCTGCAGATGTTGTTACACTCCAACATCAACATTACACACTAACTTCAGTCAGAACAGTGAAATCATGATCAACCGCCGCTTTAAAGACCCTGTGAAATCAACATTGACGATTCTTGAATTTAACTATCTGATGATGTGGGCGGGGCAACCTGTCACACACATGAGATCAACCAATAGCAAACCACAACCATCCAATCAATTCCCTCGGTCAACATCAAGCCCCGCCCACATTCATTCATGTTCCAGAAGCGTTTCACTCGATTAAATTGTTTATTAGATTGTTTATTAGATTATTTAGGCACACGTCAATGCCGGTGGAATTTGTTTTTGGTACAGTTTGTTTAGGCTCTACATCATGTGTACACACACAAAAAAAACATACTTCACAACATACAACAATAGAAGATACAGTGGGTACTTGACCATGCGTAGTGCCTATTGTGATATACGACACAATAGAGGAGAAACGATCAGGAGAACTTCAATCATGATGTCATAACTGGATCATCTAGTTTGGGATTTGCATGTTTTGGCCTCAGTATTCCAGGTGTTCCTGGGAGATTTCTGACAGGTGTTGAACTCGCGCTCGGTCGAATCAGCTTTGCTCTGCGAGGGAGTCGATGCTAATATTCTATGTGCCGTTTGAGGAAGTTTCCAGAGAACCGCTGTGCTTTCCCCGGGAAATGAGTGTGTGTTCAGCTCTCTGACACTGGGCAGGGTTTGACAGAAGCGAAATCAGACACTGAAATGTTTGTGATTTCCCCCTGACGCTTTGAACATCATCATCAGTCATATTACAATTGCAGTGTAAATGCATTAAATCACAACAGTTTGTAAATATATATTTAAATACCAATACTTAAATATTTATTAATTATTAACTATTTTTTATCTAACCCTAACTGCTTCTAGAAAACAAAATATTGGTGTTGAAGCCTAAAAATACGTTGAATAATAAAAAAAAAATCTAAAGCTGTCTATTTCTCAGCCTAAATTGTTGTGTGATCATTGGTGCTGAATAAGTGATATGATTAATCCATAATTAATAACACAATCAATCAACACAATCCTGAATAGAATGAACTATGCAAACTTCATCAGTCCAGTGAGACTCAAGTCATTATCCTGATATCCCGGTGTCGGAGGTGTTCCTGAACTCTGAGTGTGCCGGTTGGTGTCTCTAGATGATATTAATGCGTCGTAATATTCATAAGCAGTGCTGACTATACTTGTTCCTTGTTTGTTGTGGTGAAAATAAAAATAGCCTCGCTCATTTATGTTGCAAATGTTAAGAGGAGGATTATATTGATCAGATGGGCTGTGTGCGTGACCTCTGCATGACCCTTTGACCTCTGCATGACCCTTTGACCTCTGTAGGCTCATCTGATGAAACGTCAGTATGACGCTGTCAGTAAGAAGCTTCATGTTCATTCGGTAGAAAACTACTTTGAAGGAAGTTCATGCCACTGTTTGTGTTGTGTGTGTGTGTGTGTGTGTTCTCACTCTAATTGAGTTTAACTCTCCGTGTGTGCAAAGACTTGAAGACTCCTTTAGATATTTTGAGTGTGTGTGTGCACATCTCACTCTGATTTAGTTTAACTCTGAGTGTGAGTGTCTTTCTCTCTCACTCTGATTGAGTTTGACACTCCGTGTGTGTGTGTTGTCTAAGCCCTGTGTGTGTTTTCAGCAGGAGAGGAGCTCTTTCAGCCCGTTGCCAAATTCCACTTCCTCTCCCGGTCATGTGCCGCCCTCATCGACCAATGCCAGAACAGAAGAGGAACCGAGCCGCCTGCCGACACACCTGCGTGAGTAACACACACTCACTCTCTCTCACACACACACACTCACTCGGAAACAGTGATTTATACAAACACACACACACCTCCTACATGCTTTATGCAATGATTTATACACACACACACACACGCTTTTGTTCTAGTATGACGCATCATCATACCTTTACAGGCTGTAATTGAGTTTGACGTAACTGAAACGCACTCAAGCCGAGTGTGTGTCTGAGCATGTTAGAGCGGCACGGTTAGAGGCCGATTATGGCTGTGTGTGTGTGTGTCTCAGAGCAAAGCGCAGCTCTGTGTTCATTCACACACTTGCCGCTCGTGATGCGCACATGTGGAGAAGCTTAAAGGTTTCAGTTTCAAAGTTGAAGAGGTAACACTTTACAATAAGGTTCATTAGTTAACATTAGTTAATGTATTTACTGTACATGAACTAACCATGAGCAGTACATTTGTTACTGCATTTGTTCATCTTTGTTAATGTTTGTTCATAAAAATACAGCTGTTCATTGTTTGTTCATGTTAGTTCATGGTACATTAACTAATGTTAACAAGATTTTAATCAAGTATTAGTAAATGCTGAAAATAACATTAACAAAGATTAACAAATGCTGTATATGTGCTATTCATTATTAGTTCATATTACCTAATATAGTTAACTGAACGTTAACTAACGAACCTTATTGTAAAGTGTTACCGTTGAAGAAATAAAGTGTATTATTGCCATCTGTATTAGTATTGTAATTTTGGGTTGGAGTGTTTGTGAGTGTGTGTGTGAGTTTGAGAAGAGTGAGTGAGTGAGTTTGTGAGAGGGAGAGTGAGTGAGAGAGAGAGAGTCTCTCTGTGTGTGTGTTTGTGAGAGAGAGAGAGTGTGTGTGTGTGTTTGTGAGAGAGAGAGAGAGAGAGAGCGAGAGTGTGTGTGTGTGTGTGAGGGAGGGAGGGAGAGAGAGAGTGAGCGAACCGCCACAGTGTCTCATTTTCGTGGGACTGACAGGAACTTCCCAGAAGCTCTTCCGGCTCGAGTGTGTTTCCTGACACTGATCGAACGCCCGTTTTCCAGCAGGACTCATTCAGTGTGACGGATGATGGATGGGTGTGTGTGTAATCATGCTAAGATGTTTGCTCAATCGAGTGTATGTCTGTCTGTTGTGAATTATTTGTTCTGTCATTGTGAGTGTGTGTGTGAGAGAGAGTGAGAGAGAGAGAGTAAGAGAGTGTCTTTGTGAGTTCTGTGTGTGTGTGTGTGTGTGTGTGTGTGTGTGTGTGTGTGTGTGGTTTGAGACTTGAGAACAAACTGCCATCAGTCTTGAGTTGATGAGTTTGTCCGGGGGAAGGAAGGAAGAGTGGAAAGAAAACACAGAAAGAAAGGAAATTGCGGAGTGGGCAGAAATGCTGCTCCTTGGTTTCCTGTAGAGGAAGTGTGTGTGTGTGTGTGTGTGTGAGAGAGAGAGAGATGAGCTTGTGTCTCTGTTAACCCTTCAAGACCCACAACCCTCAGCTTGAACACGAGCGTCTTCCTCAGAGCTTTTGTCTCGCGTTCCAGCGCTGACATCTAAACACACACACACACACACACTCCCATACAAATGCAGTTTCTGGAGGAGAAGCAAAAGTAGCATTGGATCCTGAACACACACTACCTCAGATGGAGTGAGTTTATAAAACACGAGTCGGAGAATCATCCTGAACTTGATCTCTGACTCCATTAGCAGATGTGTGTGTTAAGCTCAAACTCACTTCATTTTGGTGTGTGTGTTTAATCACTAATTGAACTGTCAAAACGTGCAACAAATAATCAAATACCATCATGACACTGAAACACTCATATATAACATGTACAGTGTGTGTTAGTGTATTTATATGTGTGTGTGTGTGTTTATTTGTCATGACCGTGTGTGTTGCTGCCATTAGTTTCTTGCATTAATTATTTAATAAATCTAAAATGAATGTAAAATAATTTTTCAGTGCACTATTACAGGCATGAGATTGAACATGTTTAATTGTGTAAAACATTCATTCTGCTGCTAATAGACTTATTCTCATTTTTTGTGTGCAAAATAGTTTCTTGTTTTCGTTGCGCTTTTGAGGAGAACAACTCTCAACTCCGATTCTGTTCAAAAGCTGAAGTGTGTGTGTATTTACACAAGCATACACACACACACACACTGTTTTCAGTGGGGAAATTTCCTGCGCCTGGAAGCCCGTCTCATCCTGAGGAATTTCCTGTGTGGGCCGACATCACTTCCTGAACCACGCGCTCCTCTCCTCGGCTCTGAAAGGGAAACTGTTCTCTCATGCCAACGGCCCAGAGCGAGAGCATCGCATCACTTCCTGTTCACACACACACATGCACACGACCGTCTGTTCAGACCCAGGCCTCTAAGCTCTTGATGAGCGTCTCTGTGTGGCATTCATGTTTTTATCTTGCATGAATTACATATATTGTTTTTAATAAACAAATAAATTAGTTTTATTTTTACACACTACTATATATATATATATATATATATATATATGTGCATATGTATCTGTATGTGTGTGTATATATTTATACACACATACATGTGTATATATATATATATATATATATATGTTTGTGTATATATATATAATTTAAATATGTTAATTAAATTAAGTTTAATAAGTTTAGTAATTTGAACTAGCTTTTATTTTAATTTTAGTAAAAAATAATTGTGCTTTTCTCATTTACTTCAATATTTTTATTAATTTTTCAATATTAAATTTAAATATATATATTCTTCCATTTAGTATTTTTATTGCTTCAACTTAAACTAAATGAATTTGAGACCTTGTCAGACTCTACACTTAGACTGAAACACTTATTTTTAGCTTTTTTTTCTACTTTCAGTTTTGACATTTTCAGTAATGTTAAATGGTATGTACATATATGTACATATTTGACTTTTTGGAGTAATTTATTATTTTTTTCAGTTTTATTTTTATTCTAGTTATTTATTTTAATTATAAATGTTTGGTAATTAAATTAAATGTTTAATTAGCTTTTATAATTTATAATTTATCTTTATACGTTCAGTAATAATTTAAATTTTAAGTGAACTTTTTAGGAAATTTTCTTTATTTACATTAATATATTTTTAAGTGACTTTTTATTTTATTTGTACTTAGAAATTGTATTGCTTAAACTTAACAAAAAAGTAAATGTACTTTTTTTATAATAATAATAATAATAATAATAATAATAGTGACTGACAATGAATTAAAGCTGCAAGTTTCTCCAGTTACAGCTGTCAATCAAAGCGTGTCACATGGGCTCATGAACAGCAGATGTCATGAACCTCGCCTGTGTGTGTGTGTGTGTGTGTGTGTGTGTGTGTGTGTGTGTGTGACATGTATAACCTGATCTGCAGTGTTTCCTCATTGCTGTGTTTCCTGCTTCTGTTTCCGTCAGCAGCTCCGCTTTTATTAGTAAAGGTCAGCCAGTGTTTCTGACAGGATTACAGCAATAACTCAATCAATAAGTAGTTATATCAATTAATATAAATAAACACAGATATATGAATAAAACTATATGTAATATAAAGTGTGTGTTTGACTTCCTGTCAGGGTGCGTTGTGGAAACTCTGTGGGAGCAGACGCTGTTTCTGTGACCGTCACATGACCTTTGACCTTACACTCCACATCTGCACACACATATGTTCTGTCATAGACCACTGTTTGTTCAATGAAAATTATATATACAAAGTTATATAGATATACACACACACACACACATACATCACACACACACACACATACATCACTTTCACACACTCACTCACGCTTACACACACTCACAAACGCACACAGTCAAATACACACATTCACTTTCACTTACACACTTACTCACTGTCAATCACACACACACTTACGCTCACACACTTGCACACTCACAAACACACGCGTGTTTCTCATCTCCCTGATTCACGGTCAGCTGTAATATTTCCCTGCGTGTGATTCATTCTATGAAACATCTCCTTTTCTGTGTTAATGTAAGTGATGTCACTTCCTGCCGCTGCGTCAGTGTGTGTGTGTCTGTGCTGCAATCGTGAAGGGAATAACTGGAAGCTGGTGTAAAATAATCCCATTTGCCTTCACACAGGTTTCTCCTAAACCCCGCCCCTTCAAGCTCACGCTAATCTGCATACACGTTTGTGGCCACGCCCACATCTCAACATCCAATCAACAACAGATGCATATTTACTCTTCGATAATCAGATGCATGTCACAATTTGGAAGATGCATAATGCTAGTGTAAACACAAACACTGTATGACGGTGATATTGCGCGTGTTTATTTGTTATTACATGATATTCAGGAAAGACTTCTCAATCATCAACATTAGAATACACTGACATGAAGAACATCTAACCGTGACTGATGACACGAGCAAAATGCGTGCCTATTATTAATATTTCACATTAGTGCTAACCGTTAAACATTGATGTGTGTGTGTGTGTGTGTGTGTGTGTGTGCAGGCATGCAGCCGGTGTTCTGGAGTCGCGAGGACGTCGCTCAGTGGCTCCGCTGGGCCGAGCGAGAGTTCGCACTGAGACCGATCTCCAGCGGGAGCTTCCAGATGAACGGGAAAGCCCTGATGCTGCTCACTAAAGAGGACTTTAGATACAGGTCTCCACACTCCGGTGAGACACACCCACACTTACTCTCACACACTCACAAACACTCTCTCACTCCCTCTCTCTCACTCCCTCTCTCTCTCTCTCTCTCTCTCTCCTCTCACTCTCTCTGTTTATGTGAGTGAGTGAATGTGTGTGTGTGAGTGTTTGTTCCTCCGCCGCTTTATAAACACAGCAGACGCTGCAACAGTGATGCTGTCTCAGAGTGAGGGATTGTGGGTAACGGTGTGGTTGCATCTGTAATCTGGAGCGGAGGAGGAAGTTGAATGTTGGGTAAACTGCCAATAAGGAAGTGTGTGTGTGTGTGTGTGTGTGTGTGTGTGTGTGTGTGTGTAATTGCGAGCCGCAACCGTCACCTGCTAGAGCCAGGAGTTCCCCTCGCATCACACACACTGACCAGAAGCGAGAACTGAGACGTGTGTGTGTGTTTGTTAGAGAGAGAGTGAGTGTGTGTGTGAGAGAGACAGAGAGAGTGTGTGTGTGTGTCTGACTTAGTCTGTCTGCGTGTGTGAGTGTGTGTTCTTCCTTTTTGAGAATCATTTCCTTGATGTTTTTTCAGGAAGCTCTTTAAAATAGGACACAATTTTCATGAGACAACATGAAGACTGACGACTTCCTTCTAGATGATTTACAGTGTTTTGTGTGTGTGTGTGTGTGTGTGTGTGTGTGTGTGTGTGTGTGTGTGTGTGTGTGTGTGTGTGTGTGTTTTTCAAAGCCAACAAACTGTGTGTGTCAGATTTTCATGAATGCAGATGTTTACTGTGTGCTTTATATGTTCATTCGATCAGATCCAATGACAGGAAATACATTGAATTATTATACATATTTATTTACATAATTAAATAATTTAGTTCATTTTTTAATAAATGATTTGTTTAGATTTTACATATATGCGTGTAATTTAATTATTTTTCATGATTACATTTATATATATATATATACACACTACACACACATAAATAATAGTAATATTTAAATATAATAAATGAAAGTGTGTGTATATGTGTGCTCTGATCATTACAGCTACAGCAGTGAGTATTCATGAATGTGCAGATAGACACCGCTGAGGATCATTGACAGTAACGTTCATTTGTGTGTGTGTGTTGATTGACAGGAGACGTGTTGTATGAGCTTCTTCAGCACATCCTGAAGCAGAGAAACCTCAGTCGCTCTCGTCGTACTTCCCAACCGGATCCTTCCACACACACAACGACACACAACTGATGCACCACAAACATGAAGGTGAGCGTCTTCATCATCTTCATCATCAGGGCCTGTGCTGCTGAGGCTCATGGGAAGCGGTGGGCTGAGAACACTCACACGATCCCGAGAGGAATGTTGACAGAAAAACCAGTTTGACGAGGAAACGATGAAGAGCTTTAGCTTGAGTTCTAGACAAAGAATACATGAGAACTTCCTGAAAGTCAGGCGAACACGTGTTCCTCACGACATGCTGTTCCAGGATCAGATCCGCTTTCATCCAGGGTTGCTGAGCGTCACTCACACACTAAGTTTGATGTTGTGTGTGTGTCTCGGTTTGGTCTCTGGGAGACTCTAGTGGCTCAGGCCTGAACTGCAGTCTGTGTGTGTGTGCTCTGTGTGTTTCTGTGTGTTCATGTTCAAAACTTTGGGATCAGTGGGATTGATCACTGTTTTTAAGAGTCTCTTCTGCTCACCAAGGCAGCATTCATTAAAAAAATTCATAAAAATATTTAAATATTATTAATAAATATTATCACAATTTAAAACTGCTGTTTTCTATTCGATTGTTTCTGCCACAGAATAGAACATTTTAAACAATAATTATGACTTTTTTCTTTTTTTACTTTGTGGTGGA
Source organism: Hybognathus amarus (assembly GCA_030378365.1). Lineage (NCBI taxonomy): Eukaryota > Metazoa > Chordata > Actinopteri > Cypriniformes > Leuciscidae > Hybognathus > Hybognathus amarus. The sequence continues at coordinate 655,930 of JAQIUQ010001637.1, read as the reverse complement.
AACTAGCTTCCATAGTTTTCTATTTTAAAATATTTTAAAGTGTAATTTATTCCTGTGATCAAAGCAAAATCACTCTAATATATATATATGTGTGTGTGTGTGTGTGTCAGATACGGTACGCCGGCCGGCCCGCGTCACAGACGCTCAGTCGCTGCAGCCACCCACCATCGAAGCTCCGTCACCGCGCGCGTTCACCGCATCATCACCCGCCAACCCTGCGCTCCTCGGCCGAGGACCCCCAGCAGGCGTCTGTGCAGATGCCCGACAGCAACCACCACCTGCCCGAGGACCTGTACCCGCTGTCCGTGTCTCCGGCGGCCCACAACGGCCACCCGCGCGCCGCCAGCGCTAGCCCAGAGGAGCCGCCGCCACCGCGTGTCATCCAGCTCATGCCCAGCGCCATCATGCACCCGCTGCTGCTGAGCCCGGGACGCGGCCCTGCTCCGGCGGACTTTCGGCACAGCCGCGGCGCCGGCCAGGAGAACGGACGCGAGGTAAAGTCAGTCCTTAAAATCCTTGAAAGTTTGTGAATCTGAAAAATAAAACTGTAAAACGGATAGTTCTTCATGCTTAAAAAGAGCAAAATGATCTGCCAATGGGGTCAGAAAAATAATATTCATTTAAATGAAATTTTTCTGACCCCATTGGCAGATGATTTGCTTGTTTTAAGCAAAAACTCTCTTCATTTTTTTTTAATTCAGGAAACAAGACATAATTTCTTATGTCACTTTACTTACCTAGTGAATGCTTCTTGATTTAAGAATTTTTTTCAGTATATATATACAGCCGCTCACCCAACTCAGTTCTCATACAATGGTTACAATGCAGGATATCAATAATATTGTTGAATTTTAAATTCAAAGGTGAAAAATCAGAGTTCCGTCCACTACGCGGCTCACGGTCTGAGTCTCGCGGCTCACCACCTCCCCCTTCAGGATGAGAGACCTTATCGCAACCAGATCATCATGCCTGTGTCTCCGCCCGAGGAACAGGCCACGCCCATGGGCCGCATCGCAGGTTAGACCCCGCCCCCTCTGCTCAAATTGGTGTGCTGTGGTGATGATGTTGTTGATGATGCGGTGTGTTGTAGTGATGATGCGGTGATGATGTGGTGATTATGCAGTGATGATGCGGTGATGTTGTGGTAATGATGCGGTGATGATGATGTGTGTTGTGGTGATGTGATGATTCAGTGATAATGTGATGTGTTGATGTGGTCATGATGTGGTGTGTTTTGGTGATGATGTGGTGTGTTGTGGTGTGATGTGTTGATGATGCGCTGTGTTGTGGTGATGATATGGTGTGTTTTGGTGATGTTGTGTTGTGGTGATGATGTGGTGTGTTGTGGTGTGATGTGTTGATGATGCGCTGTGTTGTGGTGATGATATGGTGTGTTTTGGTGATGTTGTGTTGTGGTGATGATGTGGTGTGTTGTGGTGTGGTGAAGATGTGGTGTGATGTGGTGATGATGTGGTGATGATGCGGTGTGTCAGACTGCAGGCTCCTGTGGGATTACGTCTATCAGCTGTTGTTCGGACAGTCGCTACGAGAACTACATCCGCTGGGAGGATCAGCGAGACCAAAGTCTTCCGGATCATGGACCCCAACGGCCTGGCCCGCCTCTGGGGAACCATAAGGTTAGAATAATGACAGCACTCTACAGTAAAGAGACATAAAATATAAAAAAATATATATTTTTAATATTTGATTTATTTTTTGGTCTTCAATATTTTATTAATAGTAATATTTAATTAAATATAAAAGTGTTAATATTTAATAATAGTTTTTATTTAATGTTTAATCATGTTTAAAATTAAATTATATTAAAATTGAAATAATAAAAATGAAATAAGGATTTAAAATATGAATTAAATGAAATTTAATTTAAAATAAGAAATTATTATAATAAATTTATATAAAATAATTATAAGTATAACAGTTTAATAAAACGTTAAAACTATATTAAGTATTACAATTTGCAGTTTTAACTTTTATATTTAATTAAAAAAATTATGTAATATTTTTAATTTCATTTGTTATATATAATTAAATATAAAAATATATATTTTATGTCTTTATATTAATTTTTTAATTATGTTTTTTTAAATATGAAAAATGTAATTAGAAATGGAACATGGTGATTATTTTTTATCTTTTGCATTGTTGTTTATTAATTAATAAATAATAACATTTTAATGTAACTTCAATATTTTTTATTAAAATAAATATAAAAATAGAATATTTTTAAAATATATAAATAGAAATGAAATTGGTGATTTAAAAAAACTCACGAATATGAATAAAATAGTGGAATTTCCAAGGAAATGACTGTAATGAATATGTTATATCAATACCAGTATCATTGATATTCAGTACTTTGAATTAGATTGAATTGATTCAAAAATGAAAAAAAAAGTCCATATAAGAATACATGTTATTAAATATTGTATAAATATTTTATTTTGGTTTGTGTTTGTGTGTGTCACAGAACAGGACCAATATGACGTATGAGAAGATGTCGCGAGCACTGAGACACTACTATAAACTCAACATCATCCGCAAGGAGCCGGGACAGAGACTGCTGTTCAGGTGTGTGTGTGAGAGAGAGACTGCTGTTCATGTGTGTGTTTGTGTGTGTGTGTGAGAGAGAGAGAGAGAGAGAGAGACTGCTGTTCAGGTGTGTGTTTGTGTTTGAGATGTGCCTATAGTGTGTTTGCTCCTGCGCTGAAACTTCACCTGTATGTGTGTTTGATTTAAATATTAATGCTGAATAAGTGTGTGTGTCCGCCAGGTTCATGAAGACGCCGGATGAGATCATGAGCGGTCAGTTCGGAGCGTCTGGAGCATCTAGACTTGGACACGGATGAACAGATCTACGTGAAGGAGGAAGTGCTGAACTCCTCAATCCCATGATGCCTTGCTGCGTGTGACCTCTGAACTCTGTGTGACATCACACACACACTGCTCTTGGCTCGTTCCAGACCTGGTCTTTTCGGTTTTCTAGTCATGTTCTTCAACTTCAGCTCCACGTGACAATCACTCTAATGCCGAGCGACGCTCCTCTTTCTTAAATCAGATCTAGAAGCTTTTTAATTCTCTTTGGTAAGAATCTTGTACGAAGACCTGTTGCCATTCGTATAAACGTGGGATTAATAGAATGCTGGTGAAAATGTGATTCAATTCTACAATAAATTTTACTGAGTGACACAGGTGTATATTTATGGAGTTTGTTTTCTGTACTTGTATTATGCCGGGAGATTTATATAAATATATGAAGTCTCATGATGACAACAGTATTTCCCTTTAAAATGAATTTAACTTGTTTATTGAGAGAGTTGAGGAGGAAAGTGCTTCCTGTGTTTTCTTTGATGAAAATGAAATAAGGAATTGGTGATTTATATATTTAGGTGAAATATATATATATATTTTAAATAAAATAAAATAATTAGAAGAAATTCAAATAAAATAATTCGTTTACGATATTTTTTACATTTTCAACATGTTATTTACTTCTGTTTTTTTACAGTTATTTCATTTATTTATTAATGGTTAATTGTTAAATTAAAGTTTCCAGACAGCGTCGACATGCAGTTTTGGAAGCGACCGCATGATGGCGTCACACGCGCGTGCACGCGATTACATGATTCAAACATCCCGCGCTGCTGATCATAAACACAATTACGACGATTAAAATAATCATTACAGAAAATCCTGCGCTGCTATCGGGGTTCAGTGATTATATCTGTGAGATGCCATGATGAAGATTGCCTTATTCATGTTTTATAGAATGTTTTCATGTTTGGGACTATAACTGCCAGAACGGTGAGTTATGAACACGTTCTGAATGTAACAGTTTTTGAAATGTTTTAAAAAGTTTTTTCTTGGTTATGTGAGAACGTTATAAGGGAACATTCCATTGTAGTACTCTCCAAACAATATAGAACGTTACTTTTGAATCATAACGTTCTGTGTTTGTGTGTGAGACAGTGAGAGAGATTCATTGTGTGTGTGTGTGTGAGAGAGAGAGAGACAGTGAGAGAGAGAGATATGCATTGTGTGTGTCAGTCAGTCATTCAGTGTGTGTGAAGCTCAGGGAAGAGCAGCATCTGTTTTTCTCCATATTTTCTCCTTTTTTTGCCATTTACGGCTCCTTTTTTATCGTCATTTATTCAAACAGGAGACGCGGGAAGCGTACCTCGGAATAATCTCGTTATTTCTGCTGTGGCGGTTAATGACGGTTGGTGACGGTTACGCGCTCAACTCGCGCTCGGATCGGAATGATGTGAAATCGCTGACTGAACCGAAGAGAACCGAGCCGGAACCCTGGAGCGGTTGAACTGCGACTCCCGCTGGACTGATCGAGCTGGTCGAATGGATTGATCAGGAGCAGCTCAGGTGATTCATCCTGTTCCTTCACTTTCACGCTTTAATCTGGCTTTTTTTTCCACGCTTTTAAATCCGGATCCAAACAGATAAAACTATATACATAGTTACTATATATATATATATATATATATATATATATATATATATATATATATATATATATATATATATATATATATATATATATATAAATAAATTACAAAACATTACAAAAACCAGCTTGGTAAATCAAAATTGACATAAAAAGTAGAAGTTATGACTTAAAAAATCATAACATGACATTAAAAAGTTTAAATTATGACATAAAATGCATATAAAGTGACTTGGTAGAAGGCCTAGGTCATAATTTTTTGTCATAATTAATTGTGACAAAATTATTCAACACGTATATTTCTTAGTATGTAATAATTTCGACTCTTTTATGTCATATTCAAGATTTACCAAAGCATGATATTTTTTTTCTTATGTGGCAGAAACTGACTTCAGTGTAAATACAGTTGACGAGCCATGGTGAGACCATATGGACTGCCATGCTTTATTGTGATATTTTTAGTTTATTATCATTATTAATAATTGAATTGCCATAGATAGAAATATAATCATGTAGTACCATAGTGTTTGTTCCTGACCTGACGCAGTTTACCACAGTACTGTACTACTGACAGTGAACTATATACAACATCATCCGCACAAACACACACATTAAGACAGGAAGTAGAAGTTCCATAAATACCTTGGTACTCTTGGTATGCATCTTTTTTTTAATTTTGTAAATTAGCGTTGAATTTATTAATTTATTTAAATGACAGTGTGACATGTTTGATAATTTCCCAATATTTTAGGTGTGTTTATGTTTATGAAACACATTATTGCATAAGACTCTGTCATTTAATATCTTTAGTGTAAATATGGTCGCCAATAATAACCTTGTTTTCATGATAATTCTGTGATATTCTGAAGGACGTGTGTGGAACCAAACAGTTCTGAGGCATCATCGACTTCAATCGTAGTTTTATTTCTCTAGAGTCTAGACTATAGAAGTCAATGGGGTCCATCAACAGTTCGGAATCGGATACAAACATCCTTCAGAAGAACAAAGTGTAATCGTTTGGAACAAATTTAGGGAGAAGAAATTGGAAGTTTTTTAAGTAGCTGTTAGAAACAAATGCAAAAAGCTAGTCGTTGATATTGCGTACCGGTGCTTTAATAACTGCTCTGGTAATCATCATTATTTGGTCATCACATGCTTTACAGCCCTGATAAAGTCACCATGAAACCCTTCTATTTTATTTTATTTTGTGAATATTTCTCTGTTTGTTATTAATGATCTGCCCATGCACATCATTATGTTTTTTTACATTCATGCACCCTGGTAATCTTTAATCTAAACTAGTCACACACACTCCTAATCTAAAGTTGCCATTGTATATTATTATTAGGAATATTATTGGCTCTTTCACTGATAGCTTTTGTTCTCTTGGATGAAAGCGGCGGCTAAAGTGTAAAACACGAGCTTTCTCTCTCTCCTCGTAGCAACACCAGCTCGGCTTTATTTCTACACACTTATAGCACAGTAATACACACAATCGATGATGCAAACGTCGTCAAATATGAGATAAATTCAAATGTGTTAAAATGTCAATAGAGATATTATGCTGTCGGGATCAAAGATCACCTCTGAAAGGTCCTGTCAGGGTCAGAGGTCACCTGAAAGGTCCTTTCGGGCTCAGAGGTCACCTCTGAAAGGTCATGTCGGGGTCAAAGGTCACCTCTGAAAGGTCCTGTTGAGGTCAGAGGTGTGGGAACACTGGTCTAAGTCACAGGCGCTGTGTCGATTCAGAGACGCGAGTTATTCTGAGCGCATCTTAACACAAACGTGTGTGATTATAATTACCGTCAAGTTGAGCTTCATCTCTCAGAGCTGTAATGAAAACGCAAAGCATGCTGGGATGTGTCTCTAACGGCCCGACACACTGCTGATGAGACAAAACCAGCAGCAGTGAGGAGTGTGTGTCGTCAAAGAGTGTGTGTCGGCAAATATCATTATCTACCAAATCTTCAGAGCTTCTCTAAGAAGAACATCAATACACATTTATATCTTTCAACAATAAGTTTAGTGTATGTGTGTTTGTGTCAGGCCTCATATAAGGTGGTTAAAGTTCTTGAATTTGACATTTTGTAATTTAATTCCTGGAAAACCCTTTAAAACACCCATATATACGAAGAGGAGCTTGAATTATTTAAATACAATATATGATTTTTCTTTTTTTTTTCTTTTTTTAAAGCACAAATACAGTCTTTTCGGGCAAAATGAGTCCGTGTGATGATCACCCATCAGCCCTTTTCTGTATCAGTACGCCAACATTATAATATAAAATATAATTTACTGAACAATAATAGCCATTATAAACTTTGTATTTAATATTATTAAATACGTTCACTCGTTGTGTTTGTAAACCTTATATCTGTAATTTGAACGATCTCTGATTGTAGTCTAAAAAAACTCAAAAGTAATGCTTGAAAACACCTGTGTATGTACAAACGTGTTTTATTCCCTCTTAAATGCGTTTCTGACGCGTGTTCGTTATTGAAGCTGCCGTCAGAGAAAGAGCAATTAAAAGCAGATCAGAAATACAGCGTTCATATGATCCTGAGAGATGGGCATTGATCTGTGTGTGTGTGTGTGTCACCTCCTCTTCTTCAGGAGTGTGTGTGTGTGCGAGTGACTGTGTTTGTGTGAGTGTGTGTGTGTTTGTCACCTCTTCTGGAGTGAGTCTGTGTGTGTGTGTATGTGTGTGAGGTGAACAGCTAATGGTGGCTTGCTGAATCTCAGACATTGATTGAAACTTCACGCGGAGCCGGAGCGATAAGGACACAGGCGCTCGTCTCGTTCTCCACACGACACACACTGAAGACTCGGCGTTTAGTTTGAGGAATCCTGTTCTACAGCAAATCAAAAGTGACTTTCTTTTCTGACTTGTGAACGTGTTTCTCAAACACACTCGAAACACACACACTCTCTCTCTCACACACACACTCCTGTAAGTCTCTCAGAGCGTTCTCCATCTGCTATAGTTGTGATGGATCTGGATCTGCTCTTCCATGAATCCCGTGTTCAGATGGTTATAGTATCTGCTCCACAGCCAATCACGGGCCCCCTCTTTGCGGCGCTTTTAGCCCCGCCTAGCCCTATTGTTAATGCGGCCGTGGTCGTGACCTCCTGAAGATGAACGGCATGATGGGACTGAAAGAACGCATACGACAACCTCATTTTTAACCAGACTCGATTTGTGTGTGAATAATTTATCCAGCTGATGCGTACGCGAGCTTATGAACGTTTGTCCAAAGTTTTGTGCGGCGTGTTCTCTTGTTCTGCGCATGAATTATGCAGATGTCCTGAGGGTCTGCAGTTCAACACACACCGCCTGAATTAAACATGAAGAGCTTTTACAATAAAACACACAATTAGAAGCGGCTCGTTCCTCTCTGACAGATCCTTAATGAGGAACGAGTCTGTTCCTCCGGCGCTGCAGCGACAGCCGTTTATAAGGTCATTCCATCAGACTCCCGACGAGCTTCTGTACATATACACACACACACACACTGTTATTAATGTAGAGCCGGCGTAAATATTAGTGCCACCTCAGATTTAGAGTTTAATATATAATTCACGATGTTAGTGTGTGTTTAGGAGCAGCGTGTGAGGGTTTATAGTGGACTGTACTCACAGGTTTGTGTAAATGCTGAAGAACACGGACGGAGATAAACATTATTATATTTCAGTTTTGCTGACGAAGATGACGAGCGTCTGGAGATGTTCATAAGCATGTTCACACACTCAAGGCGTAAGATATGTTCGTTCTTTGAAAAGAAATCGGATTATTTGATGCTGAACGATGGGATTATTACTGTATAATATATTGATTGATTAATTTATGTGACATACGGGGCCCTATTTCAACGATCTGAAACGCAAGTAACTTTGTGAGCGGGTCTCAGTGCTGTTGCTATTTTATAGTGTGTGTGTGTGTGTGAGTGAGTGAGTGAGTGTGTGTGTCTCAGATGATCTAATACTCATTACTCCACCACAATTCTAACACCGATCGGGAAACAAATGGTTCGGATCTCCAGCTTCTCCGTAATATAGAAGGTGTTCATATCAGTTCATAATCTGTGTGTAAGAGATACGAGGAGCTGCCAGTAATTACCGTCCGTGTGTGTGTGTGTGTGTGTGAGATCGTTTACAGTGACTGCTGGATTACTAACGTCCAGAAGAGTCCGAAGAGGATCTGCAACAGGAGATTAAACCGAATGTTTCCTCGTTGACAAACACACACACACACACACACACAAACACCTGTGAGCGCACTACATCAGTGTTACACACACACACCTGTGAGCGCTCTACATCAGTGTCTCACACACACACCTGTGAGAGCTCTACATCAGTGTTGCACACACACACATGTGAGCGCTCTACATCAGTGTTACACACACACACCTGTGAGAGCTCTACATCAGTGTTACTGCTTGCTGGTGTTTATTTTATGAATACAATATTAAAATGAATATTTGTATGGAGTAACGGTTTTATAAAAGCGAAGCCGAAGTTTGACGGTGAGTTTCTCAGCTGAGGGGTTTATCTCGGGTCGAAGCTCGAACAACGCCTGCGCTGTGCACAACTCAGGCTTTAGTTATTATTTAATTATGATGATTACAAAAATATGTTATAAAAAGGCAACAAAAAAACACCCCACGGTTCAGAAAGTAGATCCGGTCCTGATCCCGTTGCCTGTACACTAATATCCCTCGTGTGTGTGTGTGTGTGTGTGTGTGTGTGTGTGTGTGTGTGTGCAGGATGAGTGTGGGAGTTCAGAGAGTTCTGGCACCACTTCTGCTGCTGCTTCTCCTGGGATCTTCAACACCATCCAGGGAACATCAGGGTGGGTTCACTCACACGTACTGTAAGAAGGCATATTCTCTTGTTAATATTCATGATATTCATTCATATAATATTTCTATTTAGGGTTAGGATTTATTTTGGTTTTTTATTTAAGTAATTTTAGTGCTTTGGTTTATTTCAGTTACTATTTTTTATTAATCTAATATTTACACACACACACTCAAAAACTCTCTCACACACACTTTCAAAAACACTCACACTCACTCCCTCACACACTCTCAAAAAGTCTCACACACTCACTCTCTCTCACAGACACACACACACTCAGTCTCTTATAAATGTCAGCAGTAATTAAGTCCTGTGCGCAGCAGCATGTAAATAATTCAGTGGCTGTCGTGAGAATAGTTCGTTATCATCATCATCATCACAGCTGTGCGTGGTAAAGCGTCCTCAGTCACACGTTTCATCTGGACGACCCCATCACTGATGTTCCATTACAGTTCTTCATTTAGATTCTCTTCATTTTTAGTATAGTTAACAAATAGCTAAAATAACAATATAAAGGCCAATTTAAAAACTGACTAAGATAATGTTATTTTAGTTTAATTATATTTTTATGAATATCACACACACTCACTCTCACACACACACACACACATATATATACCTATTTATTGTTATTTTAGCTATTTGACACTATATTTCAGCAGTATTTGAAGTGTTTTGTGTGTGTGTTTTGTCTGTGTGTGCAGTAGTGCACGAGGTGCGTTCGGGCACGTGTGAGGTGGTGGCGCTGCATCGCTGCTGCAACAGGAACAAGATCGAGGAGCGATCGCTGACAGTCAAGTGCTCCTGCTTCCCGGGACAAGTGGCGGGTACAACCCGAGCGGCTCCGTCCTGCGTCGACGGTACACACACACACACCCCACCGATACTCTGAGTAGGGATGCAGCTGGGTGAGAAATTTGGACGATACCGATAATTCTTTATATTTGAATTTCAATTAGATTTTTTTCTGTTTGAGCAAAAATAATTGTGATTATCGGTTTAACCATTATGCAGAACGACTAGAATATAGAGATGCACCGATAGAAACATTTTGGCCGATACGATAACCGATAATTCTTTATATTTGAAAGCCGATGATAAATCTAAACCCAAATTTTTATATAATTTTTGAGAGCCTGATTACAAGAACAAAAGTCTCACCATTAAAATCCACGTCCCAAACATACAATCATAATGATGTTCTCGTTATAATGTTCTGTAGCCGATATGACAGACTGAACCGTATTTTCCTTTTTTGAAGTGATTCCAAAATCATATTTCCAGCAACTCAAATCCATCATGTTGAACAGTGCGCATCTGAAGCGTCTCAGCTGGAGGAAACATTACATTATTTATCGGCCAATATATTGGTTATCGGCTTTCAAGTATAAAGAATTATCGGTTATGCGTTCTGGCCAACATTTTCATTTCGGTGCATCCATAGAAATAATAAATTTTTTATTGGCTTTAATATATCGGCCAAATTTCCTTGATTTCTTGAAGTCCTCGATCTCTCGACCAGTCTGTGCTACCATAGATCGGAGTGTGCCGTGTTCACTAGGGTGGCTCAAAGGGCGAGTGAATCATGGGCTAATGTTCATTCTTGTGTGAGCTCTCCCTTAAATGATCCGAACGAGGGCCCGGCCGGTTCTGATGGGTTTGGGCCCCTGAGTGCCGTCTGACCTATTCTCTGACATTCTCTGCAAATTAAAGTTGGGCTCTAATATCCTCCGTCGTGTCTGAAACACCTGCTGGTCATCGCTGCACACACTGACCCGTCGCCACACACACTCTCTCTGTGTGCAGCCTCGATCGTGGCGCAGAAGTGGTGGTGTCAGATGCAGCCGTGTCTGGATGGAGAGGAGTGTAAAGTTCTGCCGGATCTCGGAGGCTGGAGCTGCGCCACCGGGAACAAGATCAAGACCACCAAGGTATGAGACCGGCAGCAGACTTCAATTCAAGTGCACTTTATCTGTAGAGCAGGTACAACCAGATCATCAAACCTGCATAGCAACACTTAAAACACAAATAAGAGCAGCGAAACCTTCAGACAGGAGTGACAAAACCTTACCTTAGAGAAGAAATCACTGTCCTTTAAGACCAGCTTTCAACAGTAGATCCAGTCTCACATGTAGCTAATTTGCATAATCCCACCACTGGTCCTGATTGGCTGAGCAGCATCTTAGCTGTTCTTAGCTCCGCCCTCAAACATTGTAGTGTATCTGTAGACTGGGAGAATTCGGCCTTGTGTCGAGGAGACGCTGTTCTCTGAGATCAATACGGTGAAACCCACGCCATCGTTACTGTTCCTATCACTGTGATCAAGAGCTGAGAGTCAGATATGATAATGAGTGTTTCTGACCAATCACAGCAGAGCAGCTCTCAGAGAGGCGGTGCTTATGAGAGACTGAATCTCCCAACGAAGCGTTTCACACACTGAGAGGAAAGAGTTTTTAACCTTTGATTCATGTAATATAATTTGCAATTGCGTGTTAGAAAGTCAGAATTGAGAGATATAAACATGCAATTCTGAGTCTTTTTCACAATTACGAGTTTATCTCACAATTCTGAGAAAAGATGTAAATCTAGTCCTCATCAATCTTCCAAACCGTTAAATTAGCATATTCTGGGCAATTACAGCCCTCACATTTAATGTTTTATCTCATTTTTGTTGCATATAATAACATTTGATGTGCTCTCTCAACACTATTCAGCTCTCATCACGTACATGTTGCTCTTTAATCTGCTACTAAACCCTAACCGTTCTTAGATCGAGAGACATTCACTGGAAGAGCAAAATGACTTGTTTTCTGAACAAAATAAGCAATTTTATACTTAAAAATCAAGGGTGGATCAAACAAAAACTGTGTGTGGGTCAGCTGAAGGTCACATCAGTCAGTCTTGGGGATCATTTGTTCCCGCCTCACGAGTAGATGAAGCTTTCAGCCCCATTAGTGACTAGTGTGTCACCGCAACACCCTTCAGCCGTCAGAGTCCGCTGGAGGAGCACATCGCTGCTTTAATTAGAAGCTTTTAATAGTAACCCAATGCAAATGTCCTTCTCCTGGTTATGACGACTGTATGAGCTCGTTCAACTTCTATCAATTATTTAAAGGGCCTCGCCAAACCTGTCTGGAGCCTAATTATCTGATCCTAAATATCCGCGGTTATCTTCAGACGCTGGCAGATTAACCAGGCCGACCTCAGAACTGGGATATCTTTCTGTTCTGTATGAAACACTAAACTAATGCCGTTTCCGGCTTTCATTTCCCATGTTTCGGTCGGCACAGATTTCCTCGGACCGGGATCAGCTCTGGTGACCACTGGAAACTGGATACAGGTGAGCTGTCCTGCACAACACACACCCTTCATCATCATCAGAGAAACCCATCAAAACTCTGCCTGATGTGAAACATATGCGACTGGTGTGTGTTTAATGTGCTTCACACACTACCAGCCAAACACTCTGGATCAGGGCATTTGACTGGTAGTGTGTGCACAGTCATTCTCTTCACAAACACACACTTCGTCAGGTGTTTTATGGTGTTTTGAGGCTTTATTAAACTGAATAGTGCTTGATCAGACATCTAATGCACTGTAGTAGCGTTTCAGCCAACCGTTACGTACATAAAAACAATATATTGCTAAGTATTCATATGTTTCCATGGTGATCCATTAGAGTGGGTGGAGCTTACAAGCGTTTTCGGCACAATTGGTGGAATTTCAGCACAGCATCATTGGAAATGTAGTTATTTACCATGAATTCAGCTGTTAAACACGATTATTCTGAGACTGATTTTTAATAATGTGTGCTGACGAGAAGCAAATAGTGTTCATCAGCAGTCTCGTAGATCACAGTAGTGTTAAAAATCAATTTCCCTATGGAGAAAAGGAATGGAGTTTGTACTTTATTGGTTTAGTAGTCAATGTGAATGGCCTAGCATCTGAAACACAGTCACTGTACTCTGGTTTTAGGGTTAAAACATGCTTTGTAATGATGTGTTTACCTGTTTCAGACACCTGAGACTCCGGATTATATCACTAGAGACTCGATGAACTCTCAAATCACGAACACCGGCTGACGGACGTTTGCTTCCTGTGTTTCTAATATGAATGTTCATGTATCCTCATACCAAGTAAGACCACTGCTGTTTTTTCTGTATGTAAATGATGCATTCGCTCATAATAAACTACGATTGTCTTAATCGAGCTAGCAAGTCTTTCCTGTCGCATCTCCGAGTCCTCAATGACCCTCATGTGACTCTCAATCCTTTCTCTGTCAAAACATTTGATTGCCAAAAGAAAAGTAAAAAATGTAAATTCATTTTCAAAAAACGGTCATTTACTAAATAAAATCCATCTTTAAAACACTGATTGACAAAATAAATACAAACTTCCACAACTCTTTCAGTCTGTACTGGAAATGATGTTCATTCGTTATTAATATTGACAATTAATGTGTGTTAATTGTCAGTGTTATAATTTTAACTTTTTATATCATAATTATGACTGTAAATATTTTCTGTGCCATAATGCCAGCTATCATAATTATTATTTACTAATTAAAGCATTTATGTGGCAGAAATGGGCTTCAAAAGTTTAAACTTTTATAGCTTAAAAAAATGTCACCAAATTAATTCATCTCCAGTTTTGGAACCCCATGAAATATTTATAGGTTTTTAATATTTCAGAGAAAATAATGAGGACTGTTGACCCCCGTATTTAAATTTAATGATTACATGCAGGATTTATGAATCCGTCTGTCCTGAGGAGTGATGAAGGGCTGGAGCTGCAGACGCTCGTGTTTCGAACACACACACTCCATCATGAGGCAGTTTTCAGAAATCTAGACTTCATATCTGGAGCGTTTCACTCCTAAAAGAATTAAAAACGAGACAGAAACAGCAACAGTGTTCGGCCCAGATCCGGATGCAGGGCGGCTCCATACCTTAATGGGAACGTTCACGAAACCAGTGTGTGTGTGTGAGTCCGGTGGACCACATGAACACGTGAGTGTGTGTATACAGGGGCCCAGGGACCACATAACAAATATGTGTGTGTGTGTGTGTATAAAGGGGCCAGGACCACATGACACATAGCTGAGTGTGTGAGTGAATCTGCTGTTTCATTGTGTTTCCTGCAATATCGTCTATGATTCTCAAGAGGATGAAAACACACACACACGCTTAATTAAAGCTGGAATATTATCATCCGCTCATGACATTTCATCTGTACGTTTGAAATCTTTCTCTCTCTATTGACATTTACTGACACTTATGGCGTCTGACATTTAGGATAATCTCAATTAATCTGAGCTGCCCATTAAAATAATCTGATTAAAGTCGAACTCTCCGAGACTCTCGATCATCCGCTGTCAGTCAGGGAATCATATTTGCAATAAAATACGTGGAAATGCAAATATCAGGTTTTGTTTTAATAGACTCTTCATGTTGGTCTTCTGATCAGCTTCATATATCACACACTCTTTGAGCCTGACTCCAGATCAGTCACGATACAGATGATCCGTCGTCATGACAGTCAAACACTTTCCTCCTGAAGCAGCTCAGAGAAACAGCCCAAACGAGTGTGGGTGTGTGTAAGATTTGGTGTGTGTGTTCTGCAGGGAGTGTCAGTTGTTCTGATGTAAACGAGTCGAAGCTGAAAGTGTTAATCCAGATGTTTAAGTAAAGCTTTTATTAAGAGCCTGGAAGCTGCGATCGATAGAAACCCGATCCGACTGCAATCAGGAGAGAGTGTGTGTGTGTGTAGTGAGTGAGTGAGTGAGATGAGAGAGAGAGAGAGAGAGAGAGAGAGAGAGAGAGAGTTTCAGCTAATGACCAGATCTTCACCACCGGCTCGGACACATCACAGCTTTCACTCGTTACACTGAATATAATCCTTCACATCCGCTTTATCTGAACCATCAAAATATGAGGAGCATGTTTCATATTTTTAATAAGAGTAAAGAACTATAATTCTAATCTCAGCTAATTCTTTTATCTGACAACCACAAAGGCAAACAGACAACAGAGTGAGTGAATGTGTGTGTTTTCATCTTTTTTCAAACATCCCATGAATGATGTTTTTGTGCTAACGTTCTAACATTAGTAAACATTAAGACATTAAAACCAGATAACTCATCACACACACCATTTCACCTCGGCGCCATTTATCATGTTTTTCATTTCGGCTGTCACACACACACACACACACACAGTCTCTCTCTCTCACACACACACTCACACCATGATCATTCGACACACTGCAGTGTTTGACTGTAAAGCTGTAAGTCTGTATCAAATGACTGATCAGGAATCAAAGCGCTTCAAACCGTCGAGAAACACAATCATCGAGTCAGACTCTTGATTGACAGCTCTGAGTTTGATTGACAGCTCTGAGTTTGATTGACAGCTGTCGGCGCACACGTCTCCGTGAAAACCTAGAGGTTTAAAGGAAGTGCGCGAGAGAACGAGGCCATGAAACCTGACGCTGTGCTTACAGAGAAACACACTTTACTCTCTGAAGGTCAGATGCACATGCTCACACACACACTCTCTCACTCAAACACACACACGCACTCTCAAACACACTCACACACACTCACTCAAACTCTCAAACATACACACACTCTCACTCAAACTCTCATACACACACACTAACTATCACTAACTCGCTCACACACACTCTTTACTTCGCTTCTTCTCGAGGACACACACACACTCTTTACTTCGCTTCTTCTTGAGGACACACTCACACACACACACAGACACTTTACTTCGCTTCTTCACAAGGACACACTCTCACACACACTTTACTTCGCTTCTTCTCGAGGACACACACACACTCTTTACTTCGCTTCTTCTTGAGGACACACTCACACACACACACAGACACTTTACTTCGCTTCTTCACAAGGACACACTCTCACACACACTTTACTTCGCTTCTTCTCGAGGACACACACACACTCTTTACTTCGCTTCTTCTTGAGGACACACTCACACACACACACTTTACTTCGCTTCTTCACAAGGACACACTCTCTCACACACACTCTTTACTTCGCTTCTTCACGAGGACACACTCTCACACACACACACTTTACTTCGCTTCTTCACAAGGACACACTCTCACACACACACTATTTACTTCGCTTCTTCTCGAGGACACAAACTCAGGCTCTTGTTCGGGCATGAATCACAGCAGAGCCTCAGTCTAAGATCAGGACACACACACACACACACATTGAATACTCTGTTGCATAAATAGCGTCATAGTTATGGTTCTATGACTCATTGATTATTAAAATAAATGAGCTTCACTAAAAACAACCAGAAGTGTGTGTGTGTGTGTCTGTGAACGTGTGTGAGTTTGAGACTGTGTGTGTGGGAATGAGTGTGAGTGAGAGTGTGTGTGTGTGTGTGTTCTGCATCTGATCTCTGAACAGCCATTAAAAGCTGAAGCTCATCTAATATTAACAGGTGCATTAGAAACTGAAGCTTCATCCTTTCAACTCACTTCAGTGTCACACACACACACACACACACACTGCACAATGACCCGCAATCTCAGTGCAGAGCAGACGCACAGCAGAACTGACAATCATTCCCCATCGACACATGAACACACACGTCTTTATTCTTCTGTTCTAGTCATTAAAATATCCGTCAGATACAGACATGTCAGAGATGTACCAATGACTGCGGTGTGAAGAGTGTGTGTGTGTGTGTGTGTGTGTGTGTGTGTGTGTGTGTGTGTGTGTGTGTGTGTGTGTGTGTGTGTGTGTGAGTGTGGAGCGTCTATCAGTGTCTGAGATCAGTGTGTGTGTTGCTCTCACTCTGTCAGGACAGTGTGTGTGTTGAGTGTCGGTGAGATTCATACAAACCGCAGCAGCTGATAAGAGCTTCACACATCAACACTCACACACACTTCATCCTGAGAACAGCTGTCAATCAAAACTCTGGCAGACTTTTATAGTATTAATATCTCAAAATCTGATTTTGTTGCCTAGACCAGATCATTCCTGATCATTTGACCTTTCGTGACCCACGCTCAGGGTGTCACGTGACAAAACCAGATAATAATAATAAAAAATAAAATGAAGATGACTTTTCTTTACACGTGAATTTTATACTAAAACGTCAATTCTTCATTTGTTTGCCACTGAGTTATTTATTCACATACATTTGTTCATTCAGTTTTATGATGAAAATTGTTTTGTTAAAACTTTCAAGTGTTTTTAGGATCGCTTAAAATGCGCATGTCTGGAGCCATCGATATGATTATGAATTCATAACTTATAAGGCTGTCCTGCAGACCTCTATGAATATCATTACACACACCTCAATCTGTCTTCACACATAAACACCGGGTGTTTTTGCTCCGCTTTATGGATTTTTTAGCGTCAGCAATATTAAAAATTGCAAAGCCGTTATTTAATACAACCTCGATGTACATCAGCGAAGCGCCTGAGAATCACCTTCAGTCCTGCAGGAACACCAGCAACCTTGAGGATTCATATTCATTTACAAATCAGCAAATTCGTAATCTTACCATTTAGTTATGAAACGAGTAGAAACAATTAAAAACGGCTCTAACGGCTAATGATTACCCGCGCGTTTAACGAGGATTCGATTAGAACTACAAACACGAATAAAAAGTGTTTAAAAACTACCAAACATAGCAGGTGTGCAAGACCGACGGTTTCGGTAAATGGGTTTGATTGATTGATTAACAAACGATATCTAAACTGGCGAAAATGTATTCTGTGTTCATTATATTTCATCTGATACTGCATTGTGAACTTATATAAATGTCCGTTTGGTCATGAAAGACCCACGTGGTCCGTTAAAGGTAGAATTATGGCAAAGTAGTTCCGAGTAGTTAGGCCTACTTTTTATTCATTTATTTCACAAAACTACCTAGACCTACTTTTAGGTGTAGTATAAGTAGGGGATTTAGTGTTTTCGAGGCATTACATTGAATCACCCTGTATAATGACAATTAAATTTAGCTATTAAAATCTTTAAAATCGCTCAAAACTGATTCTCTCTCTCTCCACTCTGCGGGAAACAATGCTCTGAAATAAAGTAGTTATGTGATTATATTTAATTTTTCTATTATTATTTTGTTGTTGTTGTTATTATTATTATTATTCTATGTATTCCAAGCTTTGCCAATATTGTATTATTTACAATCATGCCGATAAAGACATTTTTGAATTGATTTGAAAGAGCTTCCTTTAAAAGGCTGTATTGTGTGAGTGCCTCTGTGGTGAAGCGCAGCAGCGCCCTCTGCTTGACACTGACGGGAACTGCACTCCCGCGCAACCCAGAGGTTACTGTTGAATCGACAGGCATGTGAACTTAAGAATAAGATCTGCTGTTTGTCAATCACTGTAAACATGACAAGTGATGCCATAAAAGCTGGAATTATGATATAGCTGTTAAAGCTACACTATGTAACCTTTTATTTAAAATTTACAAAATTTTTAAATGGACGAGTACATTATAAATCCATATTCAAACCGGTTTCTTTTTGTTGTATCATCATGAATCACTACGGTATCGTTACTAAGTAGGCTAACAGATTTTTTAATCTGTGTATACACCATAGACTGTAAGGTACACCCCTAATATTGAAGATACAAATAGATATAACCTATATAAGATATAATATTGAATATTGAAAGAGTGTGACACTAACTGCTGCGGAGGAGCACAGTACATGCGTGACGCGTCATTAACTGAGGGAAGTAGATTCCGGCTGCAATGTTCTAACGTTTAAGTTTTTATATCGTAACTATGATTTCCTAGGCTGGCATTACGTTTCTCCAAAGCATTTTTTTTTCTTTTATTGTCAGAAATGGGATTCAATATTTTGTCTTTAAAATCACAAGAAAGCTTAATTATTAGTTTAAAAAAGCAGATTCAGGTAACGCGAGATTAAAATGATGTAATGACAATTAGTTATAATGTCATTTTCTTGACCTATTTACTATAAGAATAAATGAACCATTATTTCTTTTATAAGATAAAGCACTCAAGTGACTCTTTCTGCAGCTTACGTCGTTACGACAAACGAGCGAATCATTTGAATCATTGAGTCAACCGATTCTTTCAATACTTGATTCATTCCACTGTGTTTTCGCGCAGAGCTTCATTCTGCGGTGGATTTAAATTCGACACGATAGTATATGCATAATATGAAAGAATATTGTGCGTGTTCATGGAGAGGATGAAATCAGACTCAGTAGAATTGTATAGATGGGTGTTCGGTTGAGTTATAGATCTTCCAAATGTGGTTTAATTTCAAATATCAGCACATCCAGAATTATGAACAAAAGTGAATGCAGTCACATGTCATAAGAGGTTAAAGATCCAGTTAAACTGATTACATTTGTTGGCTAATTTGAACAATTACAAAAAAAGCATGAAGTTAATACAAAATAATAATGTATATGTGAATGTTTTTAGTGGCAGTTTGGTCTGTTTCTCAACAATCATAACAAATGATAAAAAAAGCAAAAATGATATAAAACAAAATGATGCATATAATAACCACATCATTAAATAAATGTAATTAGTTTTTACATGCTGAAAATAGCACAACATATCAATTCTGGCATTATAACAATGCATATGTTGTACTGTGTTAAGATAATAATTTAATGATAATTATTAATACTTTTGGTGTATCATAGACATTCGACAAAGAAAGCTTGTCTTACAGTCTTAAAATAGATGTGAGTTGTTAAATTAATTCCATTAACGGGCGTTAAAGAAAAGCAGAACTACGAGATGCATTTCATACAGTAAATTATACAGCATCTTGTGGATTTACATCAGCAAATACATTAAACAATGCAGTTCATAATAGAATAATAGATGCTTACTCTATACTTAAGGCAATACATCATAGGTTAAAAAGTGTTTATGGTGAAACTGAATCACATTAATCTGTCTGCGTGTGTGTGTGTGTGTGTGTGTGTGTAAAAAAGAACCCAACACAGAACGAAACTAGCGTTTCCCCTGAGGACGTCTCATGTAAATCATATTGCTCATAGATTTGGTAGTAATGATCAGTAATAATCCTCAGGAACAGATTCATAAGGCTCTAAAGCATCAGATTTACATTCAGAAGCAGATCAGATTGCTTTATACACCTGTGTGTGTGAGTGTTTGTGTGTGTGAGCATTGAACACACACTGTTCTGACGAGAGCGTTAGCTGAACCTGAGCCTGTCGAAGTGCTCGCTGAAGCCGTGCGGATCGACTCTGGCAGTGTCTCCAGTGTTTGCATAGACGTTCAGATGTTGGTTTCGCACTGCATGACGGCGTCTTTACTCTCGCTGAGCTCCTGTGTAGCGCTAGTGTCTGCGTTCAGCGTCTGCGTCGTGTTGCGCGGCCCCGCTGGTACGTCTCCTCGCGCTTGCGCTCGCGGTCCAGCAGACGGTAGTTGATGAAGTTCCCGATGAAGAGCCAGATGCTGGAGAACACCACCACCGCTCCACAGCACAGGTACATGTACTTGTAGTTCTTAGTGATGTCCACTAGCTTCCCTGCAGAGCAAACATGGCCACCAAGTTATTATTTTCAGTTTGTGTAATTTCCCCCCGTCGTCAGTCATTTTATCCCTCAAAACTCATCTCTGAACACCAAAATGACATATTTAAACGTTTTTTTTTTACTTTTATAAAATTACATCTATCCATCATAAAAGTACATCCATCCATCATAAAAGTGCATCTATCCATCATAAAAGTGCGTCTATCCATCATAAAAGTGCATCTATCCGTCATAAAAGTGCATCTATCCATCATAAAAGTGCATCTATCCGTCATAAAAGTGCGTCTATCCATCATAAAAAAAGTTTTCTGATTCATAGATGCAGTTTTATGGACTTCAAAACAGAAACACTCATTCACTGCCATTTATAAAGTTGGAAGAGCCAGGACATTTTTTACTATAACTCTGATTATATTCGTCTGAAAGAAGAGTGTCATACACACCTAAGATGACTTCAAGGTGAGTAAATCATAGGCTAATGTTCATTTTTACGTGAACTACCCTATAAATACATATTTCTGTTTGAGTCTCTGAGTGAGTTTGAGTGAGTGGAGGCGGGGCTCATTTGCATATTCATCGAATCACCTATACTGACGTCTGTGCGTCTCCTCACCTGCCAGCGGCGGCCCGATGAGCACCGGACAGCACTCCACGATGGTGGTCAGACCCACGGCGCTGGAGAACCTCTGCGCCCCCACCAGGTCCATCAGCGTCTCGAACAGAACCGCGCTCACCATCCCGAAGGCGAAGCCGAAGAACACGGCGTACACCACCATCCCGGTGTAGCTCTGGACCAGCGGGCACAGCAGGTGGCACACCCCGTTACTACAGCACCGCGAAGCTGAAGAAGTACTGGATCCGGGGCCGCACCCAGCGGGAGTTGGCCAGCAGACCCATCGACGGCCGGGCGAACATGTCCACGAACGCTGAGGATGGACAGCAGGAACGCCGCTTGGTACTCGTCCACGCCGTTGTCTGGAAGTTTAATTCAGTTTAAAACAGCCACAAGACTGACCAAAGTGACAAATCCTAGACATAAACACTTCAAGGGCCGCTTGATTATCGTGATCATGTGATTATGTGATCATGTGTTCATGTGATCATGTGATCATGCTTTGGGCTGGGCCTCGGGGTCTTGGGCCCCGTTTACACACATTGCTATTTAGACATTTCCCTTCGTTTACACACAAACGGAGTACTCGCCTCTGAAACAATTCTTTCTAAAAACTCTGGCCCGAGAGGAGATTTTGGAAAATGTTGTTAGTATGTAAACTGAGAAAACGGCGTTTTAGCTAGCGGATGTCACAGTACGTGACAAAGCCTGCACCTGCGGCCAGAGTGTGACCTTGTGAATTAATTCGTTCGATTGGCTAGCGTCAAGCCTCTCATTACACTGCCACCAACAGGTTTAACAAGCTCGTGACGGCACATACACATGGGTTCGTGTATACGAACACTTCTCTGAGACTGACAGGTGCGCACATTATTTCTGTGTTTATTTATGTGTTATTTCTGCACATTATTTCACATTATTTCATTCTATAAATGAAAATAACTGGCTGTGTAAACGTAGCCTTAATGAAGATCCGGTGAATATCTTCCCCTCAGAAAGTCCTGCCCGCGTGGCGCTACTGTTCAAAGTTCAGGAACTGTCGGGGGTGGGGCTTGTGCGCTGAACATGCTGATTGGTCGTGTTCATGCCGCATTTTGATTGGCTGACTCCACGCAGCTCTGTGCTATTCGCATCAAAAATGGAGTTTAAAAGCATACGGCCGATGGACCGACGACGTGGTTCCGGCTTTATTACACTTAAATTCAGAGGATGAAATCCAGCGGGAACTGGGAAGTCGTGCGCAGTCCTGTGTCACCACATTAATTCGCCTAATCTTCACAATACTTTAGACAGCGACAGGTCTGGAGAGAAACACTCCTGGGAGAAAGTGTTCTGGGTAATTTCAGTGGAGACGCGGCTTTACAGTCATGATTCAGTTACGCTCACGGTCTGCAAAAGCGCATTACATTTATGGTGTCTTCATTATTGTGGTTGTGTTGTCATGTGTGGATGCACCGGCACCATAAGCTTAGCTAATTAACTTCATTGCAGAGGAATTGAATTAAATTGAATTAAAGGACCCCACCTTTAGCGTAGGACGAGAGGAAGACGATAGGCGCGAAGAAGCCCAGGAACATGATGACGTTTCCTGACAGGTAGATGAGGAAGCCGCGGTGTTTGAAGAGTGACAGGTCCAGGTACTTGTTGATGGTCTGCCAGGGCGTGAGCTTCTCCTGCGCCGCCGGCTTCAGCGCGACGGGCTGCTTCGGGGCCGCCGGACCCACCAGGGGCCTCATGAGCGCTCCGGCCACGCAGCAGTTCAGCATCAGCCCGCCCAGGATCAGGAAGCTGCCGCGCCAGCCGTACTCGTTGATCAGGTACTGGTTCAGCGGCGCCAGCGTGCTCAGGAACACCGGGCTGCCCGCCATCGCCAGGCCGTTCGCGATCGGGCGCTTCTTATGAAAGTAGCGGCCGATCAGTCGTCAGCGCCGGCTGGAGGTTAAACGCCAGACCGAAGCCTGAGAGAGAGTGTGTATGTGAGAGAGGAGAGAGAGAGAGAGAGAGAGAGAGATACGGGACAGTAAGGGAGTGTGTGTTCAGATCGAGACACTGTGAGTGTGTGTGTGTGTGTGTGTGTGTCTCACCCCAATGACGCCGATGCAGATGTAGAGCTGGATGACGTTATTGCAGAACGAGGCGCTGATCATCCCGACGGCACACAGGAATCCTCCCAGGATCATGATGGGTCGACAGCCATACGCATTCACCAGGATACTACTGATGGGGCCTGACACACACACCACATCATGAGACGAGCAGGACTAAAGCACCTCACACACACACACTCTCTCTCACACACTCACTCACTTACACACTCACTCCCACACACACACACACACACACACATCACATCATGAGACGAGGAGGACTAAAGCATCTCACACACACACTCTCACACACTCACACACTTACACACTCACTCCCACACACAAACACACACACATCACATCATGAGACGAGGAGGACTAAAGCACCTCACACACTCACCTCTCACACACTCACTCAGTTACACACTCACTCCCACACACACACAAACACACACATCACATCATGAGACGAGCAGGACTAATGCACCTCACACACACTCTCTCACACACTCACTCAGTTACACACTCACACACACACACTGATGTGTAAAGTGGATTAGAGTCATTAATCTTGTGTCCAGAATGTTTCGAAAGCAAGAGACGATGTTCTCTGAGGTGGAACTTTTTACTTGCACTCTTATAATGCAGATGCATCATGGGATATTTGGCTTCACTAATGATTTCCAGAGCTGAAATGAGAAACATGAACATGTCTGTGTGTGTGTGTTGTTCTCTGCGTGTTAAAGGGAGAGTTCCCCCAGAGATCAGCATCAGCCCATGATGACTCTCCCTCAACCCATCCTGGTGTGTGTGCATGTTAATGCTTGTTCATAATAAAAGATGCTGATTTAATTTCGGCATGACTTGTGTCACACACACCTGTAACACACACACCTGCTGGTGTTAGGGGTCAAACGGAGGCTGATTAGTCCAGTAATGAATTTTATTAAACGTGAACTGAAAGTGGTTCCTCAGACATTCATTACACTGAGATCATATTTACACACACACACACACGTGTGTTTACCTGCAGCGTACATGACGGCCAGCATGATGGAGGAGATCCAGGCCACCTGACTGTACGAGGCGTCGAAGATCCTCTGGATGTCCTTGAAGAACACAGTGGTGGCTTTTGGGAAGGCGTAGGAGAAGCCGATGGAGATGAAGGCTCCGCCCACAACAGCCCAGCCCCACCCACCATCAGGAGGCGGAACCGCTGGCGGCCCGACGGGAGGAGGCATCGTGGAGTCACTGCGACACACACACACACACTGTCACACGGCAGATTCTGACCATAGACTATACACTGGGCGTAGTGTGTGTGACGTCACCCGTAGTGTTTTTCTGAAAAGCGATTCTGAAGCCTAAAGTGGGCGGAGCTGGCCGTCGCCATCTTGGCCAGGTCACTCCCGGATAAACGAACATGGATTAGCTGAGGTGACCTGACGCTGAACACTAGCAGACAAACGAATAGCAGTGACATCAGCGGCAATCCACCTGTCACTCAAGTGGCCACACCCTTAATTATGCACAACTCTAAGGCTGTTTTAACTGGTTTTGGTAATATCGCTAATGTTGATCTTCATGACGACTTCATTAAACTCGTCTGTTTAAATTATATTAAGCCTTAAAGTTCTGCATAATTACGGGCGTGGCCACTTGAGTGACAGGTGGATTGCTGCTGATGTCACTGCTAGCCGTTTGTCTGCTGAGCATCAGCGTCACGTCACCTCAGCTAATCCGCCTTCCCGCACATGTTCGTTTATCCGGGAGTGATGCATCCAAGATGGCGACAGCCGGCTCCGCCCACTTTAGGCTTCAAAAACACTACGGGTGATGTCACACACACACTACGCCCAACAGTTCTTCTCTGAAACCCTGCAGAAATGAGAGTGTTTAGTCTCCGGTGGGCAGACAGTGAGCGCAGAAATAGCAGCAACGAGGAACGAGCTCTAATTAAGAACAAACAAATTTGTCAGTCACAAACAAACTAAGCCCCGCCTCCTGGAGTCGTGGGTGGGGCTACAATCATCATTTACAAACCAAACAAACCTCAAGTGATTCTTATCATGTGATGCTTCAGTTCTGAAGGCAAAGCTTTCACACACATGCTCATGTGATGTTCCCAGCTCAGAGCTAAAGCTGTGTAAGATAAGCTCTTGTTTTCTACACACACTTCCTGCAGAGTGACCTCAACACACATTGACTCCAGTTTCTGCTGATTCTGCATGTAGAATGTTTTGTCGGTACAAAGAGTGCATGTGTGTGTCTTTCACTACTATAAATGACTCTTGATTTGATATTTTGCTGTCTAACGCTCAGATTATGAACCAATCGCACGTCTTGTTGAAAGTGATACTGTTTGTCTGATCCAATCAGAAGCTCGGTACTAATTCAGTGAGGTGATTGGCCGACAGCACAGACTCAGGTGACGCCGTAACCCGACACCTGGTGACATCAGCGCTGAGGTCTGGTCATGGGACCGGCGTGTGTTTCTGGCCGCTGTCCTTCAGCTTCAAGGTCTCGGTGTAGTCTGAAACGCCTCATGAATATTTAATTAGATGGCATTCCTGTCTCTCTTACAGCACACTGGAAAAGCCTGTAATCTACCAGATTGTTAATGTGTTTAAAAGAAGTCTCTTCTGCTCACCAAGGCTGTGTTTATTGGATTAAAAATACAAAAAAATAAAAAATATTGTGAAATATTATTATAATGTAAATCATCTGTTATCTATGTGAATATACAGTAAAGTGTAATTTATTCCTGTGATCAAAGCTGAATTTATCATCATTACTCCAGTCTTCAGTGTCACATGACCCTTCACAAATCACTCTAATATGAGGATCTGATGATCGACACACAGTTATGATTATTATCAGTGTTGAAAACCGTTATTTACACTTATTTTCAGGATTATTTGAATGAATAGAAAGTTTAAAAGAACAGCATTGATCTGAAATAAAAAGCTTTTGTAACATTAAACTCTACCGTTCAACAGTTTCCAGTCAGTAAGAATTTTTATAAAAATTTTGGGGAAACGATATAAAATAAATCAATACTTTTATTCATCAAGATTAAATTAAATTAATCAAAAGCGACAGTAAAGACATTTATAATGTTACAAAAGCTTCTGTTTCAGATCAATGCTGTTCTTTCAAACTTTCTATTCATCAAATAATCCTGAAATAAGTGTAAATAACTGTTTTTAACACTGATAATAATCATAACTGTGTGTCGATCATCAGATCCTCATATTAGAGTTATTTGTGAAGGATCATGTGACACTGAAGACTGGAGTAATGATGATAAATTCAGCTTTGATCACAGGAATAAATTACACTTTACTGTATATTCACATAGAGAACAGATGATTTACATTAGAATAATATTTCACTGTTTACTGTATTTTTAATCAAGTAAACGCAGCTTTGGTGAGCAGAAGAGACTTCTTTTTTTTAAAAAAACATATACACACATTCCTGTGAGTGTGGGTCAAAGGTCACAGGCGTGTTTGAATCGGAGGAAGGACCGATCGACTGCGAGCTCTTTGAAGGTCTTCGAGACGAGAAGTTCAAAAACAAGATCCAGTTCCCAGACTTCAGAGGAACAATGGCCGTCTCCACCTATGTTTGATGTTTCAGGACATCTGAGATATCATAACATAAACGCACATAATGTACACACACACACGTACACCGCACTCTTGATCATATTCATATCTGAGGATCACATGACCAGAGTTCACACTCGTTCAGAGTCATCAATCGGCACTGACGGATCAAGCAAACGTGAGAACAACTCTGATATCGTTAGTAAAATTTCAGCCGGTTTATCATCATCATTCATTATAAAGATCATGAGAATCAAATATGATCATCAGGTTTTTAAGGAAGGGTTATTAGTTCATCTCTCAATCATTATTGTATTGCATTATATGTTTGAAAAATCATTTACATATCATCTTACTAATTGACACATTATTAGCAGATATTGATATGATTTATGAGAGTATCAGCTGTTCTCAAGCATTTTTGCATTAAATTGAAGTGTTTGTACTCCAGAAGCACCGATATGAACATTTTGCCTGATAATTCTTCAACGAAAATAAAAATCCAATGTTTATCAGCTTTAATATATCGGCCACATTTTCTTATTGGACTGATAACGATGATAACATTAAAAATGAACACGATACACATCATATGGTCCCTAATATTCTCATGATGTCATAAATATGATGCAAAACAAAATTCAGGGTCATTATTGTGACCTTTGACCTTCTTCTGGAGAACACACTCCTCACTGGTCCTGATGAACACACACACTGCATTTATGATGTTTACAGTGAAAAACACACATTAATAGTTGATCTATCTTGTTTTGAGGTGTTTTACAGGAAAAGGGCCAGATGTGTGTCAGGATCTGGTGTCTCATGGTGTGTATGTGTGTGTGTTCAGAGACGTGAAAACATGACCCTAAAGATAAACAAATGCCCGGGCGTCTCCTTCAGGACTCAGCGTGAGCCGTGGATGCTGTGATTCACTCTTCCCACCGCTAACATATACACACACACAACATGCATTACTTGGAATAACACTTTAACGGACATCATTTTTTAACTTGTTGCCAATTTTCATCTAGTATAAGTAGAAGTCCTACACTTACTATAGGGTTAATGTAGAGACTGGGCTGAGGGTTAGTTGCATGTAATTATGCATAAATTACTGTTATTACTATAGTAAGTACATGTAACACCGACCCAAAAATGAACCTAAACTCCTACAGCTCAACACACACACACACACAAAAGCAGGAGTTTGAGACTGTCAGATCATGTAATAATATCAGATAACTCTATATTACATTATTGCGAGGTCGGTCCAATGACTCCATTCGTGCCCTTCTGTAAACATTATTTAATATCCACATCATAAACACACACACACACACAATGCACGCTGAATGTGCTGATACAGGCACGTGACCCGTGGAGTGACCCAGATGAGCCAAACCCGCTTACAGCATCAAAGCCGGATAAATATAGAACTCTATTCACTTCTATTCTCTCTTCTGTTAAACGGGTGCAGCCGCTCCATATTCATCATTCATCACATTAATCTGCAGTCCAGGCCTTATTAACATGTGTGTGTGTATGTGTGTGTGTGTGCATCATCAGCACATGATCCACAGCATCATTTGTTGATATTCTCGTTCAGCATCATTCAGATAACGGGACCGTCCCGTCAGCAGCAAACACATCCTCATCATCATCATCCTCATCATCATCATCATCATCATCATCATCATCATCTCATTATCATCATCAAAAAGCCTGCTTACCTTCAGGTCCGGTTATCAGTGCTGTCTGTGTCTCTGACCTTCAGTCGCTGCTGCGGAAAGACGCTCCGCACGCGCGTTTGAATCAGTCGGCTGTGACGTCACTCGCGCTTGGCTTTCCCGGGCGCGGTAACGGTCTCTGCTTGCCTCATGAATATTAATGAGACGGCGTGACGTACACGCTACGCGATTGGCTGCGAGGAAGGAGTGTGTTTGCGTGGGCGGGGTCACATCCGGGAAGGTTTACCGCCTGCAACGTCGTCATAGCATAGTAATACATATTTATTATGATCCAAGTAAAAGGTCGCACGAGCTCAACTCTTGTTTGTTATTCCAGTCACACAGTTTTGGCGCTGCTTATGAAAGTCTTAACGGGGCTTATTGTACTAAAACAATCAGCAGGGAGAAAGAATGTGTGTCTCACATGATCCGCCTTTGCTGTAAACACATTCTGCCAAAGCAACGACACGTAATCCAGAAAGAGAGGAAATACAATAATAGTAACGTTACATTAATCCGAGGAGACAGTTTGGAGACTCGGGTTTGGATTAACACAGTTTTATTATATATACGAAATAATGATCTTTCAGAGAGACACGAAACAAAAGTCGTGCATAATGGGAGATTATTATGTCATGACGTATGACTTAAGCATTATATTCAACTACATTCAGTCACATGATGCTTTAATGGTGTTTTCAGTTAGTTTTGAGCGTTCTAAAACAGGTAACTTAGCTGCTAACTAATAAAAACACGTTAGACGAACGTCCATTACAAAAAAAAAAAACGCTCCATGAACGAGAACGATATCTTTGTGCTAACGGTTTGGGGACGTTTATTAAAGCCCAGATAACTTTTCAGGTTTAAATGTTCAATCGAGCAATTGATGTGTATTTCCTCGTCTTTCTCCCTCAAATTAAATGTTTAAATGCATGTTCGTGACTGATTCGTTTATTTTGCGTCGTCACGTGGCAAAGAGTCGAGAGAACTAATCGCTTCTGCTTCTCATTAATAAGACGCTGCAATGTAATACGATTTAATTCAGAATATGACGTAATAATAATAATAACTTACCGGTATACTTATATAGCGCCTTTCACGGGAGCCAACGACGCTTTCTATATAGCTACATAAAGAATAAGGAAAAGAATATATAATAAAGTAAGTAAATAATAATAATTAATCAGTCCTGGTTATGGATATAGGTATGAGTATGATCATTATGTATTTTGGTGATTTGGCTATTAAAAATCTTACATTTTAATTAGCAGTATATGCAAATTGATATAGAGCTGTGCGAAAGTATCGTTTATATATATTTTATATATTTATATATTTTATATATAGTGTCTCTCATTGCCTCCAGGTGGCGTCATTGAGCTGGTCTTCCTCTGGAGTGAAACCTGGAGTAGATTCTGTTCAGAGAAACGTGTGTTTCGACTGAAAGGGATAGTTCAATTTGAAATTAATTGTTGGTATGTTTTATCTTACCTCAAGGGCATCCAAGATGCAGGTGTCTTTGTTTCCACAGTATTTTCAATTTTGACATTTTTCTGTCAAACCGTTGTTGTCTGTCAGTCATATAATGCAGGTCTATGGTCACCACCTCAAAGAGCATGCACAGAGAAGTCCAAATTAAACATGATTTAATAACTGTAAATGTAAGTAGACATTGATGGCTTAAGACACAAAACAAGCGGTTTGTGTGAGAAAACGAACAGTATTTATATTGCTTTTACCTAACAGCCATGTTCTAAACATTTATAAACATAATGTCCTAGACATTTTAAACTTAAGGGATCGTTAACAAGACGAACTTAGAACATGTATTTGTGTTGATGTTTGTTTGTGTGTGTGTGTGTGTGTGTGTGTGTGTGTGTGTGTGTGTGTGTTGAGCGCCTCCAGTGAACACCATAATTAATTTTCAGTCACAGTCAATAGTTTCTGCCCCAGTCAATGTTTAATAACCTCAAACGTGATCATAGTTACTCAGGCAAGTGCACTGATTAGTGTAGTGTGTGTGTGTGTGTGTGTGTGTGTCCTGGTGATGATGTGTGATCTGACACTGAGAAACACCAATACACACACAGCAGAATAAGCAGAATTCTTATCCTATGTGACCATATGGACATTTGTGTCTTTTTCAGTTTTGTCTTCTTGATCACTTTAATGCCGACTGCAGAGATGTTGGCACAGGTGTGTGTTTATATTGAAATTTTACTATTTCAGCATTTTAATTAGCATTAATTTGCCACGGCTCTTCTTCAAAACGAGACCCAGTTGAAGTGTGTGTTCCGAAGCTGTCAGTGTTTGACAGGTTTTTGACACAGACATCTTTCTCCACTATGGATCTGTGTGTAACTCTTTTTAATGACACATGAGCGTTAGACATCAGGATTAACCGTCACATCATTTTCACTGATAGATCTGAACTTTATTAAAGACCAGAACGAACGTTCTATTAACGTGTGAATGTTAGTTTATAATGTTGAGAGAACGTTCAGCTACAAAAATAATTCCCAATAAATTATGAAGACATTATTTCTGAATGTTTCCTTGATGTTGTAAAAGCGTTTCTTCTCGGTTCTGTGAACGTTACGGGAATAGTGACACTGTATCGTTCTTCACACATTATGGAACATTACTTTTGAATCTGAAACATTTAAAAACCGTTACATTTAAAACACACACCAACTGAAACATTCCAAAAGAAACATTCCATGAGCGATGTTTGTGTTTTAATGTTCTCAGAACATTACACTGAACGTTCTAGTAATGTTACTTTTGTTCATTACTTTGAGAGACAGGTCTGAACTTTATTAAGAACATTATTAAGCGGACTCACGGTGGTTTGCAGCGTCTGGCTCGCGGCCCTGAGGACAAACTCACTGATTCAGTGTGTAATTTCATTAATTATTAGAGGCGTGTGTGGTGAGCGGAGTGTGTCAGTACACTGCTCTCTTTATGAGCCACTCACACACACAGAGCCGGGTCTGTTTCTGACAGCGGCCACACGTCTGACCTGAGCTGTGTGTGTGTGTGTTCTCTGTGTTTATGTGTTTGTGTTCATTTGGTTATGTGTTCATGTGTTTGTGTGTTCATGTGTTTATGTCATAAACAATATCAAAGTTATTCTCACATTTTCTTGATAAAATCAGGTCAGATTTCAAGTTGTCACCTTTATACTGTATATATAGCACCTTTTCCAACACAGATTGTATCAAAGCATAAATAATACAAGTTTAGTTTTAAACATAAAGTTTGTTTCTAGAAGAAAATGGTCCACCTGAAGTAAGGCAGATCAAAAATATTATTGTTGAATATTAAATGTCCCCTACAGTGGAGGAACCCGATCTCAGCTCAGTTCTGGGCAGCGAGAGCGATGATCAGGAGCAGGTCAGAGGTCAGAGTGGACAGTTAAACTAAACTTGACATCAGAGTGTAAACTGATCATGTGATCATCAGATGTGAATGTGATACAGGAGCTTTATGGGTTAATGGCTCGTGTTCGTGATTCTTGGCTGAACAAACAGCAGTAAGTGCAGTTCCAGAATACCCAGAATGCCCTGCGCCTCCACAGACCGCAGATATACCTGCAGGAATGAGTGTGTGTGTCTCCACACAGAATCGGCCCTTCTTCCACTCGTAAACACCGTCAGCTGTCAAACACACGGCCATGTTTGTGCTGCGCGGAGCAGTGCATGCTGGGAAGACGGGGTTTCTGCTATTCTGAGTATAAAGACTGGCATCTGTCCACGAGCCGAGACGCAGGACTCGTTTAACATGGATCTTTTACACTAAAGATATTACATTCATATTTTACATCAGCAAATGTACGCCGTTAATAAACACACGTGTTGGGCATAACACTTCACACAAGTTCCCTGAAGCAGATTTTAATGCATTACTTTACATTTACAACAGAACATTACAAGAGTTAGGCCTACTTTTTCTTAATAAACTGTTTTTGATATTAAAACAAACAAGCGAATCCAGCAGGAGCGAGAGGAGGAACCAAACATTTTCATTTCCATATAGAGTAACAGTTGCTTTTCTAACACAATATTGTAATCAATGATCAAACACACACACATGATCTACGGCTGGATTTATACAAGTCATGTGTTTATTAGTGAAGTCACAGGTTGTTATTAATAAATATGACAAATACATATGTTTAACCCAAACGTTGCTGGGCTAAAAATGTAACCCTGGGTTTGTCCATATTTGACCCAAAGTTGGTTTGAAACAACCCAGCATTGTTTTAGAGTATATAAAATAACATTCACATATTTCAAATAAATTAACAACAACAACACAACCATCATAAATAATTACATAAATAATATATTTATTTAATACATTTTTAAAGTATGAATTGCTTACAAGCAAGATACGCCTTTACATTTCTTTTTAAATCAATACTTAATAAGTTGTTATATTCAGGGCCAGAATCGGACGTTAGCTTGAGGTTATAATCATGATTAGAAATGAAAGCAAATGCCATTTGCTTAATAAGAATTGATTTCTGTCTGTCTGTCCCTCTGATTATGTAGGACAATCAAATATTCAATCCAACCACTAACCTACTGATAATTCATACTGATCGTGGAAACGCGTCATGACTCCTGGATAATCAACTCAGGATCACAAACTAGGATTGTTCCTGTAAAGGGTTTAAGTGGAAACATACTTTTCTGATGGGTTTAAGAAATAAAGTTTGTCCACACCTTATTATACAGGAACATGTTATACTCTCATGTTATAGGGGCCAAAATCATCTCATTAAATAAACGTGTTATATGTTCAAGTGATTTCATGCAAGCTGCTGAAATCATAAAGTCAAAAATGTGAAATTATGACGAATTAGTCGAATTATGACATTAAAAGTGAAACTGATATGAAGTCCTAATTATGAGATGAAAACTCGCAATTGACTTACTAAGCATTCGAAATTCTGCCTGAATAACAACTGCTTATAAAATAAAAACACTAAATGATACGGACCCCCTAAAGGGAAAGCCAAATGTTCTCGAGCCAAATGTTTTGATAAGTGTCTCTGTCTGTCTGTACTACATTACCCAGAATCCCTCTCGCTGTTCGGCCCACGGGAGCGCGCGCCGCGGAATGTTGTTTCTGATTCCAGCGCGCGGTGGAAAAGAGTTCCTCAGAGATGGAGCCGTTGGTGAGGCGCTGATTTATGGACTTTTATTCATGATATTAAACGCGAAAAGAGAGTTCATTTGACGCGGATCTGCATAGATCTTTGTTCTATTTACATATTCGTGGGGAATTTAAACTTTTAAGGATCGATTTTGTGGACTTTTTGTTAGTTTTGTTGTTGTGGGTGAAAATGCCGCAGCCCGCTCGCGCTGTGAGCCTCGCGCTGCTTGTGTTTCACCTCACGGGATTTAAAGCGCTTCACGGAGACCCGGACCCGGACCCCTGCCCATCCGTGTGCTCGTGTGTGGGACCCCTCGCCGACTGCAGTGCACTGAAACACGGCATGATCTCGGAGCGGCTGCCCGCGCGGATCAGGAGCCTGTGAGTGTGTTTTACCTCAGATCCTTTGTGTCTCTCTCGATCAAACACGATCAAAACATCCACATTACTTTAGATATGGGAAAACACACTCGGTGGAGAATGATAACAGTGTGCGGGCCGTTTAGATCACTGAAGTGAAAAACAACTAAAACAAACAAGGCTGAAACTAGGATAAACAAACTTTTCTCCATCTAAACAGTGACAGTGAGTTGAGTTAGTTTGATCGATTTTCCTCGTGTGTGTGTGTGAGAGAGAGAGAGTTTGTGTGTGTGAGAGAGTGCCTGTGTGTGTCTGTATATCTGTGTGTCTGTGTGTTCATTTTAAAGGCCCAAAGAATCTAATTAAAATCTCAAAATTTACCCAAACGTTTCTCTTGATCTTTTTGGAAGATCAGACAGATTAGTGAAGAGAGAGAAATACAGTCATATTTTCATCAACATAATAACAATACAGACCTTTGAAAGCTTTAGCTGGACTTTATTTGCTTGTGTTATTTTATTCATGAAGAACAAACAAGGATTGTAATTAACCCGTTTAACCCCAATTGTGACCGCATCATATTTCTTATTTCTGGAAGCTCTAAAAAGGTTGTTATTGACTTTGGGCAAAAAAGCAACATTTAAATGACTAAATAGATTGTCTTGATTAAAATCTAATAATGTCATGTGACTAGTGTGAAAGGTCACATGACCAGATATGTTAAATTTCTGCTTGCACATCTCGAAGAAGATGTCTTCCTCTGACTACTACAAAAAGTTGCATACAAAACATCTTAATTTACAGATAGGACTATTATATTTTGTACATATATTCTTTAAAGGGTCTACTGCTGATATATTTTGAGAATGATACTCCTGCATATATATTTTGCTCATAAGACTTGTACATTTGTTAACGAACACCATTGTGACTGGTAGTATAACACAGTGCTTCAATTAAAAGCACAGGTACTGGTGATCCTACACTGAACATACGCCTCACCTGATGGATGGATGACCTCGGCAAAGGAGAAGTGCTCACTAACATAGATTTAGATGGATTTGTGAACAATATGTGAGAGAAATCATAGGCGTGTACACAGGCGTTTTGTGTACATAGAAAAGGTCTTAGATCTTTGAGTTCAGCTCATGAAAAAGTGTTCAGTGTAGTTATAAGTATCCCAGCAACTTCCCATGTGTTGGAGGTTCTAGACCTACAGTGTTGGTGTGTGTGTGTGTTATGATCGGTGTGTTCATACAGTGAGCAGTGTTGGTGTGTGTGTTATGAACGATGTGTTCATACATTGAGTTGGTGTGTGTGTGTGTGTTTTTGATCAGTGTGTTCATAAAGTGAGTTGGTGTGTGTGTTATGATCAGTGTGTTCATACAGTGAGTTGGCGTGTGTGTTATGATCAGTGTGTTCATACAGTGAGCGATGTTGGTGTGTGTGTTATGATCGGTGTGTTCATAAACAGAGCGGTGTTGGTGTGTGTGTGTTATGATCAGTGTGTTCATACATTGAGTTGGTGTGTGTTATGTTAGTGTGTTCATACAGTGAGCGGTGTTGGTGTGTGTGTTCTGATCGGTGTGTTCATAAAGTGAGCGGTGTTGGTGTGTGTGTTATGATCGGTGTGTCATACAGTGAGCGGTGTTGGTGTGTGTGTGTTATGATCGGTGTGTTCATACAGTGAGCGGTGTTGGTGTGTGTGTTATGATCGGTGTGTTCATACAGTGAGTGGTGTTGGTGTGTGTGAGTTATGATTGGTGTGTTCATACATTGAGCTGTTGGTGTGTTGCTCACACACAAACACACACACACATGCACATGTTCAGGCGTCACACTGCAGGAGCTTATGTTTTCCCCAGGCCCATTATTTCTGCTGAATTAGCAGCTAAACCCAACCAGAGATGGAAGCCATTAAGAGCCGGAGTGTGTGTGTGTGTGTGTGAGAGAGAGGGAGAGGCCTGCAGTCTTTGGCTGTGAATAACTCTTGCTGCCAGAATGGAAAAATAGAAGGAAAAAAAGCTTTTCATGATTTACATCTGGAAGATCAGGGTGTTTTCAGTGCCGGAGCATTCTAGAGACGCCAGCAAGTTCTACACCGTCAAATTCCTCCTGGAAAATTGACAAAATCGTTAAAAATATGATTGAAGAACTAAACGTTAGCATTATCTGCAGTGCTGTGTGTTTGTTAGCTTTAACATGTGGTGCGTTTATCGGCCTGTGTTATGTTGGAAATTATTATTAATTTAGTTTGATAGCATGTTAATGAACAGTACTATGGGAATAATATGGACATGAATATGATAATTGTGTAATTATTATCACTATTCTACAGTTTTGAAACCGTTGTTGAACTGAATTGCTCTGAGTAATGACACTATTGTTTTTTTTACAGCAGAATCATATGAAAAAAAGTTTGTGTTTACATAATATGTGTGTGTACTGTGTATAATTAATTTGTAGATATAATATAAATTGTGTGTATATAATATATATACACACAATTTATGTATTTAATAAATGTTTATATATAACACATTTTTCTTAAATATATAGGCCTACATACATGTGTGTATTTATAAATACAAATTAATTATACACAGCACACACACACACACTTATGTAAACACAAACTTTTATTTAGCATGCAATGAATCGTTTCCAAGCTTTATTGTGAACGCTATAGAAATAAAGCTTTGATTTAAAGCCCTCATTTAACGTGTGTGCAAAATTGGAATATGGCATAAAACTTTTGCAGTGTTTCCATCCCTTGTGTTCAACAAAATCATCACTTCCTGACCTGTGAAGCTGTCGCAGGAAATCAGTGATAAACTGATTAAATTGATAAACTTTTTGCAATCGTTCTCTTTCTCCCTCCATCATAAACGAGTGTGTGTCGAGTGTCAGACGAAACTCAGTAAAGTGTTCGGATGCTGGTGTTCAGGAACACCCTTGTGTGTGTGAGACTTCTGGAGAGAACGGACCATTTGCAAAGACTCGCCACCTTTAGGTACTGTTGCTATGTCCGACAAGCCACGCCTCTCACGCCACATCATGTCCTCTCACAGTGAAACACACACCGCAGAGCAGAGAGACACTGACACAGGACACGCCAGCTTACCTTAGATATGGAACAGTCTCAATTTTCAGATTTGTTAATTTGTATTAAACCCAATCACTCTGATCACACACTTCGACTCCTGCGTTTCAGAAACACCAAACCAACATTAGAGACACTGCGATGCCATTGGTCCACTGGTTACTCCAGTTATCCAATCACAGCCTC
Source organism: Hybognathus amarus (assembly GCA_030378365.1). NCBI lineage: Eukaryota > Metazoa > Chordata > Actinopteri > Cypriniformes > Leuciscidae > Hybognathus > Hybognathus amarus. Next base: position 618,177 of record JAQIUQ010001637.1, on the reverse strand, counting down.
TGCTGAGGGTTTCATTGCACATCGAGTGATTTATTCAATAAACGTGTTTTCATCCTAGTTTAAGTCTTATCGTATGTAATATGTATCTGCCTCAATTGAACATATTTTTTAATGCACATTCATGCACATTTTGGTGTTTTTATGCAGTCTTTTTAATGCCATATCCCTGAATGTTCATAAAAATAGGTTAATGGAAACACAGCCGTACAGAAACTTAGTCGTTCTCAGGGGTTTGATTCTGAAAAGTCATCTCAGTTCATACTCAGTTCATACGTTCATACATCTTAGTTCATACATTAACAAATGAAGAGTTCAGATGCAAAAGCCTCTAAGTGCCATTTGAAATTTTCTTCTAAAATGATAATTTTTATCAAGCTTGTGTATTAAAGTTCAGTAATTTCCCTTAAATGGCAATGAAGATTACCTATTAATTGTCATTTAAGTGAAATTACTGAACTTAAATAAACAAGCTTGATAAAAATGGTCATTTTAGAAGAAAATTTCAAATGGCATTTAGAGGCTTTTGCATCTGAACTCTTCAAATGTTAATTGAATGAACCTTATTGTAAAGGGTTACCAAGAATATTATGGAAAATCTTAAATATGTTCAGTACATGCAACATCCATGGGATTTCAACTCAAAAAAGGTTTTTTATTGTGATAAAAATAATCCTTTAGATTATTCAAATGTTTTTCACACTAAGAAAAAAAAGGTTCTTTTGAAGAAATGTTCTTTGGGGAACCAATCATATCTCTTATTGGCATCAGTGTGTCCATGAAGAAGCTTTAACAGGAGCTTTGTATACGATGTATGTTTGGATCATTAATGCTGTGCCGAGTTGAACTGGCGTGATGTCATACTGTACAAGTGTTTCAGTAGGGTTTATTTTCGTTCTTCAGAAACTCTTTGACGGCTGTTTTCTTCTTTGCAGGGATCTGAGCCATAACAAGCTACGCACGTTTCCCGAAGCGCTGTTCTCCAGCCTGACGCACCTCAGCGAAATGTGAGTGTGTGTGTGTTTGGGTATTTTTCTCCTTAAACCTCCAAGGAAATCTACATGTGTAATCGTTTGGTTTTATGTTCACAGAAAACTGAATAACAACGACTTCGAGTCGATCCCGGACCTGGGCCCAGATGCTGGAAACCTCAGCTGTCTGATTCTGTGAGTATGAGACGTTCTATCATGCTTTACTCCTGTGTGTCTGAGCGACCCAACATGACGGCTCACACCTCATCCAATGAGTGAGTTTGGGGGTGGGGCTATCTGTTTGACTGACCAATGAGTGAGTTTGGGGTCGGGACTGTCTTTGACTGATCAATGAGTGAGTTTGGGTGGCATGTCTTAAAAGATGAAATTGGATTTGTAACGTGAGGTCAAATCAAATTAAAACCTCTTCATATTTTACACTGACATCAGCTGGTGTGTGTGCGTGCATGTGTGTGTGTTCATACACACGGGTGGTCCTTTTGGAACGTCACCTTTGAGTTGGGGTTGTTCTGCAGGTGCGAGTTCTGAAAAAGCGTTGTTGGTCGGATTTGCATGAGGCGGTTTTGAGAGTGTTTTTAATGCAAGCCAGAACTGTTTGAATCTGGTTTTGTGAAATATTCCTCATTGTCATATTAGTTATTATTTATGGATCTCAGCACATTTCATCTTCTTGAAAACGTGACACATAAAATTTCCCTGGTGAAGAGTCTGGAGTGAATTTCTGAGCGAGTGAGAGTGTCTGTGTGTGTGATTGTGAGAGTGTGTGTGTGTGGTATTTCCTCTTGGACGCCGAACACAGTTTGGCAGGGTTTTGTTGGTCTCCTGTGTGTGACGGCGCCGGTGTGGAGCTTCATCTGAGTGTTAAATACAACACCGTTCAGAAACATCCGACTCCATTAACATCTGCAGCCTATGTTTAGTCTCAGCGGCGTTTACTGACGCTCACAGGTCTCGTGTTGACTTGACACGGCTTTGTCTGATCAAGATCAGGACAGATGAGCGGTGTCTCGGGTGGTGAAATATACATTTTGAATTGAATCAAAAATATTCAGTCTGACGGTCGAATTTTCCAGCTAATTACTCACGAGCTTTGGCTTCGTACGGCTCTTAAATTGCTCTCGGCCATAAATTCCTGTGAATGGTTGGATTATTGGCGGTGTTGGCGAGTGAATTGCTCCCAGCTGTGGAGCTGAGGCCGTGTGCTTCGCTGACGGGTCAGACACGAGAGACGCTCAGTCTGAGAGAGTGTTTGAATAAGAGGCAGGAGCTATTCAATACCCAGACCCGTATACATATATGACTCTGGCTCTCATCTACACTCCAGAACACGTCACAAGCAAATAAAGATGGTGTTTTTTAGTTTCAGATGCGGATGCAAAGTGGAGGCACGTTGGCGGCACGATCTTTACAACATGTGGAAAATATGTTGAAATTGAGTTGGTTAATGTGTTTCAGACCGTATGTGTGTGAGCTCTTCTCTGATCATCTCGGAGCCAACTTGACTTTTTCCCTTCTGTCTCATCTGCCAGAAACACACACGCTCACACACTGTGGAAAGTGTCTGTATTCTGACTGTCTAATAACGCTCATAATGTGCTGACGTGCCAAACATTCGCATCGCTGCTTTCTCAATCCACTTTATTTGGATAGATTTCCATGGATGTCACAGATATGTTTGTCATCGGGATTTGGCGTTTAGCTCGCGGCGCTAAAATATATCCCGCTCATACTCTGGCGCTGATTAAACTAACGGCGTGTAACAACCCTATTTGCTGAAAATTGGTTGAACAAATTTGAGTTGTGCGGCAGAGAGACACAATGAGCTGCTTGTTTGTGTGAACGGAGGAGGAGGGGGAGATGACACACACACACACACACACACTCTCAGCAGATCTTGAACACACACAGAGACATGTGTCTGGTTATTTTATGGCTATTCTGTCATGAGGAATTACAGCGAGGTAATAAACAGGAACTAGGATTGAGAATCTTAATGCAAAAGAGCTTATTTTTCCATCCATTAACATGTGTCAGATTCCCATGGGTGGCGTTCCTGGTTTCCTGTGGGATGCTTCCTTCACACGTCTCTCCAGAGGGATCTGCTCTGGCACGCCCCGCGTGTCTCTATCTGTCTCGCTCGCTCAACACCTTCGCCTCTTCACAAAAGCAGAGTTCCCAGCATGCCTCTGTGTGCCTTGTGTTTCATTGTGAGCTTTTCTTAAACAGGAACAAGGAATCATTGTCTTGAGCTGACGATGAGACACTGAGGATATATATTAGAGAATTAATTGTAGTTCAATGCATTTTAGGTTAGGTTACACTACCAATGAGAAGGATCGGTAAAGCTAACCAATGTCACATGATCCTTCCCAAATAACTCTAATATGAGAATCTGACACTCAACACACAGTTATGATTATTATCAGTGTTGAACACAGTTATTTACACTTTTATTTCAGGATTATTTGATGAATAGAAAGTTTAAAGGGTAACTAAACCCCTGGTCAGAGCATGACAATTATAATGTTAAATAATATTACTACTGTGTTAATAACACAACACTGATAATAAACATAACTGTGCGTTGATCATCAGATCCTCATATTAGAGTGATTTCTGAAGTATCATGTGACACTGAAGACTGGAGTAATGATGATAAATTCGGGGGGGCAGCAAAGCATTAAAAATCTTACAGATCCAACTTTTGACTGGTACTGTATTTGTGGTGATTTTTCAGTGTGTGTCACGTGATGTGTCGTCTCTCTGGCGATGACCTGTGGCGTTACGCTCAGCTTCCCCTGCAGAGGTGTAGACCCGTGAGTGCAGGGAATGTGTTCACTCAAAGGCGCCTCTGTGTCTCACACACACACTGCCTCTGCACCGCAGTTTAGCATGCGTTCGCTCGGGAGGCTAGTGCTCGGCAGCGCCGCTTTCACTGGGGGGCGGACCAGCGGCGTTTGTGTTTAAATACCTTGTTAGTAATTACCTTATAAACCAAATAACACTCTTCTAGACCCAAGGGCAGTTGTGTGCTTTCAGACTTCCTTCAGTGTAGTTTAAGCTTTTTTTTACTAGTTTATTTACATCTAAATAAAGATAATGGCATAATCATGCAGGTACACCTTTTCAAAGATCAATAAACGTTTATTTCTAAAGACTATTGATTTATTTCTTTTTAACACTGAAAATGGAAAACATTTTAAATGTCCACAATAAATGAGCTAAACAACCAAAAACAATAAAAGCAATGGACTCAGTCTCTGTTAGCAAAACATGCACTTGAATTAATAACAAAAACAATAAGTAAAATGGATGTAAACAACACAACCCGACCCTACCCTAAATCATAACACACAAACCACTGTTAATATACCATAAAAGCATAGGCTCCTGCGTGCATGGTCTGAATGCGCTCCCTTAATAATTCCTGAAAGCTGACATCAGTTCAGCGCGATCTCACACACCTGTTCTCATCAGTGAAACCGACTGCACAATCAATCTCTTAGAATATCTGCAGTGTGTTTGTTATAATCAGAGGATTTGCCAGCATGCAGAATTCAGCACTGAACAAAAGTGTGGTGAGGGAGTCTATCGTAAATGCTTCTGATTAGCCATTGCGTTCAAGAAATCAACACGCTCGTCTGTAATTGGCTACATCGCTCAACGCTGCAGACATGTTATGAATGGAAACTCTGGCCTGTAAATCGTTGCAATTTTGTTTTATTTGTTCTTGTTGCTTTTCTGCAACAGATGAATATAAATATATTACTTTTTTTATGTTTTATTCATAGTTATTTCTAGTTTGCGGAGTCCCCGCGAATTGTTGTATTCTCCCACAACCCCGCACACATGGAGTGAGCGCATTACCGCGGGCGATTGGCCATCAGATCTATTGCTGGAGCGCACGTCTGTAGATCAACAAGGGCGGCTGTGAGCTGTTGTGAGACGTGCTGACGTCGGAGCCGGAGAAACACTGTAATCTGCTTTCTGAAACGCCTTTATTTCTGTTTTCAGAGCAAACAACAAGATTTCGAGGATCTCGCGGATCGGCTCGGTTCGCTGGTCGTGCTGGAGACGCTGGACCTTAGCAACAACAATATTATGGAGGTTCGGGCCGGGGCTTTTCCTCCACTTCCTCTAAAAAACCTGTAAGTCCTTCTGCTTCTGAGCTGACCCGCTTCCAGAAACATGATGGAGTCTCAAACTCCAACACTGTCTGAATGCTAGATTAAGCTCTTCTAATACTACATTAAGCTCTTTTCAGACTAGTTTAAGCTCTTTTAGACTAGTTTAAACACTTTTATGCTAGTTTAAGCTCTTTTAGCTAATTTATGTTCTTAAAAGTACTTAAACTCAGCATAAAAGTGCTTAAACTAGTCTGAAAGTGCTTTTAACTAATCTAGTTTAAGCACTTTTATGCTAGTTTAGGCACTTTTATGCTAGTTTAAGCTTTTTTAGGCTCATTTATATTCTTTTCAGACTAGTTTAAGCCTTTTTAAGTCTAGTTTGAGCTGTTTTAGAATAGTTTGAGGTATTTTAGGCTCATTTGTGTTCTTTTTCAGAGTAGTTCAGAGTCAGTAGCTCTTTTAAAAGCAGTATGAGCTCTTTGAGACTAGTTTAAGTTCTTCTTAAGCTGATTCCAAAAAGACTGAGAACAGAAGTAGTTTATTATCTATAGCTAAAGCTATCATTAACTACAGCTTCTGTGAATTGGCATGTCTGCATGTCATGAATCTCTGTTTGCAGGTTGATGAATAACAACCGTATCTCCACGCTGGAGCACGGCTGCTTCAGTAACCTGTCCAACTCGCTGCTGGTGTTAAAGCTCAACAAGAACCGACTGAGCTCCGTCCCACCCAAGATCTTCCCCGCTTCCGCACCTGCAGACCCTGTAAGTGAACACACACACACATACAAATCCATCTGAACACCAGAGGGCGTCTGAAACGCTCTGATGACATATTAAACACACGACTGCAGTATTCTGTGTGAGAAGCGCATCATCTGACACACACACACACATTAAACACACGACTGCCGTATTCTGTGTGAGAAGCGCATCATCTGACACACACACACACATTAAACACACGACTGCCGTATTCTGTGTGAGAAGCGCATCATTTGACAGGAGGACGGAGCTCAACTGTCCTGATGAAGTGAGTTTGGAGTAAAAGTGTGTTATGTAATGTTGTCTTTTGTTGGACAAGAGGTTCATAAATGTGTCTCATGTCTGGAAAGATGTTTGACTCGTGTTGCTTTTTCGAACGCACGTTATAAGTGACTGGAACTCACAGTGCTTTCAGAGCAAGCCGTGTTTCCTGAGCCGCGCTTCACTGACACAGAACTAGCAATCACAGCATTCGCCACTTCATAATCGAGAAAAGCCAAACCGGTTTCAGTGCGATTTCATGTGACTCTTGTGTGTGTGTGTGTGTGAGATGACGGAGAGCTGTTCTTGACTCTTGTGTGTGTGATCGACAGAGAGCTGAGCAGGAACCGTGTTCGGCGTATCGAGGGTCTGGCATTTCACGGGACTCCACGGCCTTCGCTCGCTGAAGATCCAGAGGAACGGCATCACACGCCTCATGGACGGGGCTTTCTGGGGTCTCAACAACATGGAAGTGCTGTGAGTGAAGTCCTGCTCTCCTGCTTTACTCCAGCGCTTAGGGGTGTGTGTGTGTGTGTGATGGGTAGGTTTAGAGGTCGGGTTAGTGTGTGTGTGTGTGACTGAATATACAGTTTGTAAAGTATAAAAATCATTATGCATATGGAATGTCCTCACAAATATTGCACAACAAACCTGTGTGTGTGTGAGCAGACAGCTGGAGCACAATAACCTGACGGAGGTGAGTAAAGGCTGGCTCTACGGGCTCCTGACCCTGCAGAAACTTCATCTGTCGCACAACAACATCATCCGCATCAGAGCCGACGCGTGGGAGTTCTGCCAGAAACTCTCCGAGCTGTGAGTCGTGTGTGTGTGTCTGCCCCATCATGCCTGCGCAGGAGTCATGTGTGTGTTTGTGTTCGGCTGCATTGTCTTTCATCGTTCTGTTGGATAGATTATCCATAGACTAGGGCTGTAACGAGACCCTCATGTCACGGTACCGAACTCATGATATGACATTATTGCGATACTCCAAAACACATTATAAAATTTTGATTAAAATGCTATAAATGCTATATTAAAATGCTATAATGCTAAATTAAATGCTTACTATTACATTCTGGGTGTAACTTGGACTGGAAACCCAATGCACAGGACAATAGTGACACCAGAATAACAAATTCATGATTCTGAAGCTGAAAATACAGAATTAGTTTAGATGAACTCTATATCAGTCTAGCTTAAGCTCTTTTAGACTTTAGATGTAGAACATCCGAATCTCATTCATACTACACACATTAATATCATACAGAACATACTTTTAATTAAGTTTCAAACCCAGTGTTTCAGACACAGCATATGACTCAGTTAAAGGCTATGTGGGACACCTCAGCTCCTTCTTCGTGACGTTCAAACACAGCGTGGGATGCTTGACTGATATATCTGTCGTGTTTCTGCCAGTGATCTGAACTGGAACCAGCTGACCCGTTTGGAGGAAGGCAGTTTCGTCGGACTCAGTGTCCTCGAGCAGCTCCACGTCGGGAACAACCGCGTCAGTTTCATCGCCGACGGGGCGTTTCGAGGCCTCGCCAACTTGCAGACGCTGTGAGTCCGACTCCTGGAGCACTTCCAACACTTCTGCTTTCAGTGAATGAGCTGTCAGTGCAGATTATTAAAGGGATAGTTCACACAAAAATGAACATTAGCCCATGTTTACTCACCCTGAAGCCATCCTGAGGTGTACACGACACTCTTCCTTCGGACGAACACAGAGTTATATTAAACATGTCCTGGCTCTTCCAAGATGTAAAATGGCAGAGAATGAGTGTTTCTGTTTTGAAGTCCATAAAAGTGCATCTATCCACCATAATATAATATAATGGTGTCAATGCAGGCATATTTTTAAATATTAAATAGAAATTAAAATATTAAAAAATAACCCTAACCCTAAATATTACAAGCCAAAGCCTGTTAACACATTGCTACCATAAAATGGCATGTTGCAAGCATTTTTAGCATGTTACTGCCATGAATTAGCATGTTTGTAGCATGTTTTAGCACATAGCTACCATGAAATGGCATGTTGCAAGCATATTTAGCATGTTACTACCATGAATTAGCATGTTTGTAGCATGTTTTAGCACATTGCTACCATGAAATGGCATGTTGCAAGCATATTTAGCATGTTACTGCCATGAATTAGCATGTTTCTAGCATGTTTTAGCACATTGCTACCATGAAATGGCATGTTGCAAGCATATTTAGCATGTTACTGCCATGAATTAGCATGTTTGTAGCATGTTTTAGCACATTGCTACCATGAAATGGCATTTTTAGCATGTTACTGCCATGAATTAGTTTGTTTTAGCACATTGCTAGCATGAATTAGTATGCAGCCAGCATGTTTCGAGCATCTGGTTTGCTGCAAGCTCATTTTTAGCTCTAACACAAGGCCTGGGCAGCTCAGTGACTGGTGTTTCCTGGGTGTGGACGTTAACACTGTGGTTTGCTCTGGTTTCTCTTGCTTTAGAGATCTGAAGTGTAACGAGATCTCATGGACCATCGAGGACATGAACGGCCCTTTCTCTGCTCTGGACAATCTGAGGAAGCTGTGAGTGTTTACAGGATCATGTTATCTCAGTGTATAGTCAAACCAAACATTATTCAGACACCAGATATCATTTTAGATATCTTTTTCACTAGTGTGATCAGGACACTATAGCTCATTATGTGAGAGCAAAATAAAGTAAACTGGGATATATTACACAAATATTCTTCATACAGCAACTACCAGTGACATTTGGGACCAATAATGACTCCTCCACTTTGAGCTGATGATGTTCTGCTGAAGTGTGTTTTCTGTAATTGCTAATGCTCTTTTTACACACATACTGAACAACATGAAGCATTGCTTGGTCACTGGTTGAGCTTAAACTGGTTTTATCTAATTAAGTAGTTCAATTTAACAGCTGACCGATTTTCTACATAATTCATGTGTGAGAGTTCAACAGAAGGACGGACAAAACCAGTCACACATCCACTGATCTGAGAACTGAGTTTTGCTCATGTTTATCACCCCTTTCTAAACTATAGCAGATAAACTGTGATGATGTGTCTGAATACGTGTAGTTTTGACTGTAATGATCGCTGCACATCAGTATCAGTGCCAGGGACACCGAACGAGTCGTTGTTCTGCTCCTCAGGTTCCTCCAAGGGAACCGCATCCGATCGGTCACTAGGAAGTCTTTCACGGGCCTGGGACGAGCTGGAGCAACTGTGAGTCTCTTTCAGATCACTAATGTTTGATGAGGATGATGTGTGTTTGTTCCTGAACGTGTTCTCCGTCCTCACATCACAGGGATTTGAACAACAACGCCATCATGTCGCTGCAGGCCAACGCCTTCTCTCAGATGAAGAAGCTGACGGAGCTGTACGTATGAATCGCATTTTTTTCAGTGCGTTAAACATCTCAAGTGAATCACAAAGATTAATGCGCTAATTCCCACAGCGCTACACTGTACACATCATTTACAGCAGCTCTACAGGAAGTGCAGGAGTCCACATTACAGTTAGGATAGTTCTGTATCAGAGACTAAGTTATGTATTTCAGAAATGTACATATACACAGTCACAGTTAGCTAAACATGTATTAATGTAAACTGTGTAATAATTTAATTATGAGCTCACTGAAGTGATGAATACTTGTGTGTTAACAAACGATTATGACATTTATTAAATAGAGCGTTTTCTAGTTCCTACAGTGATTATTCGTGTCCGCCCCGTCAGGCTCCTGAACACATCTAGTCTGCTGTGTGACTGCCAGCTCAAGTGGTTTTCTCCGTGGGTGGCAGAACATGCTTTTCTTCCTCTGGTGAACGCCAGCTGTGCCCATCCACATCTGCTGAAGGGTAGAAGCGTATTCGCCGTCGCCCAGGACGAGTTTGTGTGCGGTGAGTGGGCGAGCGTCACGTGATCAACCCAGTTTAGTCAGGCTTTTTCTTAAAGGTGTAGTTTACTTTCAAATGAACATTAGCCCTTTATTTACTCACCCTCAAGCCATCCTAGGTGTGTATGACTTTCTTCTTTCAGACGAATACAATTAGTTATATAAAAAAAATATCCTGGCTCTTCCAAGTTTTATAATGGCAGTGGATTGCAACCAACATAAAAGTGCATCTATCCATCATAAAAGTGCATCTATCCATCATAAAAGTGCATCTATCCATTATAAAAGTGCATCCGTCCATCATAAAAGTGCATCTATCCATCATAAAAATGCATCTATCCATTATAAAAGTGCATCCGTCCATCATATAAGTGCATCTATCCATCATAAAAGTGCATCTATCCATTATAAAAGTGCATCCGTCCATCATAAAAGTGCATCTATCCATCATAAAAGTGCATGTGTTTTTTTATTTTATTTTTCAACTTTTATGATTGACAGATGCACTTTTATGATGGACAGATTCACTTTTATGATGGATAGATGCACTTTTATGATGGACAGATTCACTTTTATGATGGATAGATGCACTTTTATGATGGACAGATGCACTTTTATGATGGACAGATGCACTTTTATGATGGACAGATGCACTTTTATGATGGACAGATGCACTTTTATGATGGATAGATGCATTTTTATGATGGACAGATACACTTTTATGAGCTTCAATCTGTTGGTTGCAATTCACTGACAAGCTTGGAAGAGCCAGAATATTTTTTTTCATTAACTCTGATTGAATCCGTCTGAAAGAAGAAAGTCATATTTACCAAGGATGGCTTGAGGGGTGAGTAAATGATGGGCTAATGTTCATCTGAAAGTGAACCACTCCTTTAAAGAGGAGCTTCGTTTTCAGGCTGTTAAATCATGCGTGTGTTGTGCACTGCAGATGATTTCCCCAAACCCCAGATCACGGTTCAGCCCGAGACACAATCCGCCATTAAAGGCACGAACGTGACTTTTGTGTGTTCGCGGCCAGTTCCAGCGACTCGCCGATGACCTTCGCCTGGAAGAAAGACAACGAGGTCCTGAACGACGCAGAGATCCACAACCAGGCCCACCTGCGGTCTCAGGTCAGCGAGGTCACGGAGGTCACGGAGGTCACGGAGTATACCACCACACTACAGTTGAGAACCGTGGACTTCTCCAGTGAGGGCAAATACCAGTGCGTGATCTCCAACCACTTCGGCTCCTCGTACTCCAGCAAAGCCAAGCTGACCGTCAACAGTAAGTCTTCAAATCAGAAGGCACTATTAACAAGAGAAATCTTAAAGGAGGAGTTCACTTCAGAATTAAAATCTCCTTATAGTTTACTCTCCTCCCCACATCATCCAAGATGTTCATGTCTTTCTTTCTTCAGTTGAAAAGAAATAAAGAGAACACTCCAGGGTTTCTCCATATAGTGTCTTCAATGGGGTCCAACGGGTCAGAAGGTCCAGATGTGAGTTTCAGTGCAGCTTCAAAGTCTCGACACGATTCAGCCGAGGAATAAGAGTCTGATCTGGACAAACCAGCTGACATTTAGAACAAAAAATACACATTTATATACTTTAACCACTAATGCTGGTCTTGCACTTGCTGTGATGCGACACACATCACGTCATCAGGGTGAAGAAAGAAAGACATGAACATCTTGGAAGACATCTACTATCAGGAGATTTTAATTCGGAAGTGAACTGATCCTTTAATTTGATAAAACTGGTTACACCCATAGGCTGTATATAATATGGGTGTAGTGTGTGTGACGTCACCTGTAGTGTTTCTGAACAGTGATTCTGAAGCCCAAAGTGGGCGGAGCCGGCCGTCGCCATCTTGGCTGCACCACTCCCGGATAAACGAACATGTGCAGCGATGCCGATTAGCTGCGATGATATTACGCTAACACACCCCAGACAAACGGCTAGCAGTGACATCAGCGGCAATCCACCGGTCACTCAAGTGGTCACGCCCTTAATTATGCACAACTTTAATGCTTAATATAGTTTAAACAGATGAGTTATAAAACAATTCACCTCCTCACAGTCATCATGAAGAGCAACATTAGCGAAATAGAGCAAAACCAGTTTCTGCTCCAGACTGTAAACATGTGTTTTCCTGCTGTGAAGTTGGGCATTTTAACATGCAGGTCTATGGGAGTAAGTCTCTTCTGCAGCGCCTCTAGTGGCCAGAGGAGGAAGCTGCAGGTTAAGTTGGTTTCAAGTGAGACAGGAAGGTTCTCATTCTTCAGTTTGCCTTCCCTAACTGATTTTGTCCCCGCAGTGCTGCCGTACTTCACCAAGATGCCGATGGATCTGTCGATCCAGCGCGGGAGCTACGGCTCGAACTCGAGTGTGCGGCTAGCGGACACCCATCTCCTCAGATCGCCTGGCAGAAAGATGGAGGCACGGATTTCCCAGCGGCCCGCGAGCGAAGGATGCACGTTCATGCCGAGGAGACGACGTGTTCTTCATGGTGGACGTGAAGACAGAAGACATCGAGTGTGTACAGCTGCACGGCCCAGAACACCGCAGGAGCCGTCTCGGCTAATGCTACGGCTAACTGTGCTTGGTTAGTCTTTCTTTACAACTAATCTTCTCTTCATTTTTACAAATATTTAGGCTCAATTAGTACAATTTAGTGCAATTAGCCGTGTGATAATCGCAAAAATGTTACATCCAGCTGGTTGTTATCTCAGAATAAACCCCTTCAGGTGTGTGTGTGTTATCTCAGAATAAACCCCTTCAGGCTGATGAAGACCTGATTCTGATCACCCTGCTGGGTTTATTCTGAGATGATAACCGGCTCGATGTACATTATCCCTTACGTAATATCCCGTTCCTCCTCCAGAAACGCCGTCGTTTCTGCGCCCGCTGATGGACCGTTCGGTGGCGACGGGCGAGACGCGGTTCTGCAATGTATCGCGGGCGGGAGTCCGGCACCCCGCCTCAACTGGACCAAAGACGACAGCCCGCTAGTCGTGACCGAGCGGCACTTCTTCGCTGCAGGGAACCAGCTGCTAATCATCGTGGATGCCGCTGAGGGAGACGCGGGAACATACACATGCGAGATGTCCAATCCTCTGGGAACGGAGCGCGGGAACGTCCGTTTGGCCATCATTCCCAACCCCAACTGTGACCCGGGCGTGTCCATCGGGGCTCCGGCGGGACGAGGTTCTGAGGACGACGGCTGGACCACCGTGGGCATCGTGAATCATCGCCGTGGTGTGTTGCGTGGTCGGGACGTCTCTCGTGTGGGTGGTGATCATTTACCACACGCGCCGACGCAACGAGGACTGCAGCGTCACCAACACAGGTCAGGCCTGAAGTCATAGACCGGAAAGAAATATGAGCGTAGTGTGCGTCATGTCACCCGTAGTGTTTGTGAAGAGCGTTTTTGAAGCCCAAAGTGGGCACTTAAACACACACACACACAGGTGTGAGTATGGCCAATAATCCTGTTTCTCTCACATGTGTAGATGAGACGAATCTGCCGGCCGATATCCCGAGCTATCTGTCGTCTCAGGGAACGCTAGCGGAGCGCCAGGACGGGTTTATGGCGTCTGAGAGCGACAGCCATCAGTACATCAGCTCCTCCATCGGGGGCTTTTACATGCCGACCAAAGACATGAGCAGTAAGACCTGACCCTCCGCTCTCTTTATACACTGGGAAAACTATCAGTGATAAATTACTTTATTTTCCTCGTCCCATAGGCCTCTGCCAGCTGGACACAGGAAGTGATGCAGACATGGAAGCGATATCGACCCGTTGCTCTGCCGGTATCAGGGGTCGGGGGGTTCAATGCTGAGACGCTACAGCCCTGATCCTCCTGAGTCCTACACAGGTGAGCGGAGCGGTCACATGACCCCAGAGGCGTGACCCCAGACATGATGCAATCACATGACCCCAGAGACATAACCCTAGAGATGATGAGTCGTGTGTTTCTCCTCCTCAGATCCGAGGCTCGTCTGCAGCGAATCCTTCAGCAGGAACAGGGAGTTCTACACCTGTAGCTCCGCCCTCGAACCCTTCGATCACAAGATGACGATGCTGCCTGCCGACACAGAGTGTGTGGAGGAGTTTGTGCGAGGAGAGTGTGTTCTGGGCTCCCCAACTTCATATATGGGTGAGAGGGCACTGCTTCTGCAAACTGTGATTACTCTCTGAACACACACACACTCTCACTCACTCTCACACATATACAAACATACATTAAATTACACATACATCACTCTCACTCACACATCACACACACACACACACACGTGCACACTCTAATGTAATACATTTCTGTATATTTGTTCCACGTCACTCACTCAGTAAAGCATCATGGGATTGATTGCTAGGAAACGCATGAACACCAAGTCTCACTCACTCACTCTCTCTCTCTCTCTTTCTCTCACACACACATACATACTCTCACTCACACACATCCAGTCACTCTCTCTCACACACACACACACACACACATCCACTCAATTACACATACATACTCTACACACACACACACACACACACACACACACACACACACACACACACACACACACACACACACACACACTACACACACACACACACACACACTACACACACACACACACACACACACACACACAGTGCACACTGTAATGTAATACATTTCCGGATATTTGACTAAGATATTCTTTCCACGTCACTCACTCAGTAAAGCATCATGGGATTGATTGCTAGGAAACGCATGAACGCAAGTCTCTTTAGATAAATTGGTGTGGCTTGTGTTCATCCCCTCAGCTGTTAATTGGCCGATGAACGATGTGTGTGACCCCTGTGTTCTCAGGAACGTTCGGCAAAGCGTCAGCGTCCTCATCCCGGGGTCGTGCTTCAGGAGAACCCATACGCCGGCCCTCAGCCGGATCCCGCCGGCACTCAGCCGGACCTCGACGTGTACGAGACGCCCTTTGACAGCAGGACGAACTTTCCCGCCTCGGAGCGGCACGTGCATGTGACTTTACGTTCCTCCAATCAGGACGAGCAAAAACTAGACACATTCTACCTCAGAAAGAGCTTCGGCTGAATGTAAATGATGACGCGTTTGTACAGAAAGATGCATTTTATACAAAACTATATTTTGTAAATTAATTATTTTTCCTACTCTTTGTGTCTTCTGTATGTATGGATCCTCTGAAGGGACATGATGATGGAGACGTCGATAACACTTTACAATGAGCTTCATTAGTTAATGCATTAACCAACATGATCTAACCATCAGCAGTACATCTGTTACTGTATTTATTCATATTTGTTAATAAAAAGACATTGCTTCATGTTAGTTCAGGGCAGTAACTAATGTTCACAAATACAACCTTTGATATTAATCATGTATTAGTAAATGTTGAATTTAATATTAACTAAGATTAATAAATGCTGAAGTATTGTTCATTCTTAGTGCATGTTAACTAATGAACCGTAGTGTAAAGTGTTATCATAACGTTTCTCAACACAGAGGCGCGTGTGTGTGTGTTTCCCCCATCTCGGTGTGTGTCCGTCAGCGTGACCCTCCAGGGCCTCCATAGTAATGTTGGTTATATATGGAGAATCGGCAGGATGATGGGAGGAGTGTGTGAGAGGGAGGAAGGAGTGAGTGTCCCAAGGGTTAATGTGTGTATCCAGGTCTGTTTATGACGATTATTCAGCTTTGGTTCAAAGCACATGTTTACACACTCTAGTACACAATAAACACACTCCCATGAGCAGCTACACACGTGTGAACGCTTGCCGTGATCTTTATCCTGTCTCAGACACACACACACACACACACACACTGTGAGTCTCTCCTCGTCTGCCCTCAATCACACACACTACACGTGTGTTCAGATTCAGTCTAATGCCACAGTCATGGGTTCGGTTCCCAGGGAAAGCAGGAACTGATGAGAGTGTAGATGTGTGTGTAATGCAGTGTAAGTGCTGTGGATAAAGCGTCTGATAAACGCATGAATGTTAAACGAGAGAACGACTGGAATTCCAGTTATTCTCCACTTCGCTTTCGGCTCCAGTAAAACTAGACCGGAAATCAGCTATTTCTCTGACCACCAGCGGATTTAGCCTGATCCCACATCAGCCGAGGAGCATCTGAACGTACGTGTGTGTGTGTGTGTTTGTGTGTGAGTAGTGGCCGGCCATCGAATGCCTTCAACATCTGGCAGCAATGAGGAGAAATCGCAGTGTCTGGCAGCGAGATCACAGATCATGAGAAATCCATTCTACTCTACTTAGTCACAGGATGGGGGGTGAACACAGGTCTGTGAGTGTGTGTGTGTTTGTCTGAGTCTGTGTGTGTTTGTGAGTGTGAGAGTGAGTTGTATGTGTGAGAGTGAAGCAGATCTGAGGTCAGTGGCTCCATCTCTCACACACACCAGATGTTGAGGGATATTTGATGGCCAGCCACACAGATGTTCAGGATATACTCTGTCTGATGTGTCGGATGTCTGTCTGATGTGTGTGTGTCTGTGTGTGATGTCTGTCTGATGTGTGTCTGTCTGATGTGTGTCTGATGTGTGTCTGTCTGATGTGTCAGATGTCTGATGTGTCTGATGTCTGTCTGCCTGATGTGTCAGATGTCTGATGTCTGCCTGATGTGTCTGTCTGATGTGTGTCTGATGTATGTCTGCCTGATGTGTCTGTCTGATATCTGTCTGATGTGTGTCTGATGTATGTCTGCCTGATGTGTCTGTCTGATATCTGTCTGATGTGTGTCTGATGTATGTCTGCCTGATGTGTCTGTCTGATATCTGTCTGATGTGTGTCTGATGTATGTCTGCCTGATGTGTCTGTCTGATATCTGTCTCTGATGTGTGTCTGATGTATGTCTGCCTGATGTGTCTGTCAGATGTGTGTCTGATGTATGTCTGCCTGATGTGTCTGTCTGATATCTGTCTGATGTGTGTCTGTCTGTTTTGATGTCTGCCTGATCTGTGTTAGATGTCTGTCTGATGTGTCAGGTGTCTGATGTCTGTCTGTCTGATGTGTGTCTGCCTGATGTCTCTGTCTGATGTCTGTCTGCCTGATGTGTGTGTCTGATATGTGTCTGATGTGTGTGTGTCTGATGTCTGTCTGCCTGATGTGTGTGTCTGATGTGTGTCTGTCTGATGTGTGTGTGTCTGATGTCTGTCTGTGTGTCTGATGTCTGTCTGTCTGATGTGTGTCTGCCTGATGTGTGTGTCTGATATGTGTCTGATGTGTCTGTCTGATGTGTGTGTGTCTGATGTCTGTCTGTCTGATGTCTGTCTGTGTGTCTGATGTCTGTCTGTCTGATGTGTGTCTGGCTCTGCACACACTGGCCCACCCTGAAGACGCTCAGCTCACTGACGCTCCTCTGTTGGTTTATCGGAGCTCGGCCAACTCACATAAACTGTCACTTCTCTCGTCCTGCTTCCAAGCCAAACGAGCACATCCAAGAAGAAATCAGACTCCAGAAATAAAGAGCTGCCATCTCTCTCTCTCTCACACACACACTCATAACAGACTGGCTGATGTTTTCAGACGCTCTGGAACAGCCTTCAGAAACACAAACACCACCAGCATTCAGTTCTGTCCAGACGCCGAGGGTTATGTCTGAACGTGTGTGTGTGTGTGAGACCCAGAATAACTCTGATTGTGATCAGAAACTGGAGCTAATGAGCTGTGATGACTCCGCCCCCTTAGGAGGACCAGCCAATAACAGCGCAGAGGAGAGTGAAGGGAAACTGCTGGTGAGTGAGAATAAAGACAGATTTCTTAACTATGACAAGTTTACACACGTTAATACTGGCTGAGAGTGTGTGTGAGAGTATGTGAGTGTGAGTTTTATTGTGTGTGTGTGTGTGTGTGTGTGTGTGTGTGAGCATGTTGGATTGTGTATGAGAGAGTATGTAAGGGTGTTGGATTATGTGCGAGTGTGTGTATGTATGTCTGGAGTATGTGAGCTTGTTGGAGTGTGTGCATGAGACTATGTGAGTGTTGGGGGTGTGTGTGTGTGTGTATGCGAGCGTGTTGGAGTGTGTGTGTGTGTATGTGAGAGAGTATAAGCGAGCATGTTAAAGGGTGTGAGAGTATGTGTGTGTATGTGTGTGAAGAACAAAAGGCCTGTAACTGGAGGATAAGGGTCCTCTAGCGCCACCCAGTGGAAAAGATCAAACACACTCATCTGTCCACTACAATAGAATACCGTTAACTCTGCTGTGAAACATTATTCAATAATTGGAACATTAATGATCCTCTATAAACTATCAAACATCAGTTTTCTGCATGGCCAGTTATTATCACTGAATTTATCTAGTGTATTTGTAAAAAAAAAAAATATATATATATATATATATATACATCTCCATCCAAGTAAACTTTTGAAACAATTCTTTGTAAGTAAATGAGTGTGATCTGTTGTTTGTGTAGTGCCCTCATTAGTGTGTTTACTTCACTGACTCCTGAATCACTGCAGGCCTGATCAGAGGCGTGACCTTTGACCTGCAGTCATGTCTGTGCTGGTAATGAGCTGCTGATGCTGGAGGTCAGACTCCCTGCTAATGAACCCCCTGCTGATCAGGGGTCAGAGGTCAGGGGTCAGGCAGACGCTTCGCTGCTGAACGAGTCTCTGTTTGATTACAGCTGGCCATCACGAGTCCGGTGTCAGGCCTTCATCACGGCACACTTCTCTTGCAATTATCATTTAATTAATCATTTAATAATGAAATATTCCCTCTCGTCTCTGTGGCTAATCAGAAAATAATTGTATCATCAACTTCTTGAGTTTATTTGTAGGTTTTTAATTGTTTTAGAAAGAAACTGCACAGAAGTAGAAGTGCTTCATATGAGTGTTGAACGTGGCTTTACAAAAATAAATTCATTTCCAAACACAAGAAAGATAAAGTGTTTTTGTAAATCACACTAATAACATGACTTTATATAACTTTGGCATATATAAACTATAGCATAATTCTGACTATCTCAGTTTGACCATCATTATTTTCACATGGAGCCAGTTGTGTTGGTCAGGAGAGCAGCACCACCGTGTGGATCAGAGACGTGATCACCATCGTGGTCAATAACCCCTCAGACACACTCCTTTAATCTTGAGGGTCTCGTGTTCTCAGATGAACTGAGGAAGAGGATTCGCCTCAGTGACTGCCGACAGAGGCGCGAGTGCTACTCAGTGTCTGTGAGGGAACGCGTGCGCTCAGAGGTTAGCATGGTAGCGGTCGCGGCTCTCGAAGTCCCTGAAGGAGAACCTGGCGTCCGTCTTGGTGTGTGGAATCCGCGCGAAGGGGGCGTGGTCTCGGAAGCAGCTGTCAAACACCTCGTCAACCACTAGCTCCGCCTCCTCCCTGCTCACCTTACGCACCGCCAGGGATGGAGCGCAGCGCTCGACTCCGCACGCACTCCTGCACACACAGTCACATGACCCTTCAGCGACAGTCACATGACCCTTCCGGACACATGGTTACATGACCATTACTCTGAGTTACCTGATGGTGTTGTCTGAGGCCGAAGTTGAATCTGGAGACCTCGTTGAGGAAGGAACAGTCTCCGCTTAGATTGGCGGCCCGGATCTGCAGGAGCGAGAGTAAACACACACAGTTAGTGACAAAACCTGTACCAAGTTCTGTACCATTGTCACCATGAGTGACAATGAACACACACACCTCTGAACAGGCCAGATGTGAAAGAGAGGACAGTAACCACACACACACACACCTCTGAGCAGGCCAGGTGTCTGGGGTTGCTGAACCAGTCGACTTGTGCGCGGCAGTGATCGAAGGCGTGGATCAACTCATGCGTGACTACACGGTTCATGTGAGCCTGCTGGTGGATGTTGTTCTGGCACAGGACGATCTGCACACACACACACAGTCAGACACACACCAGCTCGTGTGTGTTCAGCTCACACAGCTTCCTCACACACACCTGAGAGGTGGCGGCATCGAACCCGCCGCTAACCGTCCCGTCACAGTCCTCACACGAGAAGTGCCGGTCTTTATGAACCGCACTGAGGAGAGACACACACACATATCAGTCACGTGATGAGGAGGATGAAGATGAACATGATGAAGATGCCCTTACCAGCCGGAGCTTCTCATCGCGGCCAACAGGAGCTTAGCATACGGGCCTGAGAGAGAGAGAGGTAATTATATAATTATGAGATAAAAAGTCACAATTATAACATACCAAGTCATGAAATAAAAAAATGTAAATATGACACTAATTATGATATAAATTAAAATAAAAACTGAATTATGACAGTAATAATTCTGAGATGATGAGACAAAATCTGAAATTATGACTATGAGATTAAGACAGAAATTAAATAATTGTTCAAAATAATGAGATGAACAATACGAGATAAACAGACAAAATCAAGATCACATGGAAATGATGACGTATATCATACATTTTAGGCTTAATCTAAAAAGAAATCACTGTCAAAATTTCTTTATGTCACATTCTCATGTGGCTTCCAAGATCATATAGTTGATCTTGAACATGACATGAATATTGTTCGATCATAAACCCCAGAAACAACATTGAAGCAGGTGAGCGAGCGCCGCGTGCACGCGCACAGGCGCTGATGTGCCCTTACTAGTGTCCATGGCGAACTGCAGCCTGAGCTGACACTTGTGCTTGAAGGTGAAGAGGCTCTCCCCGATCGAGCCCTGCTTGTACTTGCTGCCACTCCGCTCGGGATATAGACTATAGCCATAGTTCTCGTCCTTCGCGTCACTCTCGCGCTCTTTCTCTTCTTTAGCGCCACTCTCAGCCATTGCTTGGGGCTGCGTGTGTACGCGAAGGTCACGCGAGCGTCTCTGAGTCACGTGATTGAAAGCGATGATTAAAGTATTTTAGTTATTAACGTTGATGTATTTCGCTTAATCTATTTAGTGCAGACTTTTTATTATTATTGTTTTCGTTTCGCAGTGAGATGTCCCACACATCACGCGTGCTCTCAAAATAAGATGCAGTCAAGTGTTTGTTTTTTCAAAATAAAAGCCCCCAATTCAATATCACTATATATAATTATATATTTCCGAAAATATATGAAATATTTTTATTATAAACAACTTATATATTGAAATATGTACGAAGTTGAAATAATGTGGTTTCAACAGAAGCAAATACCATTGATTATCAGCCTCGTAGATCACGGTACAGTTGTCTTTTTAAAAGTTTAAAAGGTATAGTTGACCTCAATTTTCTTTATTTTATACATTTATTTATTTATTTATTTATTTATTTTCCCATTTGGAGAAAGTTTTTACTTCTGGGACTTTACTGTTGCTTTTTGTCGGCGCCAACAACCATAGATGTCCATAATAAAGGCTAGATGTCTCATTAGGGTTAGGGTGGGCTAGGGTTAGGTGGCGGCCATCTTGTCACAGGCAGTTCGCTCACTCTGTGTTTTAATGGTGCATGTACTTTTTAAATAACCATAACTTGCTCAATTTTCTACCGATTTTCAAACGGGTTGGTTTGTTCTAAACGTCCGATATGTAGTTATGACACTACATACTTATGAATAATCTGACAATGTATATGTATAAAATATCTGCGATATTCTTTTTTAAATGGAGTTGAATCGCCCTCCTGTGGTGAACCGTGTGAATTACACTGCTGTACCGTATTCAGAGCGCCAGAGGAAAACTTTGCACTAAATTACTTTACATTATTTTCACATTATTTGATAAATGATTAATTTAACGTGAGATAGTAAAAGATCTGCAAAAAAACCTTTTGTTTAGTAGAATATATAGATAGAATAGATCTATTCTTATATCTGTAATATACATTAAAGACTCGCGTCTTACATCAGCTTGCCTGTGACAAGATGGCCGCCTGTGATGACGATAGAGACTCCGCCGTAAGACATCTAGCCTTTATTATGGATATCTATGCCAACAACATGCGCGAGCAGCGCGAGTCCGTACGTAAGACGTTTGTTTGTTCACGCATGCGCATAGAGGAGGAGTTTGCGACGTCATGCCGCTAAACACAAACTATTGATCAAAACTCTTCATTATCATCATCTTCATCACAGGTATGACACGCACATCTGGCTCTGCTCTTTACTGCTGTTAAAAGGGTTATTATAAACCGACCTATTCCGGATGAGCTTCTTTACACGGGCGTTCATGAAACGTTTGGCCAGTAACACATTTTACATGCGTGTTAACATGACATTAACCCATGTTTTACTGAAACACATCTCTGTTTATGTGTGTAGATGTACTTTACACACAGCGAATGTTCGGGATTGTCTGATTTATGGAGGCTATGATTTGGTTTATTGGGTCCATAATTTCTCGACGAATTGCGTTGTAATCTGTGGTAAGGGTCTTCCTCAGGGCCACGTTGTTGTCAGTTCCCTTCTCAACAATTACCATGGTAACCATGGCTTCCGTCAACACGCCATAGTTACTACATACATTTGTTGTTTTCAATGTAAAATCAGCGAATATTATCATGGAAATGCAGTCATCACCATTGCTGTTGCTCACACACACTACACTAAGTTACATCGAGAAACATCCAGTTTTTATGTTAAATTCATAATAAATGATTAGTCATTACTTAAAGGAGCTCATTGTTACATATTACATTGTTTAAATTAATACATTTTCATCTAACTGTCTTTGTATATGTACATGTCTGAAATGCACAACTTTGACAGATCGCTGTGAACTGTAATGTGGACTCAGTGCACTTTCATGATGTGTGTTGTGAAAAGCGTCACACAAATAAGGGTTAGTTGGATTTAATAGTCAACATTTGAAGTGGATCAAAAAAAGTTCATCAGAGTTTGTCGTAAGGATTCATGTATAACTTTGATGAAAGGTTTTGGTCCACTTCAAATGTTGCCGACTGTACACACACACACATATATAGATGTGTGTGGAAGCCAGACAGAGCCGAGGCGTGAGCTGTGTGTGTAGAGGTGTGTGTGTGACCATGTTGAACTGTTGCAGGTCCGGCTCGTGATGTCGGGGAATAAAGCCGTGGAGCTGCAGATCCAGATGCGGCAGAACGCAGAAGACCTGCAGAGCTTCATGAAGGATCTGGACTCCTGGGAGGAGGAGATGAAGCAGAAGGGACGAGCAGCTCCGCGCCGGACACACCGGCCTCAGCACCGGTCACGCTCTCATACACTCTCACACCTGTGACCGAGACCGGCTGTGTGTCCCACTTAAAAAGATTTGATTTATTTCAGAAAACAATCCCGCCGGTGAGGAGAACAAAGACTATAAAAAGACGAAGAAGAGGGTGAAGCGCCAGGCTGGCGGCGACGGCGCTCTGACGGATCAGACGCGAACGCAGCGGATTAAATCCTACGATTATCAGGCCTGGGACAAGTTTGATGTGGTAATGCCATCTTTGGGAAAACGTTATTACTATGTGAAAGTACTGCGTCTTTTTAGCACGTGTGTAACGTAGTAATGCATTAAACATCATAGCCTGTAACACACTTTTAAATGCACGTCACTCGTAATACGTTACTTTACTCTTTACATAACAGAAGTAGTCTGATTACGTGACGCATGTCATGTGTGATGTGTCAGCCCATCGCTGTTCAACAGTGAGCGTTGTGTGTGTGTGTGTGCAGGAGAAGACTCTGGAGCGCATGGACGCGGAGGAGAGCGCGGCACAGTCCAACGAGTCGGACACCGAGGGCCGCTGGGGGACCGAGACCTGGCGCTCGCTGAGAAGGAGAAGGTGTGACCCCGCCGCTGAGCACGCATCATCGTACACACGTGTGTGT
Organism: Hybognathus amarus; assembly: GCA_030378365.1. Lineage (NCBI taxonomy): Eukaryota > Metazoa > Chordata > Actinopteri > Cypriniformes > Leuciscidae > Hybognathus > Hybognathus amarus. The sequence goes on along the minus strand of JAQIUQ010001637.1, from coordinate 594,337 downwards.
GATGTTACGCATTCATGCGGTTGTACAGGAGTGTGTGTGATGTTCTGCTTTCACGTGGTCATACAGGAGTGTGTGTGATGTTTCAGGGGAACGAGTTCTTCAAGGAGGGCCAGTACGACAGCGCCATCGAGTGCTACACCCGAAGCGATGGACGCCGACCCCTACAACCCCGTCCTGCCCACTAACAGAGCGGCCTGTTTCTTCAGACTGAGAAAGTATGAGTCTGTGCAGTTGTGTGTGTGTGTGTGTATGTTTGTGTTTGGATGGACTACAGGATCACAATTAATCGCACTGAAAAGTCGTGATTTGGGAAAGGCTGTGATTATTTTATGCGCAGTTTGTCAGTGTAGCGGCTGATCAGGAGAAAATGCTCCATCTGAACACCAGAGGGTGTCACACACACATTAAACAAACGACTGCCGTATTCTGTGTGAGAAGCGCATCATTTGACAGGAGGACGAGCTCAGCTGTCCTGATGAAGTGAGTTTGGAGTAAAAGTGTGTTATGTAATGTTGTCTTTTGTTGGACAAGAGGTTCATCAATGCGTCTCATGTCTGGAAAGATGTTTGACTCGTGTTGCTTTTTCAAACGCACGTTATAAGTGACTGGAACTCACAGTGCTTTCAGAGCAAGCCGTGTTTCCTGAGCCGCGCTTCACTGACACGCTGCACAGAACTAGCAATCACAGCATTCGCCATAATCAGTTTCAGTGCGATTTCATGTAAAGTGTGAGTAGTTGTGCAGTGCTAGCTTCACTCCTGACGGAGTGTGTGTGCAGGTTCTCCGTGGCGGAGTCAGACTGTCATCTGGCGATCGCTCTGGACAGGAAACACGTGAAAGCTTACGCCAGGAGAGCGTCGGCACGCGCGGCTCTGAAGAAACACCAGGAAGCTCTCGAAGGTCAGAGGAGGAGTGCAGGTCATCCGCTTGCTTTATGATGGATGTGAGAAACACTGATCTATCTTTTGCTCATCCAGATTATCAAACGGTTCTCAAACTGGATCCTGGAAACTCAGAGGCGCGGAAGGAGATCCAGAAGCTCCTGCAGGTCAGTGGTCCTACGCTCAGCGGAGGAGAAGAGCGAGAGCGCTACGCTCAGCGGAGGAGAAGAGCGAGAGCGCTACGCTCAGCGGAGGAGAAGAGCGAGAGCGTACAGCGTCTGCAGGAACAGAGGAAACAAGAGGCCGTAGTGCAGAAAGACCGGGTGAGACGCGCCTCACACTCCTCATGCCACTGACACACACACATTTGACCAATAATGACTCCTCCACTTTGAGCTGATGATGTTCTGCTGAAGTGTGTTTTCTGTAATTGCTAATGCTCTTTTTACACACACACTGAACACCATGAAGCATTGCTTGGTCACTGGTTGAGCTAAACTGGTATTATCTAATTGTGTAGTTCCATGTAACAGCTGACAGATATTCAACATAATTCATGTGTGAGAGTCCAACAGAAGGACGGACAAAACCAGTCACACATCCACTGATCTGAGAACTGAGTTCTGCTCATGTTTATCACCCCTTTCTAAACTATAGCAGATAAACTGTGATAATGTGTCTGAATACGTGTAGTTTTGACTGTTTCTGGATGTTCAGGGAAACGCTTACTTTAAGGAAGGCGAGTACGAGTCGGCTGTGGAGTGCTACTCTAGAGGCATGGAGGCGGACGGCGCTAACGCTCTGCTACACGCTAACAGAGCCATGGCGTTCCTCAAGCTGCACAGGTGACGGGATGTTTGCTACCTAGTGCATACTTGTTTTTGTAGGTAATGTAGATTACGTAAGGCACGTTACTTTTACAGTAACACGCTAACAGAGCCAAGGCGTTCCTCACTGCACATGTGTGTGTTTTCTAGTGTTTTCTAGTCTGTACGAGTGTGTGTGTGTGTGCAGGTACAGCGAGGCGGAGCAGGACTGCAGTGTGGCCGTCAGTCTGGACGCCTCATACGCCAAAGCTTCGCTAGACGAGCGACGGCTAGAGCCGCTTCAGGGAGGATCCGCGACGCCAGAGAAGGTCTGTGTTCAACTCGCGCTAATCCCCACAGCGCTACACAACACACACATCATTTACAGCAGCTCTACAGGAAGTGCAGTAGTCCACATTACAGTTAGGATAGTTCTGTTATCAGAGACTGTCTAAGTTATGTATTTCAGAAATGTACATATACACAGTCACAGTTAGCTAAACATGTATTAATGTAAACTGTGTAATAATTTAATTATGAGCTCACTGAAGTGATGAATACTTGTGTGTTAACAAACGATTATGACATTTATTAAATAGAGCACTATGTTCCATCAGCCGAATCCTGTTTCTGAGGAGAAGTGTGTGTGTGTTTGCAGATTTTGAGCAGGTCCTGAAGCTCGAGCCGGGAAACAAGCAAGCCATGAGCGAGATCGAGAGACTCACAGCGGTTCGTTCACCAGTGTGTGTGTGGTTGAACAGGGTTCATACAAGGACAATGCTTGATATAAATATATGTGAAATTAGTGTTTCATTTTTTTGAGAGAAAACAGCATACAAACGTTTGTCGCTATTTCGCATGATATAACATGATGTAAGTTTATGTTGAGGATATAATATAACTTTCATTCTTCAGGTCAATTATATATTGATGGAAAAACAACAGCTTGAATGTTTGTTGTAGTTTGAGTGTTCTGGTGATTCCTCTCTCGTCTGAGCGTGCAGCTCAAACTACAACCAATAATATAATAAAGATGTTGATGAGTCAGATCTCTGATTAAAGTCCTGGAGTTTCACTTACAGTCTCTGTACGAACCCTGAAATGATGACCTAGAATGTGCTGTGTGTGTGTGTGTGTGTTTGCTGCTTGTTTAAATTAACACAGGGACTCGCTTCACTGGAAAACACACAGGGCAGATATTTACTTACATCACAGACTGAAATACCACTCACTCACACACTCTCTCATACACACTCTCACACACACACTCTCACTGTTTCTCTGTGTTGATCAGGAGATGAAGTCCAGCGTTCTTCTAGATCCTGTGGAGAACAAACCGAGAACCGTCCAACCAATCAACAAACCCGAACATCTCCGGTCCACCGTGAGTCCAGAACCTGGAACTGATGTTGTGTTTTATTTGATTTATTCAAGTAAAAGTTCCTTATGTCTCGTGTGTGTGTGTGTGTCAGAAACCCCTGCGGAGGATGATCATACAGGAGATCTCAGGGTCCGTCGAGCCTCACACTTCTTCTTCACCGCATCCAAAGATCCAGAAGATGGAGGAGATCTCAGACCCATCCAGGTCAGAACATGCAGAGAACTGAGCGTTAACCTCTCTCTCTCTCTCTCTCTCTCTCTCTTACACTGCAGTTCCTCCTCTGTCCACTAGAGGCGCTGCAGAAGAGACTTACTCCCATAGACTCGCATGTTAAAACGCCCAACTTCACAGCAGGAAAACACATGTTTACAGTCTGGAGCAGAAACTGGTTTTGTTCTATTTCGCTAATGTTGCTCTTCATGACGACTTCATTAAACTCATCCGTTTAAATTATATTAAGCATTAAAGTTGTGCATGATTAAAGAGGCTATATGCAGCTTTTTCCCCAAAATAAACGTAACAATAGCCTTTTTATTTTACCATTTATGACTCAAACATCTCCTGATGAGCATACTGACACCTTGTCCGCTCACAGTGGGTGCACCTATAAGCCTGTATCCTATTTTTCCTATTTTCTGTCGGGTCAGACTTTTCCCACGCTGTCTGCAGATGTGACGTCAAGCGCGTTCATGTTAAACGTTTCAGATCACTCTGCCACCACCGCTAGTCAGCAAGTAGCCTACACTCGAGTTGCAAGCAGAACACTTATCTCAAACAATATATGTATTTGACTGTTCTTACCTCTGTAAACATAATGTTGACCTCCTTGTAGCGGATGACGTGTGCACGTACGAGTGCGCGCTGCGAGCTGAAAGGAAGAGCAGTTCTGTTTTTGGACCACATGGTGTCAGTCGTGAGTTTAAATTTCAGGAAAACGCATGTAGCCTCTTTAAGGGTGTGGCCACTTGAGTGACCGGTGGATTGCCGCTGATGTCACTGCAGGCCGTTTGTCTGCTGTGTGTTGGCGTAATATCATCCCAGCTAATCGGCCTCGCTGCACATGTTCGTTTATCCGGGAGTGACGCAGCCAAGATGGCGACGGCCGGCTCCGCCCACTTTAGGCTTCAGAAACGCTCTTCAGAAACACCGCGGGTGACGTCACACACACCCATTGTTCACATAGGCTATGGGACTCTTGTGTTTCAGGGCTTCATCTTCATCTCCTGAACCAATTCCTCCTCCACCCATCAGCAGTTTCCAGCTGGAGGCCGACCTCAGGAAGATCGGCCGTTACCCACAATGCACCTACAGATATCTGAAGGTACCGCCAGTGCCGCCCTCCGTCTCAAGTCACATCTCCTTCATTTATACACACTTTATACACACACGGTTTCACAGCAGCTTTACAGAGATATCAGGAGAATAATGCAAGGGTGTGTGTCCAGAGGAGAATAGCGTCTCAGCCCAGCTTGAGCCAGTTCAGTGATGCTTCATGTTTGTTGTAAAAATGTAATATATATATTTATATATTACATTTATATATATTACATTTATATATATTTATATATTTAAATATATATATATATATATATATATATAGAGGGGTTTCACAACTACTGATTTTTGCTAGTCGACTAGTTTTGCATAACAGTCAACGACTAGTCGTTAAATGGTTTATTCTAGGGGTGTGCAATATCACGAATAGTAAATGTCTCCACGATCTGCTTTTGAAGAAATATCGTAGTATCGTGTTACAGTGCATTCTATCAGATCAGTTCTGCCGCCTCCGTCTCAACTGTACAACGCGACGTAGCCTACACATCACACGTTAATGAATAGGTACGGGACACTGCAATTCACAAAAGTTCATTATTTGCATAAGCCTTGCCGGTTAAACATTTAATTCACGTGCTGATGGCATACCCCCGACGCTCACAGGCACTAGGAGCCTGTCAAACAGCGCCTGAATACTGGACTAAGTTATCTTTCGAGTCTTATTATGCTAATACTGTTAAATACACACAATGTTTACATAAACAGAATTGGCTATGTCTAAAGTGAAAGCAAACATTTGAGAGAAAATCTGGTGTAATATGTGTCTATATTAAACACGTCGAGTGCTGGTCTAAAAGCGACAGTAGTACCCGTATATTCCGCACTATAAGGCGCATTTGAAAGCCTTTAATTTTCTCAAAAAACGACAGTGCGCCTTATAATCCGGAGCGCCTTATATATGGATCAATTGCTCGCGCTCGTTTCCATCTTATGCCCACTCTGTCACACGGCCAGTTCAACCTCGTATAAATCAGGTTATGTGTGTAAGTCACTCTTAACCATACCTGTCAAGTATCCCGTTTTGGCCAGGAAAGTTTCGTATTTTACCCTTCTTTCCCGCCGTCCTCCCGTATTAGTATTTTCCCATAAATCTCCTGCATTTTAACCTGAGTTATTAAAATATAATAATACCCCGGGCGGAGTTAAAAACAAAACAAAAAAAACATTCCCAATCTGAGCTCTGTCACAAGCCTCGCGATAACTACAGGTACTGTAGGTGTAGGTGAAAGTTGTCGCAAGGTCAGATGATGAGTGACAATGCGGGGAAAACAAGGAGCAAGCAGGGTGGGGGACAGTCACGCGTTTTGTAACTGCGAGTTTTGCATCTCACACTGGGGAAGGAAGGAATTATGTATGTTAGCACGAGAAAGGGTGTTTAGCATGGTATGAAAGATTGTTACCGAGAATAGGATGACGCTAGACAGCAGAACTGTTTGCTCTACTCTCATGTAAAATGATGAACCACTGTGGCCCAGCCCACAAATACACTCCGTCCAAAACAGTCTTAAAGAATGCAAAGTCTGCAACAAATTTGTACAATAACTCACTAAAAGAGTAAAGAAAAGTTATGTGAAATGAAAAGAAAAACTGTAAAAGAAAAGCAATATGAAATGAAAAGAATGTGTGGAATAAAAATAAAATGTAAAGAAAATAAAAAATAAATGCTCTTCATAGGCTACCCTCATGTGTATGTATGTATATATATATATATATATATTGGGCTGCTCGTGGTGGGCGCCGGAATATTCCCTTATTTTCAAATCCAAAACTTGACAGGTATGCTCTTAACACACAGACGAACAGGCACACCGGTGCTGCTCGTGCGTCACAGAATGTCCATAAAGCGCTCCCCGTTCACAGTAACCGGGTCGTCTCATTCAAAACAGCTAGCTGTTGCTGTCAGCAAGCCGCCGCACAATGAATACTCATATGAGTCAGGCTGCGAATGTAAGGTACGTGCCCGCCCCGGGTGTTATTACTAAATAAACGGCTCACCTCCGGCGCCGCGCACGCGCATATATATATATATATATATATATATATATATATATATATATATATATATATATATATACCCACTCTGGAGAAACCGTGATGTCCTCCAGCTCAGCTCAGTTCTCATATAATGTTGTCAATGCAGGAGATCAATAATATTGATGAATATTAAATGTAAATGTCTCTGATGAAGAGTCTCCATCTCCTTAATCTCTCTCCATCACTTCCTGTTTCAGCAAATCAGCCCAGATGCGTACCCGCAGATCTTCCAGAACTCCCTGGAGCCGGACGTCCTGAACCGCATGCTGGAGATCTTCCACAGCTTCTACATGCAGTGAGTCTTACACACACACACACGCACACACACACACACGCACACACACACACAGCTTCTACATGCAGTGAGTCTTACACACACACACACACTTCCACAGCTTCTACATGCAGGTTATATATACACTATATGGTTACAGTGATCATTTTTGGGGTGAATGTGCGTTTACTGCACACATCATCATCACGACCCAAAACTCATTTCCTGTTTCCTGTTTCAGACATGAAGAAGCGTCTCTTCTGCTCACCGTCCTGAAGAGCCTGACGAGAGTGAGGAGATTCAACATGGCCGTCATGTTCATGTCATCCGCTGAGAAGAAAAGTACTCACTCACACACATGCACTGTATTCACTCACACACACTCATCCTCAGTGCCGGATAATAACCTCTTTCCTCCTTCAGTTCTGCAGGATCTGTTTGACTGGATTCAGCGTGCTGGTCTGGGAGACCCTTCAGTTTCAGACTTACAGAAGAAGTACGGCCTCTGACCTCTGCCAGATCAGCTCCTGTTTGTTTGAGCTGGACTGAGAACACCAGAAGCAACACATCTGTGACGTCTCGTGTGAAAGAAGATGCTCATTAAACGTGTAATGCCTCAGTGTGTGTGTGTGTGTGTGTGTGTGTGTGTGTGTGTGTGTTCAGATGATGTTATGATAAACGCTGTGTTGCTTCAGGTCATGTGTCGGTCAGCTGATGCGTTCCGGATCCTCCAGAATCCGCTCCTGTTGTTCTGAACGCTGTATTAAAGTCTCTGAAATCCTCACCGTCTCCTGAGTAACACATCTACACATCTGATCATAGCTTCCACTGATTCATTTAATTTTCTTTGCTTTAATTTTAATTCATTTCTGTAAAGCACTTGATGGGTCATGATGGGTGAGTGGTTAAACACGCTCTCTGTGTGCGAGGCTGCGACAGAGACAGGGTTCGAGTCTCACTTGACTTTAACTGGTTTATTGTAGAAACAACAGTGAAATATGAGTTCCAGCAAGAGAACGCCAAGAGATCTGTGGCTGAGTGGAATGAGCACTGCCTCATGGTTAAGAGGTTACTGATTCAAATCCTGTCTAACAGTGGTCTGAGCGTGGGCAACCCAGGTTTGAATCTCTCTCGAGGTGTAAGGTTTCATTGGTTTTTCAACAAATAAAAATGACAAAATTACCAAAAATTCATAAGTAAGAGTGGAAGTGCCAGTGGCTCAGTGGTGTGAGCGTGTCCTCCTGGGGTTGGAAGGATCTGCGTTCAAACCCCAGCCTGGTCTCTGAAGCATGGTTGTGTAAAGGACATCCAATCGTGAGCTGCAAAACTGAGTGGATCAGGTCATGACCATCCTGGAAGAGAAGGCAGGACACGAAGGGGGGAGTAAAGATCCAGACCGAAGAAAATCTTAACTGGTCTGTTTTATCTTGGCATTCATTAAATTGCAAATCAGTCACAGCTTGTCCAAATTAATAGACAAACTAAACCACATGGGCCAGACATCATCTCAATAATTAGTTAATCTGACGGATGAGGCCATACTTCATTTGAAAACCTGACTGAACAACTGATTCAGTTACAAAATGACCACAAATCACCACATGAGGGCAAAACATTTTTAAATGTATTTAGACTTGATTTACATCAGTGTAATTCACACAAATCACCAGAGGAGGGCGCAACACTTTTATGTTACTTAGACTTGATTTACATCAGTGTAATTCACACAAATCACCACAGGAGGGCAAAACATTTTTAAGTTTATTTAGACTCGATTTGCAACGGTGTAATTCACACAAATCACCACAGGAGGGCGAAACATTTTTAAGTTTATTTAGACTCGATTTGCAACAGTGTAATTCACACAAATCACCACAGGAGGGCGAAATATTTTTAAGTTTATTTAGACTTGATTTACATCAGTGTAATTCACACAAATCACCAGAGGAGGGCACCCGACTTGATTTACATCAGTGTAATTCACACAAATCACCAGAGGAGGGCGCCCGACTTGATTTACATCAGTGTAATTCACACAAATCACCACAGGAGGGCGAAACATTATTAAGTTTATTTAACTATTTAAAACTATTTATTTAAAATTGTTATCAATAGTTGTTATATTAAACAAAGTGGCCAAAACACCAGTTCTCGGTGTGAAAGCCACAGTGGTGCAGTGGTTAAACACACGTTCTGTGAAGGTAAGGATGTGCTGAAGTTAAGGTTCAAATCCCATAAGTTAAGGTTTCAGTCCCAGCTATTTGTCCCCATAATTTAAATAAAATTGTTATCAATAGTTGTTATATCAAACAAAGAGGCCAAAATACCAGTTCTCAGTGTGAAAGCCACAGTGGCTCAGTGGTTAAACGCATATTCTGTGAAGGTCAGGATTGCGCTGAAGGTAAGGTTCAAATTCCACCTCAGCTATTTGTCCACCATATTTTAAATAAAATTGTTATCAATAGTTGTTATATTAAACAAAGTGGCCAAAACACCAACTGACAGCGTGAAAGCCACAGTGGTGCAGAGGTTAAACACACGTTCTTTGAAGGTAAGGATGTGCTGAAGTTAAGGTTGAAATTGCACCTCAGCTATTTGTCCACCATATTTTAAATAAAATTGTTATCAATAGTTGTTATATTAAACAAATCATCTCAATAATTAGTTAATCTGACGGATGAGGCCATACTTCCTTTGAAAACCTGACTGAACAACTGATTCAGTTACAAAATGACCACAAATCACCACATGAGGGCAAAACATTTTTAAATGTATTTAGACTTGATTTACATCAGTGTAATTCACACAAATCACCAGAGGAGGGGGCAAAAATTTTATGTTTATAAGACTTGATTAGCAATAGTGTAACTCACACAAATCACCACAGGGGGGCGAAACATTTTTAAGGTTATTTAGACTCGATTTGCAATGGTGTAATTCACACAAATCACCACAGGAGGGCGAAACATTTTTAAGGTTATTTAGACTCGATATGCAACGGTGTAATTCACATAAATCATTACAGGAGGGCGAAACACTTTTACATTCATTGGACTTATTATTTTGGTGTTTTTATTTGCAAATATATATATTTATTTGAATTTTAAACAGAAGACAGGACGGAACAGATAGTGTGAATAGTTCTGTTTGGAAGTTCTTATGTTTTTCTCCTCTCACCCTCTTACAGAAGTGTAGCGCATTTGCACTAGTTTGTTAGACGATATAGTTAGCAAAGATCTCCACAGGTGGGTTAAGCTGATATGCGGTACTAAGATTTGCAAGACCTAAAATCGCCACAGGAGGGGGCAACATTTTTATGTTTATAAGACTTGATTAGCAATAGTGGGATTCACACAAAGCACCACAGGAGAGTGAAACATTTTTAAGTTTATTTAGACTCGATTTGCAACGGTGTAATTCACACAAATCACCACAGGAGGGCGAAACATTTTTAAGGTTGTTTAGACTCGAATATGCAATGGTGTAATTCACACAAATCACCACAGGAGGGCGAAACACTTTAACATTCATTGGACTTATTGTTTTGGTGTTTTTATTTGAAAATATATATTTTTATTTGAATTTTAAACAGAAGACATGACGGAACAGATAGTGTGAATAGTTCTGTTTGGAAGTTCTTATGTTTTTCTCCTCTCACCCTCTTACAGAAGTGTCAGCGCATTTGCACTAGCTCGTTAGACGATATAATGTTCAATGATCTCCACAGATGGGTTAAGCTGATTCACACAAATCACCACAGGAGGGCGAAACATTTTTAAGTTTATTTAGACTCGATTTGCAACGGTGTAATTCACACAAATCACCACAGAAGGGCGGAACATTTATAAGTTTATTTAGACTCGATTTGCAATGGTGTAATTCACACAAATCACCACAGGAGGGCGAAACATTTTTTAAGTTTATTTAGACTCGATTTGCAACGGTGTAATTCACACAAATCATCACAGGAGGGCGGAACATTTTTAGTTTATTTAGACTCGATTTGCAACGGTGTAATTCACACAAATCACCACAGGAGGACGCAACACTCTTCTGTTTATTTTTTTTAGCAGAATGACAGAAACCGAAGCGCAGTTTTCCTCCGCTCCACTAGGAGGCGTGAGCGGGCTTCACTGTCAGAGCGACTCCTTTGGGTCCTTGGCAACATTGACGCTTGTTGATGACGGACGCTACAGCATGTGCAGATGACAGGCACACAACTGGACATATTTCAGCAAATAAACCGACATACAGTCCGATAACATGCGGGAATTGAGTGTCATTTAACTTCTCGGTAAGTAACTTTGGACATAAAGTGGATTTCTTTTGTAAAATGATATCGCGACGCTTTATTTCGCGGATGCATCGTTCTGCTGAAATGTCATCATAGCAGGGCTCGTCAGTGCAATTTTCATGGTGTCTGTAAACTAAATGTTGTTTAAGCTTGTTATGAAAGCATTCGCGTCTTCTATAAAAAAGGAAAAACTCTTATTTTTCTTAACACACACTCTATTTAATCGGGTGTTGTTTTAACGTTACATGAATATCAGAATAGTAAGGAATGCTGTTGTGTGTGTGTGTGTGTGTGTGTGTGTGTTGTTATTGTAGTCTTACTGTGGGTAATAAATATAGACCATTTCACAAGATGTAAACAACACTGGTCCAGAAACACTTCCTGTTTCAGTTTGTAACTGTTTTCTTTATTTCACATGTAAAGAAAACATCTTAAAAATGTTTGTTTAACTTTTTGATTCAGTTTTAAATGTTCTGTTGGTTGTATTTTATCCCAGCTTTTATGTAGTGTTAAAAAATGAAACAGGAAGTGCTTCTGGACCAGTGTTGTTTACATCTTGTGAAATGGTCTATACTGGATTGCTGTTTGTTAATAGCCTTAGTTGCTCTGATGTTTCTGCTGCTTCATGCTTGTGTAGAGCTCTAGTGATCTTACTTCTAATGAAAACCATCATACACACAGTCCAGAACAGAACAGGGTTAAAACCGTGTGCAGGAAACCAGCCTTTTAGGATTACTGTAAATTTAAAACTTAAGCTAGTCCCAATTATGGTTGAATGACGGAAGCTACACCAGTTATTTAATAAATACAAAAAATAACATTAAGCAGTACAGTTTTTGTTTTAATTAATCTTGTTTATTTTGAAGTAAAATACACCTAATTTGAATTGAATTAAAAGATTATTATTGATACAGATTTACTGAACTATACTATATTATTATAATAGTTATATATTTCCACAATGTACAACTTTAGGCTTTTAATTTATTCCATTTCCTTCTATTAACTAGTCTTTAGACTAACTTTCACATTCTCATTTATAGATGTAGAATATTGAGTATTTCTAAAACTAATCTTTTTTTTTTATGTCTTTCGTTACAGAAGGAATGTGTTTGGACCATTACATCCAGTCATCAGAAGCAGAGCTGTGGGACGTGTGGACAGACGTTGACTGTAATGATGGACTTCTGCTGATGGACAGGTAATGTATATGCTTGTTTTATTGTGCTAAACATGTAGGTTCCCATCATTTTCTTTTTTGGAGGGTGACCCCTTTAAAAAGCAAATGATGGGAACCTAAGTAGGTGGGGAAGGGACGGCAGGGCAAAATTTTTAGACAGCTAAATTTTTTTTTAATAAAGAAGCATAACCCCTGCTTTACATTGTGGGGGGGTTCGGGGGGGGACCCGAATCATCCCCGCCCCTTCACACATACAGCATTCACTCGTATCGCGGAGACCTGGCTGGGATCGAACCAGCAACCTCTGAACCCGTGAGGCAGCGCTCTTACCTGTGAGCCACAGATCTCTTGCTGAGACATGTGCTGGAACTTATATTTCACTCTTCAAGTCCTGTGATTTTACAATAAATCATGCTGAGGTGGGGATCGAACCCCTGTCTCCAGTGCAACCCATCAGCCGAGAACATGTGTTTAACCACTGCACCACTGTGGCTTTCACACCAAGAGCTGGTGTTTTGGCTACTTTGTTTGATATAATCACACCAATTTAACGCTCAAATCTCATTTACTAAAGGAAAGCATCACGGAGATCTGGCTGGGATCGAACCAGCAACCTCTGAACCCATGAGGCAGCGCTCTTACCTGTGAGCCACAGATCTCTTGCTGAGATGTGTGCTGGAACTTATATTTCAGTGTTATCCTGAGAGTTTCCAATAAAGCAGTTAAAGTGAGATTTGAACCCATGTCTTCATCAGTCTTGTCCTCAGAGACTGTGTGCTTATCCACTCACCCATCATGGATTTCACATTGACAGTTGTTTTTTGGGGCTCCTTGTCCAATGAGAACTAGTGAAAGTCAGCAATAGTGGGACTTGAACTCAGGACGCTGTGATTGAAACACATCTCCTTCTCTCCTGAGCCACTGAGTCTGTTGGGATAAAGAGCGTTTTCAAACAGGTTTGATCCAGAGTTTTGTGTTAAATGATGAATAACTTTATCAAACATGGATCTGAAACCTGGGATTTGAACCAGGACTTTCCGGTTGGTAAGGTAGACAACTATCCGCTGAGCCACAGAGACTGTGAGTCAATGATGTTGTTTTAGATTTCAAGTTTAAAGTTCTTAGCGTATGTAAAAGATTATCATCATGGATTAATAATTCACTGACTACTCAGATCTATTCTTATCAAAAATGTTTTTATTTATATAAGAATCATGTGTGAATTACTATTTGACATTAAAATTTGCAAATGGATGTATTCTCTAAACAAACTTTAAAATAAATGTATTATCATTTAACTTATTCTTTGTATCAACTGTATCAGTGTGTGTGTTGTGAATTGAGTTGTGCCCTATCGTCTGTCTATATAATTATATTTGTAAAAAAAGTCAGATCTAAAATTATTTTTGCCCTCCTGTGGTGATTTTTGGGAATTACACCGTTGAAAATCAATTGTAATAAACATGAGTGTCGCCCTCCTGTGGTGATTTTTGTGAATTACACCATTGCAAATCAAGTGTAATAAACATGAGTGTCGCCCTCCTGTGGTGATTTTTGTGAATTATTCCATTGCAAATCAGAGTGTAATAAACATGAGTGTCGCCCTCCTGTGGTGATTTTTGTGAATTACACCGTTGAAAATCAAGTGTAATAAACATGAGTGTCGCCCTCCTGTGGTGATTTTTGTGAATTACACCATTGCAAATCAAGTGTAATAAACATGAGTGTCGCCCTCCTGTGGTGATTTTTGTGAATTACACCATTGCAAATCAAGTGTAACAAACAGAAGAGTTTCGCCCTCCTGTGGTGATTTGTGTGAATTACACCGTTGCAAATCGAGTCTAAAAAACATAAGAGTGTCGCCCTCCTGTGGTGATTTTTGTGAATTACACCGCTGCAAATTTCTTCTGTACTCTCTGTTTCGTCCTTCTGTTAACACACACGCACAGCACGCACACACACACACACACACACACATATATATATATATATATATATATATTTACAACAAACTAGGGTTTCTCATTCAAAGGCAAATCATTATTTTCTGCACCACAGAGCTTGTCAAACATGTTGCTGCAGCAATTTTACTGGTACTTTAATCCAAAGTCACTATAACCCGACGAGAGCAAAGTGCAGTTTTCCTCCGCTCCTCAAGGCGGCAGAAGCGGGTTCTCCTTCAGTCTGACGCTTCTTCTGCTTGACAACATGACGCTTGATGACAATCACAACAACACGAGCAGATCCTGCAGATGAGAAGATGACAGCTCTTAATGTCACTTTAACAGCACATATTACAGCTCAACCGCAAATAAAACCGACACACAGACGCAATCAAACGACACATAACTGAGGGAACCGAGTACGGCACAAGACTCACCTGTAAGTAACTTTTACTTTAGCATGAAGTCAAGTTCTCTTGTCAGTCGCTATTGTAGCGTTACCTTTTTAATCTCTGAATGAATCGCCCTCTGATATTCGCACTGTAAAGTGTAATAAGAAGGACTCAGTTGATATTGCAGTGTTTTCTGGGTGTATGTGAGAGTCAGCAGGAGTTGTCTTGTGTGAAGCTTTGATGTTCCCTGTTGCTTCCTGCTTTTATTCTACTTCCTGTTATGACTGGGATCTGAGAGTGAAAACTGCCTTTAAAAAAATGGTATTTAATTTAAAATGTCATACAAGCATGAAACAATACAAGTAAAGAGCAGTGACTAGACACTTTGCAATTGCTTTTAGTTTTAAGACAACTAATAACAAAAGAGACTAGAAACAATTGCTTATTATTCTATTTCATTCCACTGCTATGCAGATGATTCTCAGTTTTACCTTCCAGTAAGGCTTGACAATACTGCTTGATTTGATGTGTTATTGCAGTGTGTAGATGATATTAAGAGGTGGATGACAAATAACTTTCTGCAGTTAAATGAGGATAAAACAGAGGTTTTAATTCTGGGCTGTCCGGCAGATTCCTCTCCTGCTCTGAAGGCCCAGTTAGGTCCTCTTTCAACAAAAGTATGCAAACAAATTAAAAACCTTGGAGTGATCTTTGACTCTTCACTATTTTTTGACAAACAAATTAGTTCTGTTATTAGAGGAAGCTTTTTCCATTTAAGATCACTTGCTAAGTTGAAGAATGTTCTTTCAAGGAAAGATTTAGAAGTTGCAATTCATGCCTTTGTAACGTCACGATTCAGACTATTGCAACTCTCTTTATTGTGGTCTTCCTCAGTCTACATTATTGCGACTACAAATTGTTCAAAATGCGGCTGCAAGACTTTTGACTAGCGTAGTTTTGCTATGCACTATGTACAGCACTTTGGATCAATTTGCATTGTGTTAAAGGTGCTTTATAAATAAAGGTTGTTGTTGTTGTTGTCTTACTGTATGTAATAATCTAGTGGATTGATGCTTGTTAATAGAATCAGTTGGTGTGTGTGTGTTTGTGTGTCTGCTGCTTCATTGTATAGTAGAGATGCAGTGCTTTTCTTCTAATGAAAACTGTCAGGAAGGTTTCATCTTAAAGTTATAATTAAACTTGGGCAGTTCTTTACAGTGTACATGTTTAAGCATCAAGCGTCAGCACTCACACTGAAGGCTTTATTTCTATTCAGTGTTTGTGTCCATTTGTAGCCTGTAAAACTGTAATTCAAATGATAGATTATTATTGATACAGACTTACTGAACTATACTATATTATTATAATAGTAATATATTTTCACACTGTACAACTTTAGGCTTTTAATTTATTCCATTTCCTTCTATTAACTAGTCTTTAGACTAACTTTCACATTCTCATTTATAGATGTAGAATATTGAGTATTTCTAAAACTAATCTTTTTTTTTTATGTCTTTCGTTACAGAAGGAATGTGTTTGGACCATTACATCCAGTCATCAGAAGCAGAGCTGTGGGACGTGTGGACAGACGTTGACTGTAATGATGGACTTCTGCTGATGGACAGGTAATGTATATGCTTGTTTTATTGTGCTAAACATGTAGGTTCCCATCATTTTCTTTTTGGAGGGTGACCCCTTTAAAAAGCAAATGATGGGAACCTAAGTAGGTGGGGAAGGGACGGCAGGGCAAAATTTTTAGACAGCTAATTTTTTTGTTTTTTTTAATAAAGAAGCATAACCCCTGCTTTACATTGTGGGGGGGTTCGGGGGGGGACCCGAATCATCCCCGCCCCTTCACACATACAGCATTCACTCGTATCGCGGAGACCTGGCTGGGATCGAACCAGCAACCTCTGAACCCGTGAGGCAGCGCTCTTACCTGTGAGCCACAGATCTCTTGCTGAGACATGTGCTGGAACTTATATTTCACTCTTCAAGTCCTGTGATTTTACAATAAATCATGCTGAGGTGGGGATCGAACCCCTGTCTCCAGTGCAACCCATCAGCCGAGAACATGTGTTTAACCACTGCACCACTGTGGCTTTCACACCAAGAGCTGGTGTTTTGGCTACTTTGTTTGATATAATCACACCAATTTAACGCTCAAATCTCATTTACTAAAGGAAAGCATCGCGGAGATCTGGCTGGGATCGAACCAGCAACCTCTGAACCCATGAGGCAGCGCTCTTACCTGTGAGCCACAGATCTCTTGCTGAAATCTGTGCTGGAACTTATATTTCAGTGTTATCCTGAGAGTTTCCAATAAAGCAGTTAAAGTGAGATTTGAACCCATGTCTTCATCAGTCTTGTCCTCAGAGACTGTGTGCTTATCCACTCACCCATCATGGATTTCACATTGACGGCTGGTTTTTGGGGCTCCTTGTCCAATGAGAACTAGTGAAAGTCAGCAATAGTGGGACTTGAACTCAGGACGCTGTGATTGAAACACATCTCCTTCTCTCCTGAGCCACTGAGTCTGTTGGGATAAAGAGCGTTTTCAACAGGTTTGATCCAGAGTTTTGTGTTAAATGATGAATAACTTTATCAAACATGGATCTGAAACCTGGGATTTGAACCAGGACTTTCCGGTTGGTAAGGTAGACAACTATCCACTGAGCCACAGAGACTGTGAGTCAATGATGTTGTTTTAGATTTCAAGTTTAAAGTTCTTAGTGTATGTAAAAGATTATCATCATGGATTAATAATTCACTGACTACTCAGATCTATTCTTATCAAAAATGTTTTTATTTATATAAGAATCATGTGTGAATTACTATTAGACATTAAAATTTGCAAATGGATGTATTCTCTAAACAAACTTTAAAATAAATGTATTATCATTTAACTTATTCTTTGTATCAACTGTATCAGTGTGTGTGTTGTGAATTGAGTTGTGCCCTATCGTCTGTCTATATAAATATATTTGTAAAAAAAGTCAGATCTAAAATTATTTTTGCCCTCCTGTGGTGATTTTTGGGAATTACACCGTTGAAAATCAAGTGTAATAAACATGAGTGTCGCCCTCCGGTGGTGATTTCTGTGAATTACACCATTGCAAATCAAGTGTAATAAGCATGAGTGTCGCCCTCCTGTGGTAATTTTTGTGAATTACACCATTGCAAATACAAGTGTAATAAACATAAATGTCGCCCTCCTGTGGTGATTTTTGTGAATTACACCATTGCAAATCAAGTGTAATAAACATGAGTGTCGCCCTCCTGTGGTGATTTTTGTGAATTACACCATTGCAAATCAAGTGTAAATAAACATGAAGTGTTCGACCTCCTGTGGTGATTTTTGTGAATTACACCATTGCAAATCAAGTGTAATAAACATGAGTGTCGCCCTCCTGTGGTGATTTTTGTGAATTACACCATTGCAAATCAAGTGTAATAAACATGAGTGTCGGCCCTCCTGTGGTGATTTTTGTGAATTACACCATTGCAAATCAAGTGTAATAAACATGAGTGTCGCCCTCCTGTGGTGATTTTTGTGAATTACACCATTGCAAATCAAGTGTAACAAACAGAAGAGTTTCGCCCTCCTGTGGTGATTTGTGTGAATTACACCATTGCAAATCAAGTGTAATAAACATGAGTGTCGCCCTCCTGTGGTGATTTGTGTGAATAACACCGTTGAAAATCAAGTGCTAAATGAACATAGAGTGTCACCCTCCTGTGGTGATTTTTGTGAATTACACCATTGCAAATCAAGTGTAATAAACATGAGTGTCGCCCTCCTGTGGTGATTTTTGTGAATTACACCATTGCAAATCAAGTGTAATAAACATGAGTGTCGCCCTCCTGTGGTGATTTGTGTGAATAACACCGTTGCAAAATCTAAGTGTAATAAACATGAGTGTCGCCCTCCTGTGGTGATTTTTGTGAATTACACCATTGCAAATCAAGTGTAATAAACATGAGTGTCGCCCTCCTGTGGTGATTTTTGTGAATTACACCATTGCAAATCAAGTGTAACAAACAGAAGAGTGTCGCCCTCCTGTGGTGATTTTTGTGAATTACACCGCTGCAAATTTCTTCTGTACTCTCTGTTTCGTCCTTCTGTTAACACACACACACACACACACACACACACACACACACACATATATATATATATATATATATATTATATATATATATATATATATATATATTTACAACAAACTAGGGTTTCTCATTCAAAGGCAAATCATTATTTTCTGCACCACAGAGCTTGTCAAACATGTTGCTGCAGCAATTTTACTGGTACTTTAATCCAAAGTCACTATAACCCGACGAGAGCAAAGTGCAGTTTTCCTCCGCTCCTCAAGGCGGCAGAAGCGGGTTCTCCTTCAGTCTGACGCTTCTTCTGCTTGACAACATGACGCTTGATGACAATCACAACAACACGAGCAGATCCTGCAGATGAGAAGATGACAGCTCTTAATGTCACTTTAACAGCACATATTACAGCTCAACCGCAAATAAAACCGACACACAGACGCAATCAAACGACACATAACTGAGGGAACCGAGTACGGCACAAGACTCACCTGTAAGTAACTTTTACTTTAGCATGAAGTCAAGTTCTCTTGTCAGTCGCTATTGTAGCGTTACCTTTTTAATCTCTGAATGAATCGCCCTCTGATATTCGCACTGTAAAGTGTAATAAGAAGGACTCAGTTGATATTGCAGTGTTTTCTGGGTGTATGTGAGAGTCAGCAGGAGTTGTCTTGTGTGAAGCTTTGATGTTCTGTTGCTTCCTGCTTTTATTCTACTTCCTGTTATGACTGGGATCTGAGAGTGAAAACTGCCTTTAAAAAAATGGTATTTAATTTAAAATGTCATACAAGCATGAAACAATACAAGTAAAGAGCAGTGACTAGACACTTTGCAATTGCTTTTAGTTTTAAGACAACTAATAACAAAAGAGACTAGAAACAATTGCTTATTATTCTATTTCATTCCACTGCTATGCAGATGATTCTCAGTTTTACCTTCCAGTAAGGCTTGACAATACTGCTTGATTTGATGTGTTATTGCAGTGTGTAGATGATATTAAGAGGTGGATGACAAATAACTTTCTGCAGTTAAATGAGGATAAAACAGAGGTTTTAATTCTGGGCTGTCCGGCAGATTCCTCTCCTGCTCTGAAGGCCCAGTTAGGTCCTCTTTCAACAAAAGTATGCAAACAAATTAAAAACCTTGGAGTGATCTTTGACTCTTCACTATTTTTTGACAAACAAATTAGTTCTGTTATTAGAGGAAGCTTTTTCCATTTAAGATCACTTGCTAAGTTGAAGAATGTTCTTTCAAGGAAAGATTTAGAAGTTGCAATTCATGCCTTTGTAACGTCACGATTAGACTATTGCAACTCTCTTTATTGTGGTCTTCCTCAATCTACATTATTGCGACTACAAATTGTTCAAAATGCGGCTGCAAGACTTTTGACTAGCGTAGTTTTGCTATGCACTATGTACAGCACTTTGGATCAATTTGCATTGTGTTAAAGGTGCTTTATAAATAAAGGTTGTTGTTGTTGTTGTCTTACTGTATGTAATAATCTAGTGGATTGATGCTTGTTAATAGAATCAGTTGGTGTGTGTGTGTTTGTGTGTCTGCTGCTTCATTGTATAGTAGAGATGCAGTGCTTTTCTTCTAATGAAAACTGTCAGGAAGGTTTCATCTTAAAGTTATAATTAAACTTGGGCAGTTCTTTACAGTGTACATGTTTAAGCATCAAGCGTCAGCACTCACACTGAAGGCTTTATTTCTATTCAGTGTTTGTGTCCATTTGTAGCCTGTAAAACTGTAATTCAAATGATAGATTATTATTGATACAGACTTACTGAACTATACTATATTATTATAATAGTAATATATTTTCACACTGTACAACTTTAGGCTTTTAATTTATTCCATTTCCTTCTATTAACTAGTCTTTAGACTAACTTTCACATTCTCATTTATAGATGTAGAATATTGAGTATTTCTAAAACTAATCTTTTTTTTTTATGTCTTTCGTTACAGAAGGAATGTGTTTGGACCATTACATCCAGTCATCAGAAGCAGAGCTGTGGGACGTGTGGACAGACGTTGACTGTAATGATGGACTTCTGCTGATGGACAGGTAATGTATATGCTTGTTTTATTGTGCTAAACATGTAGGTTCCCATCATTTTCTTTTTGGAGGGTGACCCCTTTAAAAAGCAAATGATGGGAACCTAAGTAGGTGGGGAAGGGACGGCAAGGCAAAATTTTTAGACAGCTAATTTTTTTATTTTTTTTAATAAAGAAGCATAACCCCTGTTTTACATTGTGGGGGGGTTCGGGGGGGACCCGAATCATCCCCGCCCCTTCACACATACAGCATTCACTCGTATCGCGGAGACCTGGCTGGGATCGAACCAGCAACCTCTGAACCCGTGAGGCAGCGCTCTTACCTGTGAGCCACAGATCTCTTGCTGAGACATGTGCTGGAACTAATATTTCACTCTTCAAGTCCTGTGATTTTACAATAAATCATGCTGAGGTGGGGATCGAACCCCTGTCTCCAGTGCAACCCATCAGCCGAGATCATGTGTTTAACCACTGCACCACTGTGGCTTTCACACCAAGAGCTGGTGTTTTGGCTACTTTGTTTGATATAATCACACCAATTTAACTCGTTTACTAAAGGAAAGTTCATATTCACACACTCATATCGCGGAGACCCGGCTGGGATCGAACCAGCAACCTCTGAACCCGTGAGGCAGCGCTCTTACCTGTGAGCCACAGATCTCTTGCTGAGACATGTGCTGGAACTAATATTTCACTCTTCAAGTCCTGTGATTTTACAATAAATCATGCTGAGGTGGGATCGAACCCAAGTCTCCAGTGTAACCCCTCAGCCGAGAACGTGTGTTTAACCACTGCACCACTGTGGCTTTCACGCTCACAGTTGGTGTTTTGGCCACTTTGTTTGATAAAACAATGATCATATAACAATTTTATTTAAAATATGGTGGACAAATAGATGAGGTGGGATTTGAACCTTAACTTCAGCGCATCCTTACCTTCAAAGAACGTGTGTTTAACCACTGCACCACTGTGGCTTTCACGCTCACAGCTGGTGTTTTGGCCACTTTGTTTGATAAAACAATGATCTATAACAATTTTATTTAAATTATGGGGACAAATAGCTGATGTGGGATTTGAACCTTAACTTCAGCGCAGCCTTACCTTCATAGAACGTGTGTTTAACCACTGCACCACTGTGGCTTTCACGCTGACAGCTGGTGTTTTGGCCACTTTGTTTGATAAAACAATGATCTATAACAATTTTATTTAAATTATGGGGACAAATAGATGAGGTGGGATTTGAACCTTAACTTCAGCGCAGCCTTACCTTCATAGAACGTGTGTTTAACCACTGCACCACTGTGGCTTTCACGCTCACAGCTGGTGTTTTGGCCACTTTGTTTGATAAAACAAAACCAGTGAAAATAAAGCATTTTAACGCAAAGTGTGGGACTTGAACCCACACTTGGCATGAAGTGGGTTAAATCCTCCACATGATAAACCGACACTCAAACCACTGAGCCACTTGGAGCTTTCAGCTCCAAGATAACAATTTTATTGTTATAGGCTATTGTTATAGAGCATTCAGCTCCAAGTGGCTCAGTGGTTTGAGCTTTTTCTCCATCATGAGCCACTGGAGTTTATAATTAATTAATAAATTAATTATAATTATAGATGGAGTCTTCAGCTCTATAATTATAGATGGAGTCTTCAGCTCTATAATTATATATGATGGTTGAGTGCATCATCTATAATTATAGAGCTAAAGACTCATCTATAATTATAGAGCTGAAGACTCCATCTATAATTATAGAGCTGAAGACTCCATCTATAATTATAGAGCTGAAGACTCCATCTATAATTATAGAGCTGAAGGTATGAGCTGAAGACTCCATCTATAATTATAGAGCTGAAGAGTCAATCTATAATTATAGAGCTGAAGACTCCATCTATAATTATAGAGCTGAAGACTCCATCTATAATTATAGAGCTGAAGACTCCATCTATAATTATAGAGCTGAACACTCCATCTATAATTATAGAGCTTAAGACAAAAAATAAAGAAAATAAAGAGTAAGACTGGAAGCTCCAGTGATGTATAAGCGCTCAAACCACTGAGCCACGGGAGATGAAAGCTCCCGTGGCTCAGTGGTTTGAGCGGCGATTTATCATGTGGAGAACATGGGTTCAAGTCCCGCTCTTTGCGATTAAAAAGACATTAGCCCAAAATAAAGTGGAGTAAGAGTGGAATCTGCTGAAGTTAAGGTTCAAATCCTAGCTATTTCTCCCCATAATTTAAATAAAATTGTTATAGATCATTGTTTTATCAAACAAAGTGGCCAAAACACCAGCTGTGAGCGTGAAAGCCACAGTGGTGCAGTGGTTAAACACACGTTCTATGAAGGTAAGGCTGCGCTGAAGTTAAGGTTCAAATCCCACGTCATCTATTTGTCCACCATATTTTAAATAAAATTGTTATAGATCATTGTTTTATCAAACAAAGAGGCCAAAACACCAATTGTCAGCGTGAAAGCCACAGTGGTGCAGTGGTTAAACACACGTTCTATGAAGGTAAGGCTGCGCTGAAGTTAAGGTTCAAATCCCACGTCATCTATTTGTCCACCATATTTTAAATAAAATTGTTATAGATCATTGTTTTATCAAACAAAGTGGCCAAAACACCAATTGTCAGCGTGAAAGCCACAGTGGTGCAGTGGTTAAACACACGTTCTTTGAAGGTAAGGATGCGCTGAAGTTAAGGTTCAAATCCCACATCAGCTATTTGTCCCCATAATTTAAATAAAATTGTTATAGATCATTGTTTTATCAAACAAAGTGGCCAAAACACCAGCTGTGAGCGTGAAAGCCACAGTGGTGCAGTGGTTAAACACACGTTCTATGAAGGTAAGGCTGCGCTGAAGTTAAGGTTCAAATCCCAACTCATCTATTTGTCCCCATAATTTAAATAAAATTGTTATAGATCATTGTTTTATCAAACAAAGTGGCCAAAACACCAGCTGTGAGCGTGAAAGCCACAGTGGTGCAGTGGTTAAACACACGTTCTATGAAAGTAAGGCTGCGCTGAAGTTAAGGTTCAAATCCCAACTCATCTATTTGTCCCCATAATTTAAATAAAATTGTTATAGATCATTGTTTTATCAAACAAAGTGGCCAAAACACCAGCTGTGAGCGTGAAAGCCACAGTGGTGCAGTGGTTAAACACACGTTCTATGAAGGTAAGGCTGCGACTGAAGTTAAGGTTCAAATCCCAACTCATCTATTTGTCCCCATAATTTAAATAAAATTGTTATAGATCATTGTTTTATCAAACAAAGTGGCCAAAACACCAGCTGTGAGCGTGAAAGCCACAGTGGTGCAGTGGTTAAACACACGTTCTATGAAGGTAAGGCTGCGCTGAAGTTAAGGTTCAAATCCCAACTCATCTATTTGTCCCCATAATTTAAATAAAATTGTTATAGATCATTGTTTTATCAAACAAAGTGGCCAAAACACCAGCTGTGAGCGTGAAAGCCACAGTGGTGCAGTGGTTAAACACACGTTCTCGGCTGAGGGGTTACACTGGAGACTTGGGTTCGATCCCCACCTCAGCATGATTTATTGTAAAATCACAGGACTTGAAGAGTGAAATATTAGTTCCAGCACATGTCTCAGCAAGAGATCTGTGGCTCACAGGTAAGAGCGCTGCCTCACGGGTTCAGAGGTTGCTGGTTCGATCCCAGCCGGGTCTCCGCGATATGAGTGTGTGAATATGAACTTTCCTTTAGTAAACGAGTTAAATTGGTGTGATTATATCAAACAAAGTAGCCAAAACACCAGCTCTTGGTGTGAAAGCCACAGTGGTGCAGTGGTTAAACACATGATCTCGGCTGATGGGTTGCACTGGAGACAGGGGTTCGATCCCCACCTCAGCATGATTTATTGTAAAATCACAGGACTTGAAGAGTGAAATATTAGTTCCAGCACATGTCTCAGCAAGAGATCTGTGGCTCACAGGTAAGAGCGCTGCCTCACGGGTTCAGAGGTTGCTGGTTCGATCCCAGCCAGGTCTCCGCGATACGAGTGAATGCTGTATGTGTGAAGGGGCGGGGATGATTCGGGTCCCCCCCGAACCCCCCCACAATGTAAAGCAGGGGTTATGCTTCTTTATTAAAAAAAATAAAAAAATTAGCTGTCTAAAAATTTTGCCCTGCCGTCCCTTCCCCACCTACTTAGGTTCCCATCATTTGCTTTTTAAAGGGGTCACCCTCCAAAAAGAAAATGATGGGAACCTACATGTTTAGCACAATAAAACAAGCATATACATTACCTGTCCATCAGCAGAAGTCCATCATTACAGTCAACGTCTGTCCACACGTCCCACAGCTCTGCTTCTGATGACTGGATGTAATGGTCCAAACACATTCCTTCTGTAACGAAAGACATAAAAAAAAAAGATTAGTTTTAGAAATACTCAATATTCTACATCTATAAATGAGAATGTGAAAGTTAGTCTAAAGACTAGTTAATAGAAGGAAATGGAATAAATTAAAAGCCTAAAGTTGTACAGTGTGAAAATATATTACTATTATAATAATATAGTATAGTTCAGTAAGTCTGTATCAATAATAATCTATCATTTGAATTACAGTTTTACAGGCTACAAATGGACACAAACACTGAATAGAAATAAAGCCTTCAGTGTGAGTGCTGACGCTTGATGCTTAAACATGTACACTGTAAAGAACTGCCCAAGTTTAATTATAACTTTAAGATGAAACCTTCCTGACAGTTTTCATTAGAAGAAAAGCACTGCATCTCTACTATACAATGAAGCAGCAGACACACAAACACACACACACCAACTGATTCTATTAACAAGCATCAATCCACTAGATTATTACATACAGTAAGACAACAACAACAACAACCTTTATTTATAAAGCACCTTTAACACAATGCAAATTGATCCAAAGTGCTGTACATAGTGCATAGCAAAACTACGCTAGTCAAAAGTCTTGCAGCCGCATTTTGAACAATTTGTAGTCGCAATAATGTAGATTGAGGAAGACCACAATAAAGAGAGTTGCAATAGTCTAATCGTGACGTTACAAAGGCATGAATTGCAACTTCTAAATCTTTCCTTGAAAGAACATTCTTCAACTTAGCAAGTGATCTTAAATGGAAAAAGCTTCCTCTAATAACAGAACTAATTTGTTTGTCAAAAAATAGTGAAGAGTCAAAGATCACTCCAAGGTTTTTAATTTGTTTGCATACTTTTGTTGAAAGAGGACCTAACTGGGCCTTCAGAGCAGGAGAGGAATCTGCCGGACAGCCCAGAATTAAAACCTCTGTTTTATCCTCATTTAACTGCAGAAAGTTATTTGTCATCCACCTCTTAATATCATCTACACACTGCAATAACACATCAAATCAAGCAGTATTGTCAAGCCTTACTGGAAGGTAAAACTGAGAATCATCTGCATAGCAGTGGAATGAAATAGAATAATAAGCAATTGTTTCTAGTCTCTTTTGTTATTAGTTGTCTTAAAACTAAAAGCAATTGCAAAGTGTCTAGTCACTGCTCTTTACTTGTATTGTTTCATGCTTGTATGACATTTTAAATTAAATACCATTTTTTAAAGGCAGTTTTCACTCTCAGATCCCAGTCATAACAGGAAGTAGAATAAAAGCAGGAAGCAACAGAACATCAAAGCTTCACACAAGACAACTCCTGCTGACTCTCACATACACCCAGAAAACACTGCAATATCAACTGAGTCCTTCTTATTACACTTTACAGTGCGAATATCAGAGGGCGATTCATTCAGAGATTAAAAAGGTAACGCTACAATAGCGACTGACAAGAGAACTTGACTTCATGCTAAAGTAAAAGTTACTTACAGGTGAGTCTTGTGCCGTACTCGGTTCCCTCAGTTATGTGTCGTTTGATTGCGTCTGTGTGTCGGTTTTATTTGCGGTTGAGCTGTAATATGTGCTGTTAAAGTGACATTAAGAGCTGTCATCTTCTCATCTGCAGGATCTGCTCGTGTTGTTGTGATTGTCATCAAGCGTCATGTTGTCAAGCAGAAGAAGCGTCAGACTGAAGGAGAACCCGCTTCTGCCGCCTTGAGGAGCGGAGGAAAACTGCACTTTGCTCTCGTCGGGTTATAGTGACTTTGGATTAAAGTACCAGTAAAATTGCTGCAGCAACATGTTTGACAAGCTCTGTGGTGCAGAAAATAATGATTTGCCTTTGAATGAGAAACCCTAGTTTGTTGTAAATATATATATATATATATATATATATATATATATATATATATATGTGTGTGTGTGTGTGTGTGTGTGTGTGTGTGTGTGTGTGTGTGTTAACAGAAGGACGAAACAGAGAGTACAGAAGAAATTTGCAGCGGTGTAATTCACAAAAATCACCACAGGAGGGCGACACTCTTCTGTTTGTTACACTTGATTTGCAATGGTGTAATTCACAAAAATCACCACAGGAGGGCGACACTCATGTTTATTACACTTGATTTGCAATGGTGTAATTCACAAAAATCACCACAGGAGGGCGACACTCATGTTTATTACACTTGATTTGCAACGGTGTTATTCACACAAATCACCACAGGAGGGCGACACTCATGTTTATTACACTTGATTTGCAATGGTGTAATTCACAAAAATCACCACAGGAGGGCGACACTCATGTTTATTACACTTGATTTGCAATGGTGTAATTCACAAAAATCACCACAGGAGGGCGACACTCATGTTTATTACACTTGATTTGCAACGGTGTTATTCACACAAATCACCACAGGAGGGCGACACTCATGTTTATTACACTTGATTTGCAACGGTGTAATTCACACAAATCACCACAGGAGGGCGACACTCTTCTGTTTGTTACACTTGATTTGCAATGGTGTAATTCACAAAAATCACCACAGGAGGGCGACACTCATGTTTATTACACTTGATTTGCAACGGTGTAATTCACAAAAATCACCACAGGAGGGCGACACTCATGTTTATTACACTTGATTTGCAACGGTGTTATTCACACAAATCACCACAGGAGGGCGACACTCATGTTTATTACACTTGATTTGCAATGGTGTAATTCACAAAAATCACCACAGGAGGGCGACACTCATGTTTATTACACTTGATTTGCAATGGTGTAATTCACAAAAATCACCACAGGAGGGCGACACTCATGTTTATTACACTTGATTTGCAACGGTGTAATTCACAAAAATCACCACAGGAGGGCGACACTCATGTTTATTACACTTGATTTGCAATGGTGTAATTCACAAAAATCACCACAGGAGGGCGACACTCATGTTTATTACACTTGATTTGCAATGGTGTAATTCACAAAAATCACCACCGGAGGGCGACACTCATGTTTATTACACTTGATTTTCAACGGTGTAATTCCCAAAAATCACCACAGGAGGGCAAAAATAATTTTAGATCTGACTTTTTTTACAAATATAATTATATAGACAGACGATAGGGCACAACTCAATTCACAACACACACACTGATACAGTTGATACAAAGAATAAGTTAAATGATAATACATTTATTTTAAAGTTTGTTTAGAGAATACATCCATTTGCAAATTTTAATGTCAAATAGTAATTCACACATGATTCTTATATAAATAAAAACATTTTTGATAAGAATAGATCTGAGTAGTCAGTGAATTATTAATCCATGATGATAATCTTTTACATACACTAAGAACTTTAAACTTGAAATCTAAAACAACATCATTGACTCACAGTCTCTGTGGCTCAGTGGATAGTTGTCTACCTTACCAACCGGAAAGTCCTGGTTCAAATCCCAGGTTTCAGATCCATGTTTGATAAAGTTATTCATCATTTAACACAAAACTCTGGATCAAACCTGTTGAAAACGCTCTTTATCCCAACAGACTCAGTGGCTCAGGAGAGAAGGAGATGTGTTTCAATCACAGCGTCCTGAGTTCAAGTCCCACTATTGCTGACTTTCACTAGTTCTCATTGGACAAGGAGCCCCAAAAACCAGCCGTCAATGTGAAATCCATGATGGGTGAGTGGATAAGCACACAGTCTCTGAGGACAAGACTGATGAAGACATGGGTTCAAATCTCACTTTAACTGCTTTATTGGAAACTCTCAGGATAACACTGAAATATAAGTTCCAGCACAGATTTCAGCAAGAGATCTGTGGCTCACAGGTAAGAGCGCTGCCTCATGGGTTCAGAGGTTGCTGGTTCGATCCCAGCCAGATCTCCGCGATGCTGTTCCTTTAGTAAATGAGACTTCCTTAGTAGACGTTAAATTGGTGTGATTATATCAAACAAAGTAGCCAAAACACCAGCTCTTGGTGTGAAAGCCACAGTGGTGCAGTGGTTAAACACATGTTCTCGGCTGATGGGTTGCACTGGAGACAGGGGTTCGATCCCCACCTCAGCATGATTTATTGTAAAATCACAGGACTTGAAGAGTGAAATATTAGTTCCAGCACATGTCTCAGCAAGAGATCTGTGGCTCACAGGTAAGAGCGCTGCCTCACGGGTTCAGAGGTTGCTGGTTCGATCCCAGCCAGGTCTCCGCGATACGAGTGAATGCTGTATGTGTGAAGGGGCGGGGATGATTCGGGTCCCCCCCCGAACCCCCCCACAATGTAAAGCAGGGGTTATGCTTCTTTATTAAAAAAAATAAAAAAATTAGCTGTCTAAAAATTTTGCCCTGCCGTCCCTTCCCCACCTACTTAGGTTCCCATCATTTGCTTTTTAAAGGGGTCACCCTCCAAAAAGAAAATGATGGGAACCTACATGTTTAGCACAATAAAACAAGCATATACATTACCTGTCCATCAGCAGAAGTCCATCATTACAGTCAACGTCTGTCCACACGTCCCACAGCTCTGCTTCTGATGACTGGATGTAATGGTCCAAACACATTCCTTCTGTAACGAAAGACATAAAAAAAAAAGATTAGTTTTAGAAATACTCAATATTCTACATCTATAAATGAGAATGTGAAAGTTAGTCTAAAGACTAGTTAATAGAAGGAAATGGAATAAATTAAAAGCCTAAAGTTGTACAGTGTGAAAATATATTACTATTATAATAATATAGTATAGTTCAGTAAGTCTGTATCAATAATAATCTATCATTTGAATTACAGTTTTACAGGCTACAAATGGACACAAACACTGAATAGAAATAAAGCCTTCAGTGTGAGTGCTGACGCTTGATGCTTAAACATGTACACTGTAAAGAACTGCCCAAGTTTAATTATAACTTTAAGATGAAACCTTCCTGACAGTTTTCATTAGAAGAAAAGCACTGCATCTCTACTATACAATGAAGCAGCAGACACACAAACACACACACACCAACTGATTCTATTAACAAGCATCAATCCACTAGATTATTACATACAGTAAGACAACAACAACAACAACCTTTATTTATAAAGCACCTTTAACACAATGCAAATTGATCCAAAGTGCTGTACATAGTGCATAGCAAAACTACGCTAGTCAAAAGTCTTGCAGCCGCATTTTGAACAATTTGTAGTCGCAATAATGTAGATTGAGGAAGACCACAATAAAGAGAGTTGCAATAGTCTAATCGTGACGTTACAAAGGCATGAATTGCAACTTCTAAATCTTTCCTTGAAAGAACATTCTTCAACTTAGCAAGTGATCTTAAATGGAAAAAGCTTCCTCTAATAACAGAACTAATTTGTTTGTCAAAAAATAGTGAAGAGTCAAAGATCACTCCAAGGTTTTTAATTTGTTTGCATACTTTTGTTGAAAGAGGACCTAACTGGGCCTTCAGAGCAGGAGAGGAATCTGCCGGACAGCCCAGAATTAAAACCTCTGTTTTATCCTCATTTAACTGCAGAAAGTTATTTGTCATCCACCTCTTAATATCATCTACACACTGCAATAACACATCAAATCAAGCAGTATTGTCAAGCCTTACTGGAAGGTAAAACTGAGAATCATCTGCATAGCAGTGGAATGAAATAGAATAATAAGCAATTGTTTCTAGTCTCTTTTGTTATTAGTTGTCTTAAAACTAAAAGCAATTGCAAAGTGTCTAGTCACTGCTCTTTACTTGTATTGTTTCATGCTTGTATGACATTTTAAATTAAATACCATTTTTTAAAGGCAGTTTTCACTCTCAGATCCCAGTCATAACAGGAAGTAGAATAAAAGCAGGAAGCAACAGGAGAACATCAAAGCTTCACACAAGACAACTCCTGCTGACTCTCACATACACCCAGAAAACACTGCAATATCAACTGAGTCCTTCTTATTACACTTTACAGTGCGAATATCAGAGGGCGATTCATTCAGAGATTAAAAAGGTAACGCTACAATAGCGACTGACAAGAGAACTTGACTTCATGCTAAAGTAAAAGTTACTTACAGGTGAGTCTTGTGCCGTACTCGGTTCCCTCAGTTATGTGTCGTTTGATTGCGTCTGTGTGTCGGTTTTATTTGCGGTTGAGCTGTAATATGTGCTGTTAAAGTGACATTAAGAGCTGTCATCTTCTCATCTGCAGGATCTGCTCGTGTTGTTGTGATTGTCATCAAGCGTCATGTTGTCAAGCAGAAGAAGCGTCAGACTGAAGGAGAACCCGCTTCTGCCGCCTTGAGGAGCGGAGGAAAACTGCACTTTGCTCTCGTCGGGTTATAGTGACTTTGGATTAAAGTACCAGTAAAATTGCTGCAGCAACATGTTTGACAAGCTCTGTGGTGCAGAAAATAATGATTTGCCTTTGAATGAGAAACCCTAGTTTGTTGTAAATATATATATATATATATATATATATGTGTGTGTGTGTGTGTGTGTGTGCGTGCGTGCGTGTGTGTTAACAGAAGGACGAAACAGAGAGTACAGAAGAAATTTGCAGCGGTGTAATTCACAAAAATCACCACAGGAGGGCGACACTCTTATGTTTTTTAGACTCGATTTGCAACGGTGTAATTCACACAAATCACCACAGGAGGGCGAAACTCTTCTGTTTGTTACACTTGATTTGCAATGGTGTAATTCACAAAAATCACCACAGGAGGGCGACACTCATGTTTATTACACTTGATTTGCAATGGTGTAATTCACAAAAATCACCACAGGAGGGCGACACTCATGTTTATTACACTTGATTTTCAACGGTGTAATTCACAAAAATCACCACAGGAGGGCGACACTCATGTTTATTACACTTGATTTGCAATGGAATAATTCACAAAAATCACCACAGGAGGGCGACACTCATGTTTATTACACTTGATTTGCAATGGTGTAATTCACAAAAATCACCACAGGAGGGCGACACTCATGTTTATTACAATTGATTTTCAACGGTGTAATTCCCAAAAATCACCACAGGAGGGCAAAAATAATTTTAGATCTGACTTTTTTTACAAATATAATTATATAGACAGACGATAGGGCACAACTCAATTCACAACACACACACTGATACAGTTGATACAAAGAATAAGTTAAATGATAATACATTTATTTTAAAGTTTGTTTAGAGAATACATCCATTTGCAAATTTTAATGTCAAATAGTAATTCACACATGATTCTTATATAAATAAAAACATTTTTGATAAGAATAGATCTGAGTAGTCAGTGAATTATTAATCCATGATGATAATCTTTTACATACGCTAAGAACTTTAAACTTGAAATCTAAAACAACATCATTGACTCACAGTCTCTGTGGCTCAGCGGATAGTTGTCTACCTTACCAACCGGAAAGTCCTGGTTCAAATCCCAGGTTTCAGATCCATGTTTGATAAAGTTATTCATCATTTAACACAAAACTCTGGATCAAACCTGTTGAAAACGCTCTTTATCCCAACAGACTCAGTGGCTCAGGAGAGAAGGAGATGTGTTTCAATCACAGCGTCCTGAGTTCAAGTCCCACTATTGCTGACTTTCACTAGTTCTCATTGGACAAGGAGCCCCAAAAAACAACTGTCAATGTGAAATCCATGATGGGTGAGTGGATAAGCACACAGTCTCTGAGGACAAGACTGATGAAGACATGGGTTCAAATCTCACTTTAACTGCTTTATTGGAAACTCTCAGGATAACACTGAAATATAAGTTCCAGCACACATTTCAGCAAGAGATCTGTGGCTCACAGGTAAGAGCGCTGCCTCATGGGTTCAGAGGTTGCTGGTTCGATCCCAGCCAGATCTCCGCGATGCTTTCCTTTAGTAAATGAGATTTGAGCGTTAAATTGGTGTGATTATATCAAACAAAGTAGCCAAAACACCAGCTCTCGGTGTGAAAGCCACAGTGGTGCAGTGGTTAAACACATGTTCTCGGCTGATGGGTTGCACTGGAGACAGGGGTTCGATCCCCACCTCAGCATGATTTATTGTAAAATCACAGGACTTGAAGAGTGAAATATTAGTTCCAGCACATGTCTCAGCAAGAGATCTGTGGCTCACAGGTAAGAGCGCTGCCTCACGGGTTCAGAGGTTGCTGGTTCGATCCCAGCCAGGTCTCCGCGATACGAGTGAATGCTGTATGTGTGAAGGGGCGGGATGATTCGGGTCCCCCCCGAACCCCCCCACAATGTAAAGCAGGGGTTATGCTTCTTTATTAAAAAAAAATTTAGCTGTCTAAAAATTTTGCCCTGCCGTCCCTTCCCCACCTACTTAGGTTCCCATCATTTGCTTTTTAAAGGGGTCACCCTCCAAAAAGAAAATGATGGGAACCTACATGTTTAGCACAATAAAACAAGCATATACATTACCTGTCCATCAGCAGAAGTCCATCATTACAGTCAACGTCTGTCCACACGTCCCACAGCTCTGCTTCTGATGACTGGATGTAATGGTCCAAACACATTCCTTCTGTAACGAAAGACATAAAAAAAAAAGATTAGTTTTAGAAATACTCAATATTCTACATCTATAAATGAGAATGTGAAAGTTAGTCTAAAGACTAGTTAATAGAAGGAAATGGAATAAATTAAAAGCCTAAAGTTGTACATTGTGGAAATATATAACTATTATAATAATATAGTATAGTTCAGTAAATCTGTATCAATAATAATCTTTTAATTCAATTCAAATTAGGTGTATTTTACTTCAAAATAAACAAGATTAATTTAAAACAAAAACTGTAATGCTTAATGTTATTTTTTGTATTTATTAAATAACTGGTGTAGCTTCCGTCATTCAACCATAATTGGGACTAGCTTAAGTTTTAAATTTACAGTAATCCTAAAAGGCTGGTTTCCTGCACACGGTTTTAACCCTGTTCTGTTCTGGACTGTGTGTATGATGGTTTTCATTAGAAGTAAGATCACTAGAGCTTTACACAAGCATGAAGCAGCAGAAACATCAGAGCAACTAAGTCTATTAACAAACAGCAATCCAGTATAGACCATTTCACAAGATGTAAACAACACTGGTCCAGAAGCACTTCCTGTTTCATTTTTTAACACTTCATAAAAGCTGGGATAAAATACAACCAACAGAACATTTAAAACTGAATCAAAAAGTTAAACAAACATTTTTAAGATGTTTTTAAGATGATGAAATAAAGAAAACAGTTACAAACTGAAACAGGAAGTGTTTCTGGACCAGTGTTGTTTACATCTTGTGAAATGGTCTATATTTATTACCCACAGTAAGACTACAGTAACACACACACACACACACACACACACACACACACACACACACACACACACACACACACACACACACACACACACACACACACACACACACACACACACACACACACACACACACACACACACACACACACACACACACACACACACACACACACACACACACACAACAGCATTCCTTACTATTCTGATATTCATGTAAAACAACACCCGATTAAATAGAGTGTGTGTTAAGAAAAATAAGAGTTTTTCCCTTTATATAGAAGACGCGAATGCTTTCATAACAAGCTTAAACAACATTTAGTTTACAGACACCATGAAAATTGCACTGACGAGCCCTGCTATGATGACATTTCAGCAGAACGATGCATCAGCGAAATAAAGCGTCGCGATATCATTTTACAAAAGAAATCCACTTTATGTCCAAAGTTACTTACCGAGAAGTTAAATGACACTCAATTCCCGCATGTTATCGGACTGTATGTCGGTTTATTTGCTGAAATATGTCCAGTTGTGTGCCTGTCATCTGCACATGCTGTAGCGTCCGTCATCAACAAGCGTCAATGTTGCCAAGGACCCAAAGGAGTCGCTCTGACAGTGAAGCCCGCTCACGCCTCCTAGTGGAGCGGAGGAAAACTGCGCTTCGGTTTCTGTCATTCTGCTAAAAAAATAAACAGAAGAGTGTTGCGTCCTCCTGTGGTGATTTGTGTGAATTACACCATTGCAAATCGAGTCTAAATAAACTTAAAATGTTTCGCCCTCCTGTGGTGATTTGTGTAAATTACACCGTTGCAAATTGAGTCTAAATAAACTTAAAAATGTTCCGCCCTCCTGTGGTGATTTACGTGAATTACACCGTTGCAAATTGAGTCTAAATAAACATAAAAGTGTTGCACCCTCCATTGGTGATTTGTGTGAATAACACCATTGCAAATCGAGTCTACATAAACTTAAAAATGTTTCGCCCTCCTGTGGTGATTTGTGTAATTTACACCGTTGCAACACGAGTCATAATAAACTTAAAAGTGTTTTGCCCAGGTCTCCAAGTCTGCAGCTTCATACTACTCCTCCTGTGGTGCTTTGTGTGAATTCCTCTATTGCAAAACAAGTCTTACAAACATAAGAATGTTGCCCCCACCTGTGGTGATTTTAGGCCTTGCAAATCTTGGTACCGCAAATCAGCTTAACCCACCTGTGGAGATCTTTTTACACCACATCGTCTAACGAGCTAGTGCAAATGCGCTACACTTCTGTAAGAGGGTGAGAGGAGAAAAACATGAGAACTTCCAAACAGAACTATTCACACTATCTGTTCCATCCTGTCTTCTGTTTAAAATTCTAACAAATATATATATATATTTGCAAATAAAAACACCAAAACAATAAGTCCAATGAATGTAAAAGTGTTTAGCCCTCCTGTGGTGATTTGTGTGAATTACACCATTGCAAATTGAAGTCTAAATAAACTTAAAAATGTTTCGCCCTCCTGTGGTGATTTGTGTGAATTACACCATTGCAAATCGAGTATTAAATAACCTTAAAAATGTGTCGCCCCCCTGTGGTGATTTGTGTGAATTACACCATTGCAAATCAAGTCTAAATAACTTAAAAATGTTTCAGCCCTCCTGTGGTGATTTGTGTGAATTACACCATTGCAAAACGAGTCTAAATAAACTTAAAAGTGTTTTGCCTTCCTGTGGTGCTTTGTGTGAATTCCACTATTGCAAAACAAGTCTTATAAACATAACAATGTTGCCCCCTTCTATGGTGATTTTAGGTCTTGCAAATCTTAGTACCACAAATCAGCTTAACCCACCTGTGGAGATTTTTGTACATTATATCGTCCAACGAGCTAGTGCAAATGTGCTACATTTCTGTAAGAGGGTGAGAGGAGAAAAACATAAGAACTTCCAAACAGAACTATTCACACTATCTGTTCCGTCCTGTCTTCTGTTTAAAATTCAAATAAATATATATATTTGCAAATAAAAACACCAAAACAATAAGTCCAATAAATGTAAAAGTGTTTCGCCCTCCTGTGGTGATTTGTGTGAATTACACCATTGCATGTTGAGATCTAAATAACCTTAAAAATGTGTCGCCCCCCTGTGGTGATTTGTGTGAATTACACCATTGCAAATCAAGTCTAAATAAACTTAAAAATGTTTCGCCCTCCTGTGGTGCTTTGTGTGAATTCCACTATTGCAAATCAAGTCTTATAAACATAAAAATGTTGCCCCCTCCTGTGGTGATTTTAGGTCTTGCAAATCTTAGTACCACATATCAGCTTAACCCACCTTCCGCCCTCCTGTGGTGATTTGTGTGAATTACACCATTGCAAATCGAGTCTAAATAAACTTAAAAATGTTCCGCCCTCCTGTGGTGATGTATGTGAATTACACCGTTGCAAATCGAAGTCTAAAACATAAAAGTGTTGCACCCTCCTTTGGTGATTTGTGTGAATTACACCATCGCAAATCGAGTCTACATAAACTTAAAAATGTTTCGCCCTCCTGTGGTGATTTGTGTGAATTACAGCGTTCTCGAGTCAGAGTAAACTTAAAAGTGTTTTGCCCTCCTGTGGTGCTTTGTGTGAATTCCACTATTGTATAACAAGTCTTATAAACATATCAATGTTGGCCCCTCCTGTGGTGATTTTAGGTCTTGCAAATCTTAGTACCGCAAATCAGGCTTAACCCACCTGTGGAGATCTTTGTACACTACATCGTCTAACGAGCTAGTGCAAATGCGCTACATTTCTGTAAGAGGGTGAGAGGAGAAAAACATAAGAACTTCCAAACAGAACTATTCACACTATCTGTTCCGTCCTGTCTTCTGTTTAAAATTCAAATAAATATATATATTTGCAAATAAAAACACCAAAACAATAAGTCCAATGAATGTAAAAGTGTTTCGCCCTCCTGTGGTGATTTGTGTGAATTACACCATTGCAAATCGAGTCTAAATAACCTTAAAAATGTTTCGCCCCCGTGGTGATATGTGTGAGTTACACCATTGCAAATCGAGTCTAAATAACCTTAAAAATGTTTCGCCCTCCTGTGGTGATTTGTGTGACTTACACCATTGCAAATCAGAGTCTAAATAAACTTAAAATGTTCCGCCCTCCTGTGGTGATTTATGTTTATTACACCGTTGCAAATCGAGTCTAAATAAACATAAAAGTGTTGCACCCTCCTTTGGTGATTTGTGTGAATTACACCATTGCAAATCGAGTTTACATAAACTTAAAAATGTTTCGCCCTCCTGTGGTGATTTGTGTAAATTCCCCATTGCAACTCGAGTCATAATAAACTTAAAAGTGTTTTGCCCTCCTGTGGTGATTTGTGTGAATTCCACTATTGCAAAACAAGTCTTATAAACATAACAATGTTGCCCCCTCCTGTGGTGATTTTAGGTATTGCAAATCTTAGGACCACAAATCCGCCTAACCTACCTGTGGAAATCTTTGTACTCACATCGTCTAACGAGGTAGTGCAAATGCGCTACATTTCTGTAAGAGGGTGAGAGGAGAAAAACATAAGAACTTCCAAACAGAACTATTTACACTATCTGTTCTGTCCTGTCTTCTGTTCAAAATTCAAATAAATATATTTGCAAATAAAAACCAATATTATGAAGCTGCAGACTCGGAGCCTGCATCCACAGTCCCCCACCGAGAGTCCCGCATTCTCAGACCCCTCGTTTTCGAACACAGCGCCTCCGGCTGTTCAAAAGATCGAACACCCGCACACAGAGTACAGCGCACGCTTATCCAAATGCAATTAAAAACAATAGGATGCAATATTGCGGTCTCCAAATAAATTATCCAATAAATATTTGCGTTCCCTGCTTAAAGCATGTGCAAAAAACAAACAAACTAATTGTTACTGATGGAAGGGATACAATTGCAGATTGAACTGTCTTCAGAAAGATAGTAGGCCTATGTGATATTATATTGCTACAATGTTTTTTTAGATATATTTTTTATTCAAATTCCAATTTTTCTTTCAGTTCAACCTATAATGGTCTAATTAACATTACCATGCTAACATTACAAAATCAGTTTTTTGATATTTTGAATGCGATGCAAAACAAATCAGAATAGACAAAACACCAATAATAAACAATTCTGTACTTTATTTAATGATCACCTAAACATCATCTTGCTGTTAAGAAAAAAAGGAAGAAAAAACTGTGTTCATGACTTTACTTTTCGTCTTCAATTGCATTAAAAAAACTCATTTATAAGTCGCTTTGCATAATCATAAAATGATGTTGGGTTCGGCAGGGGCAACTCCATCGATGTAGGCCTATGGTGTACCCTGGAATAGCCTACAACATAGGACCGATAGCACATGTCTTATGATGTTTCAAAGCTAAATTATAAACGTTAGCTATCTAAATATTTTCGGGGGAAAAGGGCGAAAAAACATACATTAACGGCTCAAATCTTGTTACAAACTAACTTTACAAATATTCAATGGACTATTCATATGTTGTATCGATGAGCTAAATTAGTTTTATTAAAAAATAAATCAAACGAGTAGGCTGCTACGATTCGCTAAATAAAATTGAAGATAGCCTACTCACGTTCTGGCTTAAGTTCTTCACATGTTCTTCACATGTTTATCCGATACAATTTGATAGGAGGCGCTGTCTCGAAAAACGAGGGGTCTGAGAATGCGGGACTCTGGGTGCAGGGGGACTGTAGATGCAGGTCTCCGAGTCTGCAGCTTCATACTACTCATAAAAACACCAAAACAATATAAGTCCAATAAACTTTAAAGTGTTTCGCCATCCTGTGGTGATTTGTGTGAATTACACCATTGCAAATCGAGTCTAAATAAACTTCAAAATGTTTCGCCCTCCTGTGGTGATTTGTGTGAATTACACCATTGCAAATTCGAGTCTAAATAACCTTAAAAATGTTTCGCCCCCCTGTGGTGATATGTGTGAGTTACACCATTGCAAATCGAGTCTAAATAACCTTAAAAATGTTCCGTCCTCCTGTGGTGATTTGTGTGAATTACACCATTGCAAATCGAGTCTACATAAACTTAAACATGTTTCACCCTCCTGTGGTGATTTGTGTGAATTACACCGTTGCAACTCGAGTCATAGTAAACTTAAAAGTGTTTTGCCCTCCTGTGGTGCTTTGTGTGAATTCCACTATTGCAAAACAAGTCATATAAACAAAAAAATGTTGCCCCCTCTTATGATTGTAGGTCTTGCAAATCTTAATACCGCAAATCAGCTTAACCCACCTGTGGATGTATTTGTACATTACATCGTCTAACGAGCTAGTGCAAATGCGCTACATTTCTGTAAGAGGGTGAGAGGAGAAAAACATAAGAACTTCCAAACAGAACAGTTCACACTATCTGTTCCGTCCTGTCTTCTGTTTAAAATTCAAATAAATATATATATTTGCAAATAAAAACACCAAAACAATAAGTCCAATGAATGTAAAAGTGTTTCGGCCTCCTGTGGTGATTTGTGTGAATTACACCATTGCATATCGAGTCTAAATAACCTTAAAAATGTTTCGCCCCTCTGTGGTGATTTGTGTGAATTACACCATTGCAAATCAAGTCTAAATAAACTTAAAAATGTTTCGTCCTCCTGTGGTGATTTGTGTGAATTACACCATTGCAAATTGAAGTCTAAATAAACTTCAAAATGTTTCGCCCTCCTGTGGTGATTTGTGTGAATTACACCATTGCAAATCAAGATCTAAATAACCTTAAAAATGTTTCGCCCCCCTGTGGTGATATGTGTGAGTTACACCATTGCAAATCGAGTCTAAATAACCTTAAAAATGTTCTGCCCTCCTGTGGTGATTTGTGTGAATTACACCATTGCAAATCGAGTCTACATAAACTTAAAAATGTTTCGCCCTCCTGTGGTGATTTGTGTGAATTACACCGTTGCAACTCGAGTCATAGTAAACTTAAAAGTGTTTTGCCCTCCTGTGGTGCTTTGTGTGAATCCCACTATTGCAAAACAAGTCATATAAACAATAAAATGTTGCCCCCTCTTATGATTGTAAATCTTAGTACCGCAAATCAGCTTAACCCACCTGTGGAGATATTCGTACACTATATGGTCTAACGAGCTAGTGCAAATGCGCTACACTTCTGTAAGAGGGTGAGAGGAGAAAAACATAAGAACTTCCAAACAGAACTAGTTCACACTATCTGTTCCGTCATGTCTTCTGTTTAAAATTCAAATAAATATATATATTTGCAAATAAAAACACCAAAACAATAAGTCCAATGAATGTAAAAGTGTTTCGCCCTCCTGTGGTGATTTGTGTGAATTACACCATTGCATATCGAGTCTAAATAACCTTAAAAATGTTTCGCCCCCCCTGTGGTGATTTGTGTGAATTACACCATTGCAAATTGAGTCTAAATAAACTTAAATTAGTTATTTAATAGGCTATATTTTAATAAACGTGCAGCAATAAAACATCTGGCATTTTTTTAAAGAAATATATTCATGTTTAACATCCTCCTGTGGTCTTATGTCTCAGAGGAGGAAATCTTGCTTTAGAATATTTTATATCAATTCACATTTATATATTATTAATTATTTTGAGCAGAGGCAGTTTTTTTGTATTTTTATTGGAATGCACATACTTATAAAGAATTTATCAGAAATACATTTTTTTAACACGGCAATATTTCATAAAATATGAACTGTCAATTTTAGTTACCTTATTAAACACCCCAATTTTAAAGTTATGAGTCCATTTAAAAATATTTAGTACAACGACAAAAAATATATTGCGGAAAACAAGTGACGAGAACGAAGCGGCGTAATCACGTGCACCTTCCAGCGATTAACCGCACCACGTGACTGGTATATCATGAAACAGAAGCAGCACCAGTTTTATTATCTCTGGCCATTTATTCAATTTACAATATAAGCCTAATCAATTTTTATGAACTTACGTGTTTCCCAGACTCGTGCCTCCGTCCTCCTGCAACAATGTAGTTTTGACATTGCAGTCTTTCTGCTCGAACACCTTAAAGCTACACTGTGTGATTTTTACCCTCATCTAGCGGTGTAAAGATATTTGACCATCCAGTGAATATTAGTTTCTGTTCCTCTCAATTCCAATTTCGTTTTAACTTCTATGGTGGCCAATGTAGTCCAAGATTAACATGGCTTCCAGTTCGACCTCGTCCATGAGTGTTGACTGAAACGTAAACGCGAAAGGCGAAGCGTTAATTAACGGGTATGTCACTCTTTGGCTAATGTACTTTCAAGATGGAGGGGCAACATGGCGACCGACATTAGAACCCCTTACCCGTATGCATTTTCAATGGCATATTATACACTCACGAGAATACTTTATTACTTGAACGAAGTAAATATACATTAATGAGTACACATGTTTTTGAAAGAACTAAGTGTTTTTAGCTAAGAATAAGGTAAGAGTTACACAGTGTGGCTTTAAATGATAACGCAAGTTTGAGTGCAACTATTTTGTCTAAATTGTTGTCATGTCTGCTCATTATTTTCTTCATCCAAAATACCTTGAAAAGTTCTGAAAAATGATTTGTTATATATATATATATATATATATATATATATATATATATATATATATATACATACACACACACATACATACATATACACATATACATACATACCACATACCCACTCTCAGCAAATCAAACATCAATATTAGAGCATCAATATTAATATTTCATGTTTGTGTGCACTGTATTTTTGGCACAGCCGTTTTTGCACCAGAATTCCCTCCATATGGATAATAAAAGTTAGTACTCAGTTTAGCTCCTGGAGATCAAACACACCTGAAACAATGATTTTTTTTTTTTTGTGTGTGTGTGTGTGTGTGCGTGTGGGGGGGCTA
Source organism: Hybognathus amarus (assembly GCA_030378365.1). Classification (NCBI taxonomy): domain Eukaryota; kingdom Metazoa; phylum Chordata; class Actinopteri; order Cypriniformes; family Leuciscidae; genus Hybognathus; species Hybognathus amarus. The sequence continues at coordinate 552,134 of JAQIUQ010001637.1, read as the reverse complement.
TTGGGGGGGTCTGAAGAAAAAAAGGCTTGTCAACAGTGTGTCAAAAATGTTCAGTCTTTTATTTAAAAACTATAAACAGTCACCAAAGTAAATGAAGCCAATCTATATCAGACTGTTAGATATATGTATCATCGCACACCCTACAGACACTGCAGAAATGGTGGTGGTGGTGAGGGGCGAGGGAGGGGGTCACGACCCCGCTGGGATGCTAAACACAACAGGCAGTAATAAATGTTACACAACACACAGCAGAGAGGACAGCCTGGGGTCCGGGAGCCGGAATGTGGCGTGGTCGTAAGAATGGATGAAAAAGAAAAAATGCAAAATAGTACAATAAAATTCCACACTATATTAAGATAGAAAAAAGGTCTGGAGGAAAATATCATACCTGCACGGAAAGCAAAGAACACAGGAGAAAACCTGTATAAAACTCCATGTATTTAAACCAATTTACAAATACAAAAAGAATCACGTACGGGCGGGCGGCTCGTACTCTGACGGTTACAGTGAATACAGGTTGAGGGGAATACCTTCAATATTTGTTTTTCATCTCTTCTACAAAATGACATATGATATATTATTTCATACTCTTTCAGCCAGCAAAATGAGTTCTACAAGTTATAATAGTACAAAAAAGGGGAGAAAAACAAAAAAACAAAATCACAGTTCCACAAAGGAAAAACTTGTAGCCCTCAGCCAGCCCTCCCAAAACTTTACAGCATCAGTACCTTCGCAGAATATTTACAGGGTTTAAGTACATTCATCCACTGCTGAGTACAGAATCACATCTCAGACGAGTCACCAGGGGGAGGAAATAAAAAAAGTGAGTCTGAATCTACCAACTTAATGCTTCTGATACCAGTGGGCAGCAGCGGCATGAAGGAGGGTGATTTAACTTTATATCTATTCACAAATATTTACACGTTGTTTTTTTTCCTCATTTACTCATATTGGTATTTATTTCAATAATAAATAAGTGAAAATATAATCGGCTCAAGTAAGAAAACCAAGCTATCAAGTTACAAAGAAAAGAATCTAGCCACACCTCCGCTGCCCCGTCCCGTTGTCCACTTGCCGCCCCCACAACCCCCCTCGTCCAATCAGAGGCGCTCGTTCGGGGACTATAAAAATGTGCTCGTTGGGCCAGGCGTGAAGAGGCGGTTAGAAGAGTGAAATGAGCGCTGGTTTCTGAGTGGCTGGTGGAAGACCCGTGGCAGTTTGAGAGGGACTGGGAATGGAGAGAGAGAGAGGGGGAGGAGAGAGAGAGGTGTTTAGGGAGATGAGAGGTATCGCCCCGTGACCCAACAACGCTGAACGGGGAAACCGGATTCTTCTCATCTGCTTCCCAAGGGGTTTGGGTTGAGCTGAGCTCAGGCCTGCAGAGAGCGCGTGAGTTCGTAAAGGCATTTAGCGAGCGTGGTGGAGACCTCCATAGTGCTCAGCGCCAACACACACAGATGATTCTCATGCCGCCTCACCAGCCTGAACACAAAACACACACACACACATTACACTCATCAATGCTGGAATACGTGTACATGCTGGAACAGGTGAATCTTCAACATCCAAAATCACATTTCACACCAAAATAGAAAATATTTAATAATATTAAAAACATTTCTTATGGTATTATTAATAATAATACAAATACAGTAAGACTAATTCAATTTGCGTTTTGATATTATGGGTAAAACTATACAAGTTCTCGTTTGTTACAGGAGTAGTTCACTTTAAAAAAAAATTGGAAAAAAGAAAAAGAAAGTCCAAACGGTTCAAGGCCCGAACGAGAGTTTCAGTGCAGCTTCAAAAGGCTTTAAAAACGACACAAGACGATAAATAAGGGTCTTATCTAAGACACTTTGTTCATTTTGATGAACGAGTTCGAACAGGAGAGTCACGAACGCACATCACAGAACAGAGCAAGGCGAGCATTTGAGCTTATAAAACTTAAACTTTTTTATTTATTTTTTAAGCGAGCGATCGTTTTGCTTGATAAGACCCTTATTCATCATCTGGAATAGTTTAAAGCCCTTTGAACAGTTTGCACTGAAAGTGTCTTTTGGACCTTGAACCGTTTGGACCCATTGAAGTCCATTATATGGAGAAAAATACTGGAATGTTTATCAAAAACCTTAATTTCTTTTCGACTGAAGAAAGAATGACATGGACATCTTGGATGACATGGGGGTGAGTAAATTATCAGCAAAAGATTTTTTTAAAAGTGAACTACTCCTTTAACATTAGTTAATGCATTAATTATGATAATTCAATAGTTTAAATATATATTTTGGCTATGCATTACAGATAATTAGGCTAAAATCAGGCTAAAATAAAAAAAACGCTTTATTTTTTATTTTAGTGTGAATTATGACCCAAAATGTACTTGACACAATGTCTACATAATAATAAAAATTCCCAATTTTGGCATACATGATTATGCTTTTATGCCACAGAATGCAAAAGGTTCACTTACTTCCGTTCCACAATCCGAGTACTTGGCGATGCTTCTTTAATGTTAAGGCAGCAGTTAGTCTAATGTGTTTGGTCATTGGTCCCTCTTTATCGTCCTGAACAGAGAAAACACATCATCAGCTACAGTTCCTGTCTACACACGTCTGAAAGCAGCAGACGCCCCTGTGTGGTACTCACTGTGAAGTCCCTGAACACAAGGTTCCTGGAGCCTGGACGGTAAAGCCATCAGAGCTGCGCTGGGGTGGTTGACGAGAGCTTCTGTGGTCTGGGAGGAGGAGGACTGCTGACCGCCGCTGGAGGAGACCTGCACACACACACGCGGTGAAAATGTCCGTCACAATCATCTACGACCATAAGCTAGCATGAAAGAGCTGAAGTAGTACACACTTGGAAGTGTTGGGGTTGCTGCCTTGTGTTTGCTCCTCCAGTTTGAGTGCAGCTATGAGCGCTTCCCTCGAGCAGTGCTTATCCTGCAAAACGCACTCTCGGATTTAAGTAACACACACACACACACCACTACCTGACAAAAGTTTGGAATTATTGAGATTTTTCAAGTCTTTTATGCTCCACAACACTGCATTTATTTGATCAAAAAGAATCAGAAATTGTAAAATAGTAAAATTTCTATGTGAATATATTTTTAAATGATGCATTTAAAATGACATTCGAAATCTTTCTAATTTTCTGCTCTAGAAATATTTCTGATTATTATCAATGTTGAAAACAGTTGTGCTGCTTCAGATGTTCCTGGAAACTTGGCATCAGTGTTACTTTAATACTGACTTTACAGTGTTATTATAACTTATGATTCTTTGATGAATAGAAAGTTCAAAAGAATGTTTATTTGAAATGGAAATCTTTTGTAACATTATCAAAATCTTTACTGTCACTTTTGATTGATTTAATACATCCTCGCTGAATAAAGTATATATTTTTAAATCTTAATTGGTAGTGTATCACAGTTTCCACAAAAAAATGAATTAGCAAAACCGTTTTCAGACACTGATAATAATAATAAATGTTTCTTGGGCATCAGATCATCATATTCAGAGTGATTTCTGAAGGATCATGCGACACTGAAGACTGGAGTAATGATGATAAATTCAGCTTTAATCATAGGAATACATTACACTTTACTGTATATTCACATAGAGAACAGCAGATTTTGCATTCTAATAATATTGCCATTTTTGTCCTCTCTTATGAAGCCTTGGTGAGGATGAGTTATTTCCAAAACATAAAACCCTTGTGACCGGTAGTGTGTGTACATCCAGCAGGGACAGGATGTCATCATCACTACATCAATAAAAACAGAAAGACAGGATCTTGCCTGCAGGTGTGTGATGAAGGATAGTCTCTGTCAAGGAAAAGGTTCACAGCCCTCCCATTGGCACTGCCCTGGGTACACGTCTTTACTGCCATGTTGGGTAGCTGCATGGTAAAACACCTGTGATGGCGTGTCAAACCACCTGAAACACATCATGTTAAAGAACAAAAAAAAGTGTTGGTCACATTAACCATCACTGACAAGAACAGCGTCTCTAAAACAAAGCACATCACACATTTTCATACCGTTTGCATGCTTGCCACAGACATTTAAAATTCTGTCCAGGTTTGCGTGCTTGCTCTGGTGAGAGGGCGGGTGCTGGAGAGACTCTGATTGGCTCCCAGTGCTGGAGAGATCTGATTGGTTCCCTGTGAAGCCTGATCCACTGGAGGCGGAGTCTGAACGGACACAGGCGGCTGTACAGCGAGTAGAAGGCTTCAGGTTAAACTACGGCATATAGTTATAACAATAATAGACAAGCATGGTATAAACTTGCATGTTTATACTTTTTTTCCTTATATTTGCAAGAAATAGAAAATATAGTGCTTCGCACACCTAAATTATTCATGTGCGTCGGATAAAAATACAATATAAACTGGAGCTGTATAAATCCACTCAAACTGGGCACTTCTTTTTGGATGTAGATTTAATCTTTTTCTTTTTAATCAAACATAACGGGCATTTTGAAATTTGCCGATACTTTTCATGATTTGCAAACCTGAGAAAGTTTGATGACCGAAACATTGCTGATAAAAATTAATTATGATGCAATTTTAAGTATTGAGCAGGATTTATACATTAAGTGCAAGAAACAAAAAGGTCCAAAAACCCCCAAAAAAGTTACATATCAGTCCAAAACGGAAAAATAGCTAAACTACATATTGCATATAGAGAATAAAGTCCATTTATGAATGTTTGCATGATGGCCCATTGCCCCAGCAAGTTCTCATTTTTCTGCAATGTGAAAAGAGAGAAATCTCACTGCCATTACAGAATTTTTACCCAAATAATGAATGAATAAATAAAATTCCCCAAATATCCCAACTGAGTATTTGATGACACCACATGGAAAAAAATATCAACAAGCAAGCATCTAAAAATCAACAACTTGTTTCTGTTCCAGCAAGACACTGCAGGTGAATATGGTAATCAGCACACTTCCACCAGTTGATTAAGCACATTCAGAGTCAGACACATTAAGTTGTTTTGTATTACAGGTTGTCTGAAATATTATATTTTGAAATATGCACTAATTTGCATGCATTTCCAGATAGAAAATTGGATAAAGCCAGGTAAACGTTGCTTTCAGATTAAAACAGAAACGCATTACCTGAGCATTGGTTTCAGGAAGCGGCGAGGGCACACTTGGTCTCTGCTGTGCTGCATTCTCTATTGCTACTTTTGCTACTGTGCTTGGGTCTGCGCCCGCCGGCACGGCCACCATGGTGGCGCTGTTCCAGCATTGTTGGGGTCGCTGATGGTCACTATCCGTACACCCATTTTCGTGGGGATGCCGGAGTTACCTCGCTCCCCATCCTCCAGCGGTCTCTTCAGCGGCCGGCTCTCCATGGTGCCGTTTGCGGGGCCGGCTCGGAAACATGTGGAGGCAGGGAGTGGTTATGAGGTGGGTGCTGTTGCCTCACGCCCAATGTCTCTGAGTTTGGGCCGTTGGAGATCTCAGCGCCGCGGTGGGACCGTTGGCCAGGCGTTCTGCCTGCTCTGCTTTGGCAGTGTCCGTGAGAGAGTCCGTGAGCCCGTGCGCTTTCTGAGGCGACAACACCTCACCGTTCCCCATGTGTTTGGAAGCCTTATGATTTGGAATGTTTTTGCTTGTATGGGAACCAGCGTCCGTTCGCTCTAAGTCACACACCCCGTTCACCATTAGCTTTTTAGGGTCGCAGGGTGTCTGCTTTCCAGGGCCTTCGCTGCCGCCCTGGGCCGTCGGCGCCTGTGCAGCCTCTGCTTGGTTGTTTCCTGAGTGATATGGAGGTAGACTCGAGTCGAATTTCCTCCCGTTGAGCAGCTTCGGTCCGTCCACCTCTGCCGATTCCCCATTGCTGGCTTTGGCTGAACCATCGGGGACCGAATTGTTCTCCATGACCTCGATCTTGCGTTCATGCACGTGCAATCCCGTGGCATCCTTGGCCTCCTCCTCCTTTTGGCAGATGATTTTGTCACCTCGGAAAGGTGGAATGGGCGTGGCTCCGCGATTGGCAGAGGCGGAGTCAACTGCAGGCCGACTGGGGCGGAGTCTGCGCTACCTGGCCGGGGAAACCAGAGCTTGGCACAACAGTGAAGGTAACTTGGTTGTTGGGCGCAGCCTGCAGGAGCGTACCAGGGGTAGAGGTGGAAATGATCTGGCCTGGTAGGATTGAGATGGGAACGGCACCGGGACTCTGCATAAGCTGCACGTTCAACTGCGGTTGAGGTGGCACCGAACCGCTGTTGGTCACCTGGTATCGCGACTTGCGGACTGGGCGCCCTGGTGCTCGCCGGAGTGGGAACTTGCGGAGCGGGGAGAATGAGTTTTCCGCCAGGGGTCGAAGGACCACGTTTCGGAAGCAGTAATTGTTTGATCAGACTGGATTCTGTGGAGCTAGGTTGGGTTGGGGGAGGAGGAGGGGCGGAGCCTGCTGGAACTTGCCGTTTGACGGACAGCATCTGACTGACTGTGTGTGGCTGGGCTGGGGCAGGGTTGGGGATCGGTGTGTTTGGAGAAGAGGGAGATGACTGGATGGTCTGAGAAGTGGGGCTGGTTAGCACAATTTGATGGATGGCTGGGGCGAATGCTGTGTTGGGTTGTTGATTTGGACTGACGATGACTAGGCTTTGCTGTTGCGTTTGCTGTTGAGGTTGTGGCGACTGCGCTTGAGGTGCTGGTTTGGGGGCGATGTTTTGAAATGCGACACGAGTGCTCGTCATGCCTGCAGACGGTCACAACCTGCCCTCCTGCCATTAGGGAAGTGCATGGCGCACTCACAAATTGAGGCGGTGCAAGAACCACAGCCTCTTGGGAGCGTTGCTGTGCCAATGAAGGACAAACTCCTTGCACTCGACCTGTAAATACGTGTCCCTGGGGTGCTGGCCCCTGCTGGATCAGTGTAAGAGGGGCGTGATGGACCAAGGGCTGCTGGGTAGGTGTGCTGCTATGGTTGGGAACTGCAGGTGCTGCAGACGCTGTAGGGATGGAGCTCTGGATCATGGCTGTTTTGAGGATGTCATTGGGTCGTATGGGAACTGGGGCTGTGGCTGGGGGGCAAGGGGGTTGTGTTGCCATTCCTGGAGGGTTCATCGGGTGTCGTGGAACAGTCAGGGATGGCGCAGGAGCACTGGCGTGTGACGATCCGTGAATGGTGAAGGCCACCTGTGGTGATGCCGGGCCGGCAGTAAGGCTTGGTGCTGGTGGCCGGACAAGCGGCACTCCCACACCAGGGGCAGCGCTGCATGAATAAACAAGATGCAATTGGGTTGTCATCGCATTCAACACTGTAGGGCTTTTGTTTCATTCTTACAATTGGGTTAACTAGGGGCCTGTGATTTAAGCAATGGAGAAGTGGCAGTCATATATAGTGTAATTTAATGTATAACTTTCGCACAATTTTCTTCCGCGTTTTAATTTAAACCATACGCATGTTGTGCAGTACTTGTTTAAATTTAATTTGATTCTTTAAAAGAATAACTCAATTCTTAAAGTTATTCATTTATCATTTGATTCCATTTTTTCTACTAAATCAAACCCAAATTCAGAAAAATTTGAAAACAAAGAATTTCAGAAAAAATAAACCATTTTATAGGGAACTACCAGTGTTAAAATGTTAAATATAGTAATGAATTGTTAAGATTTTATGAATTTAATTGATTAATTATTATTTAATTGATTTTATTTTATTATTATTTATTTATTTTATTATTTATTTATTATTATATATATATTTTTTTAATACTAAAAAGGAACTTAGAAAAATGAACCCACAAGGCCCTATGTTAACATTCTTTCGTACATATTTACAAGGTGAATAAACATAAATTGTTGTCTGAAGGCTTCTGAGAAGTAATACTCTCTGTATCACTGGCATCACTATTCTGAATTTGTTTTTCCTTAAAACACTGAAATGAATGTTTGAAAGTTTCTCTGACTGTTCAAAGCCCATGAATATTTAATGAGTTTAGAACTGAGGCAGCTTATGATTGGCCATCTGTTGCTAAGCAACACACTATAACATTCTAAAACTTTCATGTTGTACAGTTTTGGCACCAAAATTCTGTGTTAGCTCCACGAAAACAGTGGCAGGTTGTTTTGAGCCACTGCAAAACGGCAAGTATGAAATGTAATTAATCCAGTTAACTGTGTCTACCTGACTGGGCCTGAGGGGTTTCTGAGGGGGCTTCGTGTTTTAGGAACTGGTGCAGGACTGGCCTGCTGCTGATAATAAAGCTGGACGGGAAGAGGAATCGAATCTCTTCCTCACACCAACCACATGTATTTGAGCCTGCCCACTCAGCCGTGTGTCCTCAACACGCTTCACCGTGTGATTAGGAAACAGCGTCCTCAAGAAACACACAAGCACAGCGTTGATTTTCTGTCCGAGTTCAATATTTACCATTTAGGAGAGCATCGTCTGCCCAAACAGGGTCATTAATCTTACCTCAGGCATTTGTAGAAGTTGTTGGATGTCAGCACACCACCCCGCGCCATCTTACTGCAGGTCGCCAGATATTCAGAGTACATCTCAGAGCGAGAGACCGAACAATCTGGATGAACCTCGAAATGAGCATTTAGCCTACCAAGAGCAGAAAGCATTCATAAATCACCCGAACATTTAACAGATTCAAGAAGTGCAAGAACGAGAGACATGCAGTCTTACCACTGATTTGTGAATTTCTCTCCATCTACTTCCACAATCCCAGGCGGAGGCGTAGACTGCACAGGTGCCCGGTTCACTGCAACGAAACAACCCCAACGATAATCAGTTAATGTAATGTACAGAATACATTAACTCGGTTACTGCTCACTGTATGGTTATTTTTTTATTTTTTGTATTTTTTTTGTAGTAGTATTCCTCAATTTACAAACTCACCCATTTTTGTGGGACATTTTTAAACTATCTTAAAGGGAATTTTTTTTGGAAATAACAAACTTTGTTTGTTTTGTCATGGTCATATGTTTCATTATGTAAATGACTTGTTCCCAATGGTTATATATATAAAAAAGGGACATTTTTTGAAATATCGCAACATGACACATACCTGCGCCAGGAGTGCCTTGCGTCGGAGGGGGAACGTGCTTACGAGCTGCGGTCGAACCTCTGAGACCTGACAGCTGGCGGCCTGATGCTCGACTGAGTTTGACTGCCGTCAGGGCGTCGGGTCCGAACGTGTGCAGGTCCACCGACACCAACCGCACCAGAAGATCTGACACACATGAACACACACTAGTCAGTTCACTGCTCATCATGGTTAATGATGCAACAACATTTCTGCAACCCAAATTGTTTTGTAGGGCTGAAATCACAGACCGGAAAAGGAAAGTTTAAGACTTTTGGCTAGGTTAATAACATCAATTTCTCATTTTTAATAGATTCTCATTTTGATGATTGGATATGGAGTTTTAAATCTCATTCTCAAGGTTGATTTTTCAATCACTAAAAATTATTTGTAGCGCCCGTCATCCAATAGATCGCAATACGCTTTGTAACTTTTGGCACAGCTTTGTCAATTTTATATAAAAAACAAACAATAAATGTTTGCATGCTCTTTAATGTTGCGTGACGGATCGCTGTAGCGCCTCAGTTCAAGCTGCAGATGAACCAATTTACTTGCTGTTAGTAGCTCAAAATAAACTGATTGAGGGAGTACATGTTTTTCAACTGCAGAATGATGTAAAGCTGGTACAAAATGTCATGTAAGCATTGCATTTACCTCAGGAAAGCCACTTAATTACCATAGTAAACTAAAATAAAACAACTATAGAGGATCATTTTGCTAAATAAATGCACGAATTACATCTGCACAATAGAATGTATTTTTTTTTAATAAACCTGTCATGGAATCAAGTTATTACAGCCACCAATTAAGTTTATATATTTAAAAGACAGACAAACTGGAGCAGAAACATCTTTAAAATTTTGATACAAAACTGCCTAATGTGCAATTTAAATGTTTGTATTTATTTGAATGTTTATTATTAAATAAACTTGATTAATTCATAGATTATACTTTTTTTTTATTATTTTGGGTTTGTGTTTCTGTATTTCAATGCATAGCTAGTGATGGTAGGCTGAAAGCATTTCTCATATTTAGCAGGTAAACGTGTACCTATGCTTCTCTCCACGGAGGAGATTTTTGAGCATGTGATCTCCCCGAGCTCGGCCAGCTGGTACAAAACCTCGAGAGCCGAGATGACCAGCATGATGTCCGGCAGCGTTAGGAGGGCAATGACTTCTCGGTACGACTCCTGATCCACATACTCGCAGATCAGGACGCCGTTATCCTCCACTTTGCTCAGGTTCCCCAAGATCTCCATGGCTGCAGGACGCAATGGAAATATTCAGCATCTTTCACAGAAAACCACAAGCTTTTCCGGGACGAATGGCTCACCCAAAAAAGACGCTTACCCCTCATTTTGAGAAAACGATCCCGTGACAACAAACATTTTGTGATGGTGTGAAACATCAGGTGTGTTGTTCGGAAATCAACTGGATCCAACTGAAGCTGAAAGAGGACAAAGAGCGTTTAACACAAGATCTGATACATACAGCCCACAAAACCACACAGTAATTTTTGTAGGCCATTTTTGTAGGCCAAGACATAGAAATGAGCATTTCAGTAATTCCGGTTCCATCATCCTGAAGTCAATGTTTATTTTTTTCATTAATGCACCTGGCATGTATTAACCTGTGTTTGGCTGGCTTACTGAAGTGCGCATGTGTACTTGAAAAAGTTAATTTCGATGTAAAAGTTAATTTATTTCAGTAATTCAACTTAAAAAGTAAAACTAATACATTATATAGACTCATTACATGAAAAGTGAGATATTTCAAGCCTTTATTTGTTATTTTGATGATTATGGCTTACAGCTTATGAAAACCTTTACACAATATTCTTATTTTGAATTTGGTGTTTTCATAAGCATCACAATTGTTTGTTTGTGTCATTACAACAACACTAGGATGTATGTTTTAGATGGTGAACTCTGACCTCTCCGTCGACGTTTGCCGAGCCGTGTCGAGACCCAGCTGCCGTAGCTGGATGAAGGAGCAGTGCGCACACAGCAAGAGGAAGCGCAGACATGTGCGATTAGCTGCCAGGAGTTTGATGTTAGCCTCCTCGAAGGACAAGTTCCTCAGGATCATCGCCACCTGCAACACCCGCTGGCCCTCGACGTCTCCGATGCCTACGCTTCGTGCCGGGTGGAAGAGAGAAGTGCAGACGCCCCTCGTCTCCGATCCTCCTGAAAAAGCAACTACGCATGCTGAGTGTGAAGTAATGCTCGGTTAAAACGTCTCGACTAATCAAAGTGAAACTACGCCATCACCACTTCAAAGGAAACAAGAGTAGCCGACACGTGAACAAACACATACTTTGGGGTGCGCTGCTCTTGTCTGAGATGAGATCTTTGACTTCATTGTCTTCAATGACATCTTTCCAAAACTACAAAGAAATGACAACAAGAGAGTTACAATCAAGCAATTAGCAAGTCACCATCGCACAACTGGGAGAAAAGACCAAATGAGTCAGGTAAAAAATTAAAAAACAAGGAAACATTTACATTTATTCACTTAGCAGACGCTTTTATCCAAAGCAACTTACAACCGAGGATTAAAGCAAAATACAAAGTTCAGTCATTGCTCAGAGTAGCATAAGCCAGACAAGGGATGATTTAAAGGAAAAATATATAAAACATTTTAAGGAGGTTAGGTGCTCACGGAAGAATCACAACATGGCTAATCAAATTTTGATGCACATTTGCAAGTATCTATAGTGTGCAGGATTTCCTTGTTTTTTTAAATACTGTTACAGTAAAAAGAAAGCAAAAAGCATGCATCCCAATATGCAATTCTTACCTTCACAAAATCTCGTGACGTTTTCTCCCGCCAGTCTGTCCCAAATACAACAGAAAAGCTGCCTAATGCTGAAAGACAAACACACACGTGATGTTAAAACACACGCAGTCACGAAGTGTGGATATTCTAGTAAGCGCAGAAGCAAACGTACAGTCGTCAAAGACTCCTGCGTGCGCCAGCAGCAGCGTGTACGAGTTTGGGCTCTTTTTCGAGCTGCATGGCGTGCTTGCTCTCGTTGGACAGCAGCGTACACACGTTAATAGCAAAGTCCACCTCGTTTGGGAGACCGAACAGGAGAGACAGCACCAGTTTGTTGTAATCGGATGGAGGGATGAATCCGTCGACAGCCCATAGCTTTGGCGGAGATAGTCTGTCAAGAAAGGGCAAAAAAAGAGGTGGTTCTCGTTCTTAGAGATTCATTCTAAGCAACACTCAGTCAAGTGTGAACCCATCAGGTGGTTTAGACGAACGTAAACTTCACTCCTCACTACATCAGAATGTGGAAGTTAGGTGTTCTTGGGTCCTAGAAATTTTTATTTTCCCCAAAATCAGTTTTGTGTGTTTATTTTGCTCGATTCTGTTTAAACAGTTTAATGAAATCAATCAAATTCATAATACATAATGAATTTTAACAATAAGTTAATTTAGTTTCAGTAATTCCGTGTTTTTTTTTACATGGTCAATTTGTTCAAACTTTTCTTTTTTTTTTCTTCTTTTTTTAAGAAATGATGGTAATCAAATTAATGCATAATTATTTTGAAAAAAATATGTATATTATCATATATAATATATATTATCAAACAAAAACAGAAAAATTCATTCTGTATTTGTTGCCAAGCAAAGTGAACTAAATTCTGATGTACAATAGTAATATATTTCTGTCAATTTCTTCAAGTAAAACCAAACCTTTATTTTGGCAGGTTGTAGTGAGTTTGTGCGTGTATGTGATGATCGTTTCTCAAATGAAATTGTGAAATGCAGGAGAAGTGAGATGAAGTTCTTATGTAGTTTCCTCATTCATGAACATCACACGTGTAGTAGACCAAACTGCACCACTTCTTATTCGCACATGCAAACTTCATACGTAAATAGTCTTTTTGTGCATAAATATTCACAGAAACTAGTCCATAGTTTAAGTTTGAGTGGCTTAGCAAACAGTATTTACAAAGGGTATAGAAGAATAGAAAATCTGACCATGCACAACAAGAAAAACATTAAAACTAAACTACAACCTACACCAGTTGTATAAAGGGAAATATCAACTGTGTGTCTGAAATGAGTTTGGTAGCAAAAGTACTATTTCCCTTGTGGCATTCAGTTTTCACAGGTGTGTAATATATATAAATCTAAAGCAGCAGACGGGGCTCATCGGTACCTGATACAGTGTGTTGCTGGTAGTTGTATGACGGTGGGTATTGCACCAATTGGAAGCAAATGTTTAGGATTCCCCGGCTGCTCCTCCTCATCTTCCTCTCCAAAGTGATGCACCTTTTCATACTTCTCTAAATATCTGCAGAGAGACCAGAAAAACACATCAACACACTGAATGACAGACAAAAAGATATACGCTCATGATCCCAGGGGAAATTCCAGAGACATGAAGACTTTAACATGCAGACACAATGCGACACAGTGAGAACCTGTTAAAAAAATTGAGCGGTTATACTAGTATCGTATACATTTAAGAAGATGTTTTAAATATGCAGATGTCGGTTTCTGTACTCAGATGTGTATTTTGCATGAGCAAACGTCATTTCCTTCAACTGCAGAATCCACACAAACAAAAAATATTGCCCCAAACCCGCATACCTCAGGGACTGAGTAAAAATATGTGTTTGTTATTGATGCCAATAAAAGATATTTACAATAGAATAGAATTTAATGATGGTTAATAAGATGCATTTGCACAATATTTCTTTTGACAAGATTTGGCAAGTAACAAGGCAGAACCAAGCTTGTACAATTGTTGGCAAAGACAATGACCGATTAATCGTCCTGTCAAATGCAAAGAGAATATGCAAATGCACCATTCCTATTCTAACATGAATCACATATTAAACAGACTCAAGACAATCACACACTTTACCAAATCACACAGCTTGCATACTTACTGTATGGCATTCAGATGCACAGTGGTTTATTCCAGAGAACCAGGGATCAAATGGTATTGTGAGTCTAATAGTAATATTTACAGTCCAGCGCTGTGTGTTTGAGTGTGACTCATGAGTGGTTCCCTCAACTGAATGAGCTTTCACTTTTAGGCGCACACACACACACATGCCTCCCACGTGCTACAATACAAACACTATAAATAGACATCTGCTCACCATAAACACTAGACAACAACACACTGCACTGGACACACACACAGGACTGTGCATTAGGATTTTAATTAGAGATAGCTGATAATCAAGACAATCAGAAGATAAGAGTCAATTTCTTTCTTTAATCAAATGTTTGCGAATCGAGTTGATATGCATAATATTATTAGGGGTGTAACAGTCACAATTAGATGCAAATCGCGATACTGAGTTTTATTACTATTACTTTATTATTATTATTAAAATAATATTACTATCAGAACCCAAAAATATTTCCCTATTGCATTGCACATTATATTCATATATATATATATATATATATAGTGGTTTAATGTAATATTTTACTGAAACAAACAAGCATTACTCATGCTGATAATGCAGACATTTGTTCGAACCTCTTACACAGATTCTACCACGTTTATTAATGCACCATACACTAAATATATACCAAACACTTTCAATAATTATACTACTACAACTGTGATATGGTTATTTAAATGATGATTTTTGTGCTTTCACTTTGTGCCACTCCAGTGTATAATACACTTCAATGCAATCAATCCCAGTTCTAATCACAAGAAAGTGTGTCCAAATGATTATTCCTAAACTATAAATAGTTAGTTCATCCAAAAATGTATGTCCCTCACGTTGTTTAATACTTGTATGACTTATTTTTTCTGTGGAAAACGAAAGAAGATTATTTGAGGAATGTTGGTAACCAGAGAGTTTCGGTTGCATACAATGTAAGTCAATAGGAACCAAAATGATCTGATAGTCAACATTCGTACAAAATAACATCTACATTCCACAGAAGGAAGTCACAAGTTCGAAACGACCTAAGGGAGTGTAAATAATGACAAGTTTTATTTGCATATCAGTGTTATTTTTCATATATAAATCAGTATTCACCATTAAGAAATTAATGAATGAATAAAAATAAAAAACCGCAGACGCTGATGATTGTGTGAGAGTTACAAACCCGTTTACAGGCCGATGTTTCTCGAGACACTAAATGAGGACCTTCTGAAAGCATCAGACCTATTCTGTAACAATTCAAGTCAATTCTGCTCCTGGAGATCTTCCTCACAGCAAAGTTAAAGGAGTAGTTCACTTTTAAAAAACTTTTGCTGATAATTTACTCACTCCATGTCATCCAAGATGTCCATGTCTTTCTTTCTTCAGTTCGAAAAGAAATTAAGGTTTTTGATGAAAACATTCCAGGATTTTCTCCATATAATGGACTTCAATGGGGTCCAAATGGTTCAAGGTCCAAAAGACAGTTTCAGTGCAAACTGTTCAAAGGGCTTTAACGATTCCAGACGATGAATAAGCGTCTTACCAAGTGAAACGATCGCTCATTTAAAAAAACAAAGTCTTAGTTTTATAAGCACAAATGGTCACCTTGCTCTGCGATGCACGGTTCGTGACTCTCTGTTCGAACTCATTCATCAAAATGAACTAATCTTTTCCGAGTTCAATTTGTTCGTTCTGTTAGTTAAATGAACCAAATGACTCGGAAAGATTTGTTCATTTTGATGAACAAGTTTGAACAGGAGAGTCACACAATACAGAGCAAGGCGAGCATTTGAGCTTATAAAACTTAAACTTTGTTATTTATTTATTAAATTAGTGATTGTTTCGCTTGATAAGACCCTTATTCATCGTCTGGAATCCTTTAAAGCCCTTCTGAACAGTTTGCACTGAAAGTTTCTTTTGGCCCTTGAACCATTTGGTTCCCATTGAAGCCCATTATATGGAGAAAAATGCTGGAATGTTTATCAAAAACCTTAATTTCTTTTCGAACTGAAGAAGGAAAGACATGGACATCTTGGATGACGTGGGGTGAGTAAATTATCAGTTGTCTGAACTACTCCCTGCCAATTAAACTATTAAGTAGCACTCGATAATTACTAACAGGTGTGTTGGAAACAAACTTTAATCGAGTAGCCCTGGTTCCAGTCATCTCTTTTTCATTTACAAACCTGAAAAGTACTAAAAGCAGATTCAGTATCTGCTATCCAAACCACACAAGTAAATACAGAAATGAAGCTGGCAGATCAGGAACTATGGTATTCAGTCAGCGCTCACGTGCACGGCCCCGGATCCAGACAGTGATATACCGCCCCCTACTGGAGACACAGGGGGAAAGGTCAAGTTTCACCTGCAGGAGCTGCTGAATACACACTCTGTGTCAGGCAGAAATCAAACAGGACTGGAGACAACAAAAATACAACTAATACATCCTCAAACAGAAATAACCCGAGTATATATGCAGTGGCACCTAAACACTAAAACATTGCAGGTTATGGATAAACTAGTCTCCATATCAGATGAGCATGAGGCTTCACAGATTTACACACAATTTCCATCTAACTGTGTGAAACAACAACAAAATTGAGAGCAGAGCAGACCGACCACCACAACACATCTGCGACCAACGACTGTTCGGCTTCACACGCACACGGAGAGAGGAATGAAACTGGTTATGCGTATAGACACTCATCCTGCTTTTAAGGCTCTTTTGTAAGGCTGTACAATATATCGAAATCACGTAATATTGCAACGGCTTGCAATAACTGGGGTCATGAATGAAGATAGTAAAAAAAATCACTAACTTTTGTAGCTTTAATAAGAATCAGGATATAGGCTATTTAATTCATACAGTGAAAACTAAGCAGTGTTTTGCATTTGATTATTCAGTTTCTGTTGTTAAATAAACCTAAAGTAAACGCCGTAGCTACAATAACACTTCTTATGCGACAGTAAAACACTGCCGTTCACTTTCAGAAGTTGTAGGGATGTTTTCTCGTCACAAAAAGAATGTGAAACACATATGTAGGTTATTTCATTTTAAATATATTTTAAAGATAATTTAAGTTTAGTTTACACACTTTACACATTATTGTATCGCATTATTTAATGAGTTATCGCATTTTTCTTCAATATCGTGCAGCCATATTCTTTTGTATGCAATTTTAAGAGTAAGTGAGGTTCAATCTGCAAATACACACTCACAGAGCATTTATAAATCACTTAACTAACAGGAACAACTTTGTTAGGGAGTAAAACGTGCGTCCCAAAAAAAAAAAAAGCATAAAGACAATTTTAGCACTATTAAAAAACATGCTAAATGTTTCTGGGAATACTTAGGCTAAATAATGACTCCAATGAATAACCAGCTCATTGACATGATGATCTGAATCAATTGATTCACTAAAATTAATCAGAGTAACAAATTTCCCTGTGCTTCCATGTGCTTTAAAATGGACTATTTGCCAATTACTAAGGCATTGACATGTGCTGTTCAGTGGCTCTCCTCTCTCTAGTTGGCAGACGGAGAGCCTGAATGCAGATGCCACATTTAAATGACTCATTTCACATGCTCCGGTTCAGCAGAAAGAGCATCACACCACGAACCCAAAGACCCAAGTTCAAATCCCCTCGCCAGCTCGTCCCTCAGCTGTGACGGTGAAGACACACACGCCGATTGCTCTTTTCAGCGTGTGTGATGAGACTTAGACTGTTTCCTAATGGAGACACCTGTCCTACTATGAATCATCAAAAGAAAGCACATGAAATTCCTTGAAAAAACATCAGTTTTTGGACCCAGCAAGCATTTCTCAGTGTGTGTGAATTGGACTAAGTGATATCCGACTGAAATGAGTCCCTTCGAATGCAGAATGGCCTGGATGACTTCTCATTGGATGTGTGTGGGATGCTCCCAAGGTTTTGGGATAAACGGTTCTGGGAAAAGGTCTTTGTAAATTACATCTGTAATTAAAACATTCAAACATCCTGATCCAATCAAAACACCTGCAGCTTAAAACACAGGGCTCAAATCACGCAACTAGTTGAGTGTTTATACTTGCATAAACAAGGACGCTTTATTTCTACTGCAAATACAGACCATACAGATTTTCACTCAAGATTCTCCATCACAGGTATTGGATTTCCTCTGAACAATCATAAGTGTCTGAAGTCTTAAAAGCTTTGGATCCGCTTCCAACCGAGCGCTCTAAACTCCCTAAGAGACGGATACACCTCAACATGACAGGATTTCAAAAACTACCAGAATTACATCAGAATTGAGACCTTGTGATTATAAAACTAAAGGCAAAAGAAACTGGATGCAACAAATATAACCAGTGAATCGCCCTATTCTGTCCTCATGAGGAAGACACACAGGAGAATGTGGTTTGCATCCCTCGGCGTTCTGTGATCATCTCACAAACAACCTCTCCTGCAATGACTGAAGACACCGGTAAAGGACACTTTGCAGAATGATAATTACATTTAGTCCGTTGCATGACAGGTGTACGTCTCCTCACAGCCTAAACGCTCCCTGATGCTAAGTCTCTGTCTCACCCCCTCCATAACCTACTAAACTAGAGAGAAACGCACATGGAAAACCAGCAGACGCTCTCTCGCCTCTGATACTACACATCTATAAGACTATGTGCAACAGCTGGTGACATATTTGGTTGTTTACACATGAATCAAGTGTGCGCATGTTGTAAAACACCATTAACCACATTCATAAGCATGCAGATGATAACCTAGAAAGCACAAAACAAGCAAAATAAAGCGACAGTTACGTCTGAACACACCAACAGAGATCCATAACAATCATCACATCAGCACATGCATGTTGAGAAACTTCTTATCAGACCACAAAAACCTCCCTCGAAAAAAGACTCCATGCAAGTGACAGATGCAACCTTAAAAGTGACCCAAATACAAGTCCAAAAGAATCATCTATGACAGTATAAACATGCTGGTTTAGGTTGCATTTGCCCTGTGTTGTTGCATTGGGAAAAATAAGTAGAACACAAGCCTAAATGAAAGTTTAAAAAAACAAAACCCAAATGCATATTGTGAAACAAAATACTAAACTTCAGACCACATAAAGCACAGAACATTGCCTCCAAAACAAGACTCCAATAATTGACAGATACATCCTTATCCCACATATTAAAACAAGAAATGTTGCATTGGGACATTAAAGAGAATCATGTGCGAAATACATGAAGAGGCAGAAGTTTGTGTTTCTTCTTATTCAAATACACAGGAATTAACACATGAATGTTGTGAAGCTTGTATTAAAAATAAACTTCAAACCACATAAAGAACTATATGCCAATGCAAGTGACCCAAATACACGTCCATATAGAACCAGAAAACTCACTGGTTTAGGTTGCAGATTTGTCACTTAATGATGCATTGGGACGTATGTGTAGAACACAAGACGAAATAAATAAGAGTGTAAAACCTATCTAAAGTCAATCAGCAACAAGTACATACGATCCCGCAAAACACAGGCGTTTGAGTCGGAACCGAGCTGTGTGTTTGAGAGCAGGGAAGCGTCTGTAAACATTGAGCACATGTGCCGGAGTTGATCAGAGAGAGAGAGAGAGAAACTGAATAAGAAAGACTCACCGAAGGTAGTACTGTTTCAAAACAAAAGCAGCATTCGAGCAACTCCGGGGGAAATTGAAATCCTCGCCCAGTTCGGTCCACTGGTTCTTGTCCGACACCTGTAGGGTGATGAGACAGATGAGAGAGGGGTTCGGTTCAGATGCAGGATCGTGTGTGTGTGTGTGTAAGAGAGAGAGATAGATAGTGTGTGTTGTGTGTGCATGCTAACTCCAATTAGCACTCCGGCTAACTTACACTTCCCAATGTGAAATGAATAAATCAGACCCGCTGTCGAAAAACAACGTGCTCCGGGCGAACCTGTCCGAACCCCCGCGAGTGGACCGGACCAGGTCGGTTTGCGAGTGTATTTACAACGCAGAATACACAGGCCTGTGTGCGGCCTACAGTCTCGCAGTCCTCCGCCACACGGGAGACATAAACCCGCTGATGCACACGGCGGGTCCGGACGGGGTTCGGTGACTAGGCTTCGGTTATCTTAATCGATGTAAAAGCCGCCCGGTAATTTTGAAGTGAGAGTGTGTGAAAGTGTGTGTGCGCCAACACACACTCACACTCGCTCACTCACATACACACATACTCATACACAGGCCGATGCTCGGCAGAACCGCAGCCAGATCCGCCGGACCGGGCTAGGGAGTTGAGTTAGAAGAGTGTGTGTGAGATGAGAAATGTTAAGTTTAGTGTCTGTGTGTTTGTAAGGAACTTACCTTCGCGAAGCCCCCTAAAGACACTACTCTCACATAGAGAGCACCCAGGTCCAGCTCCTTCCCACCCACTACGGGAACCTTTTTAAACGGAGATCTGTGGAGAAAAACAACCGAATGAGCACCCGTGAACCGTCCGGACCCCCTCACGCGCCCGGCGCGGCTCACTCAAGTTAGAATAAGCGCGAAATTCCCGCTCACCCTCTGCTGTGGTGGAACTGCCGCAGCTCGTCCAGGAAAGCCTGTCCTTTCCTCCGCGGCTCGGGGAGGTTTTTCCCGTCGAGTTCGCCATCGTTTCGCTGAAATTCGGTCAAAGCCCCAGCTCAGATTCGGTTCCTAAGAGTCCGGGGATCCCATGCTCCGGTCCGGCTGCGTGTTTTGAAAAGTTAAAGAAATGACGGAGGATGAGAGTGGAGAAACCCGCTCCAACGGCAGCCCGAACGGACTCGAGCGAGCGAGCTCAGCCCAACCGCAGCGCGGAGCCGCTCATGCCTGCACGGGAAAACAACGGTACCGGCTGCGCTTGTGTAGGGGTTTGGAGTGGGTTTTTTGACAGTGCGGGACGAACGCGGCTCCGGTTTAATCGCGCACACTGTGAAGCGGCAGCGGGATCCAGTTCAGACAAAAAGACCCGAGGCCGCGCGGCTCCGCGACGCCCCCATCAGGCGAACGTCGGTATTGCAACGCCACAGCGCCACTCATGAACAATAGACGGAGCTCGATGAAGGAAAGGGGGAGTCGCGAAACTCTTCCAAACCGTTAAAAACGGATACCGGCCATGAGGGTCGGTGGGGGGAAGGGAACTGTCAGTTTAGACTAGCGTCATAAAAATAATAAAACTTAAGTCTGGCAAAGTGTTGGCTATAAGGTTATGAGGAAGGAGTTTAGCTTACTGTATTTAAAACTCAGTCATGATGTGTCATTTGAATTACTTTGACTTTTTATGATAACTTCTACTTACTGTTTGCATTGATCCAGCTCTTTTTATGCACATTTTGGAATATTGCATTAAAAAATGGATGGAAACACTAAGATACATTGGTGCATACATTACAATCGTGTTTAATAAAACAATCTGATGAAAAGACATGCACATAAACTGCAATCATAATTCCAAACACAACAAGATAACGTGATATTTATTGCGTTTTGTCTGTGTGCTCTGAGGCACAAGTCATATATGATGGCACAGTGATTTCCATTGCAGCAACTTCCTTTTTTATTAGATATTTTGCCCCAATTTTTCAGGAAGTGGTGAAATTTTTTGCATGAACACATGGGATGGAAATTGTGCTTTATTAGTGAATGTTTTATTGTGATATTCCAATTTCATATCCAATATATTTCATAATGAATATATCCAATATATTTCATAATATGCAATAATATGACTTCTGAAATGCATAAGTAAAAGTCGTTCAGTCTGTTACTAAACATCACGTCTATGAATATATCCAATATATGTCATAATCTGTAATAATATGACTTCTGAAATGCACAAGTAAAAGTCTTTCAGTCAGTTGCAACACATCACATATCTGGCACTGCGCACTGCTAGCTTAAGTTACATCGTGGTGTTTGCATTTAAAGTAGTACAATCTGCGCTTTGTCACAGTAAATGGACAGTTATTACTCCCGATCCCTTATAATAACCGCCGGGCGGATATAAACGACACGGGGTGACTACATTCAACCATTACACGCACCCCTCTCGCAAGTTATTCTGCCACAAAATGGCGGAGCTCGACGCGAAAGACCCCATTTTGTCAAGCTGACGATAAGAACCGTTCAAAAAAAGCTGAATTTTATTTTTCTAAAGATATTTTGAGCGAGTTTGTGATGCGTTTCGCCGCGCGCGCGCTGATATGTTGTGCCGTCGCGCGCCAGAGTGGAGAATAATGTCCGCGCGCTCTGGGTTTGACGCGGCGCGAGATCTGCGCGAGCGAAAGCACATATAAATTAGATTAGATTTATATCATATTTTAAATAACACTTTATAAACTTGATAGGGAGTCGTTTTATCTAGAGTCTTTGCTGTTTATTGTTCTGATCGGTTAGAATTGTTAACGTGCATTAATTTGTTATATTTTAATGATCTGTTTTCATGTTTTATGATCTGCAAAAATTGTGTACTTGTATCTGTAATGCAATCCAGCGGGAAATGCTCATCAGCACGAAACATGCAGAATTTTTAAGGCGATGGAAAACCTTAAAATATCGGTATTTTAAAATGGTGCTGTTCAAAAATGTGATGGAAATGGATAAATATGATCGTCTCATAGTCAGATCAGTCTTTCGTCTGCTAGAAATTGTTCTTTTGTGAGTGCAACTGCTTTAAAATGATTTGTAAAAATCGGAAAGTCATGCAACCATTGCACATTGATATGCATAGACGAACTACATGCAGCTTTACTTCAGCAAACTCAAAACCTGCTTCATCTGAGGAGTTATTAGACATAAGCCACTGTGCCAGATTGTCCACCTAATCTGTTTAGTATTAGTCTATCATCTGAATGATCAGAATTATATCTCAGTCTTTGCTAAACTGATACAGTAGCAGATTTTAAGCTGCATATGAAGGTTTAGATGGGTTATATGAACAGTGAAAGTGGGAAAGTGCGCCTTCTTCTGGTTAAATATCGTTAAAAACGTTAATAAAATTTATAAAAATGTTATTAACGTTTGTGGCTTTTAGCCTCAATTCAATCTTTTTACATTTAGCACAGGAGTTTTCAAACAAAAACTATTAAACATTTAAAAATAAGATTATTTTTTTTATATGTATACAAAGTTGATTTAAATAAAAATGATAACAAATACTAATTAAATTAATAAACAATAATATATGTTTGATTCAAATAAACAACAACATAAACATTTAAATAATTTAGTAATATTTAAATAAATACATTTGATAAAACTAAACAAATAAATAACATTTTGAAAAGCAGTGTAAAATGTAAAACAAATAAGATTAAACTAAAGTAAATAAATAAAAAGAAGGTTGGTTTAAATAAATACATTTACAGCAAGTATAAAAAAGCACAGTGATTATGTAACAAAAACTAAATCTTTTGCACATTTCTAATATCATCTTTGTTTTTTAATATAAAAAACAGGAAGTTGAAACCTTTAGCTTGTAGTTTGTCTTTTAGCCACTAGGATGCAGCACTTTCACACACATTGTATATATTATATGCATAGACAGTAAAAGAATATGTTATAATCTCGTTATATCAGGAAGCGTTATAGATTTAATGTGGATCCTTATCATACTCTCTTATGAATTATATTAATTGTGCAATTGTATGTATTGCTCATGCTATTTTTATTATGTTGTATTATCTTTGCTCTGATTACTCTGTCCTGTTCAGCACTTTGGTCAACCATGGGTTGCTTTTAAATGTGCTTTACAAAGAAAGAAAGGTTTTCATATGAATTCAACATTATGATTTCAACATTTTCAAATGAATATTGATAATTTCTTTGCATATTCAATTTTGATATTTCAGTTCTTTCTGCATTCACTTGTGTCTGATCAGCATGTTGTGTGTCCTGGTGTCTCAACAGTTTATGTACAACAAGCAATTTTAAAATGATCAGATTTAAATGATAATTACAAAGTATTCTCATAAAACTGAGATGTATGCTCTCTGAGACAAAAAATAAAAGTCAGGATAATATAGATCAATTATGAAGACTTGCTTCGCTTTGAAAATATTTTCACTGTAATATTATCCTGAAATCTACACAATACCAGTACAAGAATTAAGATTAAAAATGATACTTTCCTGTTCTTCTGACTGAAATATTCGATGTTCAAGTAAGGCCACGAATGCAGGAGTTAAACACTGATAGACCTTTATTTGAGCACAAAAAAACAAAACAAACTACATTCAAAACAAACATTTTCTTAAAGTGCTGGAAGAGTTTCTCATACACAATCTGACACAAAAAATACAAATAAAAGAACCATATCCCCCCCACAAAAAACATTACACATAAAATTAATATTTTATAATAATAACCTTTCTGTATAGACCACAGCTCTTGATTAAACTGAAAATATTTAGCATTGTCCAGGATAGTGAGATATAAAAAGCTCATGTGTGTATGGGCATCAGTAGTATTTGTGTGGTGTAACGGAGGTTGCAGTTCATATGATAACAGCTGGCTACTCGACCAACTTAAAAACTTAAGATTAATCCGTATAAACCTGCCAAATGACCCCAATAAAGTTGTTCCTGGGCATCTGATAATAAACCACACGCACATATATATTCCAACAAACTTAAGGCACAAAACCCCTAGTACTCTAAAAATAATTTTAAAATGTGCTCTAAAAATGAAGCAATTTGAGATTCAGACATGAATTTAGCTTTGGTTGCCATAGAGAGGTGTTCCTGCATATTATGGGCGGTCATATCTACATGTCTCTTATGTAAGGCGCACTCAATGTAAATATGACCTGGAAACAACACGCGTGTATTTCAGTATTACGTGATCTGAATGCCCACAGCGTGAAGACACACATCAGTCTAAACCAACACACACTTAATGCAACATTCTGCAGAAGGAAGAGATGAGACATACAGTGAATAAATGATCACCATATAACCCAATCAGATCATTTAACAGACATGGACTGACTTTGAAGAGTAACAGATATTAAACACATATGAGTTTGTAACCATGCATAGTTTAAAACCGACTGAAACGAAATCTAAAATCTCTTAGCTAAAATAATGATAATTACAGTAGCAAAAGAAGAAAAAAAAGTTGATACCTGCAAGATGTATGCTATCCGAAAGCGATTTTTAGTATGGCACAAATGAGGCGAATGTTTTGACGTATGCAAAGAAAACGAAAGGGTTATGACATTAAATTTTGATGTGAATGAAAACGAAGCTGCTGAAGACAGACGTGCAGGTTGTACTGTATTAAAAGTCTAATTTTCATGTTTTCACTATGCTGTCAAACTGATTAGTCACATCTAACATATATGTTTGCTTATATAAATGTGTGTGCAGCTGTGCACATATAAATATATACATATATAAACATTTATACATATGTGTTTATATGTTTATGTAAGATGCGATTAATGGCGATTAATCAATTTGACAGCCTTATTAGAAACCCATTTTCAATCTTTTAAAAACATACAACTAGTTAAATTTACAGCACACACACTCATTTTCATTCAAATCAAATTAAATATGGTATCCGGCTCCATACGATCCATATGTGATGCGTGACCCTCAGCCCAGATAATAAAAATAATAAAGACTACATATCCCAGAATTCTCAGTTCTTCACCCTTCTCTTACTGTTCATCTCAAAGTAGGGCTCCTCGCGTCTGCCGGCTTTAGTCCGTGTCGTGTGTTTGTGGGAAGTGCTCGCGGGCGCCGGTTTCAGCGGGATGCTAACAGCGGGCGGGTTACTGCTAACTAAAGGTTTCCTGTGGGTCGTTCTAACGTTGACTGACAGGGCAGGTCCGGCTGAGCTCTGCTCTACGGATTTACTCTTTGTGAGAGGGAATCGTCTGTTTAGGGTCGTTGGACGTGCCTTTCTGGGATCTAACGCAGGGGAAGGAGGGCGTCTCTGTGCGAGGCGTGAGCGCACGGGTCCGGTGGGAGGTTTCTGAGGCGGTGGCGCTGAGGGTTTGGGTAGTTTGCAGGTCGGTTCGGGGCAGACGGGACTGCGAGGTTGAGATGGAGATCCACGTGGACGCAGTTTTGTCTTTGAGGCGGGGAGTTTCTGAGAAGTTGGGGTTGGGTTTCTTTTCGGGACGGGTGATGAAAGAGGAGTGTTTTTCGGGGAAGACCCAGGCGTGTGGAAGATCTTCTTGGGTGCAGGAGTCTTACGAGGCATGGAGGGCGTGGATGCTGGCGATTGGGCGTAGGCACGCGGGGTGGGCGTGTTGGGTTTGGACACTGACGTCGTGGAGGCTGATGATGCTGATGATGAAGAGGACTCTGGGAGGAGGTTAACGGCTGCGATGGGGTCCATTGTGGGTGGCTGTGCGCTGAGGGCGGGACCTGGGCCTGACGGGCCTTTCTGATAGGCCAGAATCTTCTGCTCTAGAGTCGTGAACTGCAGCACGCGGTCCGGGTCGTATTTCAGCAGAAACCCTTTCAGAGTGTCCCAACCTCCACCAACACGCACCATCACGTGCTTCCCATGGAGCATCTAGAGAGAGGGATGTAACGTTTTGAAGTCATGTCATCCTTATTTATATATAGTGCTTTTAAAGGGATACTTCAGGATTTAGCATTAAGCTTTGAATTAGAAGGAAACCCGTTGTTTTTTCGAATTACCATGCTTTCCTCCCTCATATCCCCCTGAGACGAGAGATTAATGTATTTTTGGTCTAAAATCTTCATTTTGCGTCACCGGAGGATGTTTTGGGCAGAGGCTAAAGACTACAGTCAGTAGTAGGGTCTGTCCCGCATATCCTCAACCCGCCCATAGAGGGCGATCTCACTCACAGAATGAACACATAGTGTCGGCCTTCTTTCTTTGGAAGCTAAGCTAGCAGGCACGGAGTAGTAGGGGTTACCATCCTCTTATTCCTGGATTGGTGAATCTAAATGTAGTGTTTACATGAACGCTAAACAAGTGATCGGTTGATGTGCGTTTTAACATTGCTAAGAAATTCCCGCTCCTCCGTGAGATACCGAGACTGGTGCGTCTCACAGGTGTAGCCTAGACTTGTTGTTTAACGCCTCCTAGGGCAGCGATGCAAGTGCATTCTGGGAGTTGTTGTCTTTCATCCACATAAGCCAAAAATACATTTCCTGGCTTTTCTCAGTCTAGAAAGCTCCAAATTCAAAAATAATTCTACATAATCTTCTACATAAATGACCCATTTTTAAATACACATTCATCTTTCCAGAGGTGAATTATCCCTTTAACAATGTAGATTGTTTCAAAACAGTTTTACAGGGATAAACATATAATTTAAGATAACCGAGATTGGTTTGGTTTTATAGCGGTGTTTGAATCATGTATTTTCACGCTAAAGTTAGTTTTGATCAAAATGATAATGTTAAATAAATTAGGGCCGCTAACCGTTAAAAACTGCTGCACAGAACCAAGTCCCACCCTACATTTATTTTTTTCAATAATCAGTTACACTCGGATGTGTCACAATACGTCTGTTTTGTCACGACTGTAAAAAGTTGTAACTCTTCTAACGGACCCTAAAAGCTGCTCTTACCCTGATGAACAGGATCTTGCCCCCGAGCCTGTAGCGTCCCTCAGACAGATACTCAATGGAAAACTTCTGTGAGCAGTTGCAGGGAGGGTCGTCCTGGTCCCCACGATCCTACAAACAAAATAGGGTTGTTTAGGGGAAGAAAAATTCACTCATTTGCAAGATGGAAACACAACAGCTTGTTTTCAGATAGATGAAGGGCGTCCCACTGGGTATTTGGTTCAAGTTTAAGGCAAAGTTTAAGGCAAAAAATGTAAAATGTAAAATTCTAGATAAAATTTAAAAAGTTTAAAAAGTTTTAGATTTGACTTTATCTCGGTTAGTTTAAGTAATGAATTTAATAGTTTTAGATAATGATAATAACCCTGGATTGAACCTACAATTAAACTGAAATGGGAAATGATTTTCTACAGAAAACATAATGGCATTAACGTTATATTTAGGGCTGTCAAACGATTAATTGCATCCAAAATAAAAGTTTGTGTTTACGTGTATATGTGGGTGCATTGTGTATAACTATTTTGTATTTAAGTTATATTATATAGCATGTGGAAACAGAATGCAATAAGAATGCTATTTTAGCAAATTGTAAAATCTCTTAAATAAACAGTTATTTTGGATTCTTAATACGATTGTAGGTAAAATAGCTTCAGTGAAGAAGCAGTGGCTTATAATCACTACCAGCTCATTCGTTGGCCTCACTGTTGAGTGCATTGTGGGAAACAGTATCACAGTGTGCGCTGCAGTGTACTACACATTTTCCAGGTATTATGCATTATGCGGAACATGCATGCATAGAGAAATGTGCCATTTTATGCAGAGAATACAAACAATAAAGACGACGCTTCAACTCAAACTCAGTAAATGTTGGTGGTTTAATGTGTGTGATACTCACAGCGTGATACAGACGCTCCATGCTGACAGCACACGGTGGAACGTTTTCACCGGAGAAGTGGGATCCGTTATAATCAGACTTTCCTCCAGTTCAATTTCCTTCTCCAGTTTAACCAGAACCGAGGCTCGAATCCCGTACCTGAACAAGTCACAACACACCCGTCAACAGACCGTCCTAACACCAAACACTGCATTTCTAAACTCGTTTTTAATTTGAGTTTTTGTTCCAACCAGCTGATCACAATATAATTGTTAATTAGACCATCACATACTTGTGTATAATTAACATTAAAAAGTGATTTTCTCACATAATAAAAACATGTCACACCCAAATCAGAATTTTAAGGCAAGTAATAACTAAGTAATCACAATCAGAGGATAATTATCACAAAATAAACCCTTTCACATTAGACATTATCCTTGATTGTTGTGTTATTCTTGAAACGCTTTGTCAATTCAAAACACAATAGCTGCTCTAAGCACTGACCCAATCCACTTTAATCCTGTAAAATACGCATAAATTTGCCCCTGACCTCTGACCCCAAAGCACAACCAGACATCTGTCACAAGTGGGATCATCGTTAGAGCTGTTCGACTACCTGGAGACAATCCGTCCGATCTCCAGCAGGCACAAACACACCTGCCGAGGGTCTTTATGCAGAACTGTGAGAGTGTGTGTGTGTGTGTGTGTGAGAGAGAAAGAGAGCAGTCAGTTTACGGCAGGTCAATAGGGTCACATTTTTAACCAAGTGATATCATACTTTCTTGTGATATCACAAGTTTTCTGAAGTGTTATTTTTAAATAGGCAAACAAGGCTTTATTCATTTAAAAATGTAAAATTTTTCAGTCTCATCTTTGTTTTGTGATATTCATATAAAAACAATCATGTCTCAGCAATCTAGATCTATGAAATCAGTCCCAAATTCCTCGTCCCAAATTCCATTTTTTTATTTGATGTTTTCTGGTTTAAATTATCTGGATTCCATTTTAACAGTTTAAATTATAATACTCATGTACTATTATAATTAATATATAATACTCAAAGCATGTCCAATCAATTCATATATGCGAAGGAATCCATAAACAAAATAAAGAATAATTCATTAAAATTTAATAGTGTCCTATTAAACTTGTTTTATTTTTGTGTATTAATGTGTGTATTATGTTTTAAAAACAAATTTATAAAAAAGCAATAGTAATCAACTGCAAAAAAACAAATGCCGTCAAATAGTCAGAAAAAAATATATTTTCACCATGTTTTTAGGAATAAAATTGTATTTAAACAAGTAGAATGATTCATAAACAAAGATATAAATTGTAAATAATGTTTGGTGAAAGTAAATGCTGAAATGAAGATTTCTAACTCAAAACACAGATGTATTCAAACTTAAAATCTAGACACAAATTGCAATAAAATGTCTATTTTGCATGTTTTCTTTGTCAGAAAGAAGACAAATTATGGAAGTAAATAACAATGGTTTTGCCTGTAATGTCCTGCCTTAAAGTTTCAAATCGTTTCAAAACAAACTACTACTATATAATCATACTTTCAGGGCTTAAAACTCCAAAAAGACTTGATTTCGGCCACACTGAATTCGGTCAGTTCCCGTCCCATAATGCACAGTCAACTCGCACTCCTCAGGACGCAAAGTCTCAGGGCCGTCAGGTTAACGACTAACACCCTAGATCCCTCACACTCATTAAGATCGGGGACTTACGGAGAGCCGAGGACGTCCGGGGCCGCATCTTAACTGACGTACAGATTACGGCTCATTAAACAGCTCAGAGAGAGAGACACTAGCACAGGACGGACAGAAGGACGCTGGTCTCTGTTTAAATACATTAATTTAGCCAACATGATTAAAGTCCTGTTCTGAATGGAGACTGACGGACGCTGGCACACACTTCAACACAGTGGTCCAGTCTCATTTGTGCTACAATACTCATGTAAAAATAATCCTCAACAATAGCAAACCAATTTATTTCTGCTAACACTTTATGTATAATGCATTATATAAGGTATGTTATAATCTTTTTTCTGCAGTGAACGTGATCATTTGTGATCATGTGATGAAGGTCATCAATTTTTGCTCAGCATTGATTAGTCAAAGAAACCCATGCGGTTTGTTCCTCTGAGCCAATCATGGATGATTGTTGATGATATGTTTAATGCACCGCTATCTGGAGAAGATTTTGGATCAGTGTGGCAGGAGATATCCAGCATGACAGAAACATAAACCAGGCGATGCACAAACTGTTTAATTCTCCTCTTGGCTGAATAGGACAATAACCTGTTGTGGAGACTTACATTTTTGGCACCAGTCCTCAAACAGGTTTTCTTACCTAAACCCTCAGACTCAAACAGATACGTCTCATCCACTCCTATATGACGACACCAGGACAGAAAATTGGCAGTGTTGTCCTGGGCGAAAAACGATCCAGGGGAGGCGTTTTTCTTGAAGTGGATTTTCTTCGAGGGAAGCTGTTGTTAAAACAGAGACGGGAGTTACAACCAAACAGGCCTGCGGTTATGAGAGCTGCACTGCCAGACAGTTTCACATGTTCCTCACACACCTGTGCATCTGAATCCTGTGGGATTTTACTCTGAAGAACTCCAACCAGACGACACAGTTTGACGCCGTTGTCCAGCTCCTCCATGAAGAGTTTCGAGCTTTCACCTCCTCATCTGTAAAAACAGAGATCTGTGTTTCCATGTTGTTGATTTTACTCACCTATGTGATGTCCTTCAAAACCCGTACGACTTTCGTTCATCTTCGAAACAGAAAATTTGAACTAAACTGCTCAATTAATTTGGATTAGTTTCTCTTTTTGAAGCGTCAAACTGGTAGTTGCATCAGACGGTCAATGGACGGACAGAAATCTCTCAGATTTCATTAAAAT
Source organism: Hybognathus amarus (assembly GCA_030378365.1). Classification (NCBI taxonomy): domain Eukaryota; kingdom Metazoa; phylum Chordata; class Actinopteri; order Cypriniformes; family Leuciscidae; genus Hybognathus; species Hybognathus amarus. Next base: position 520,796 of record JAQIUQ010001637.1, on the reverse strand, counting down.
ATCTTAATTTGTGTTTCGAAGATAAAAAAAAAAGTCTTACAGGTTTGACATCTGATTAATTTGCGTAAATTACAGAATTATCAGAGTTTTTGGGTGAACAAGCCCTCAAAGGCCTCAATATACGCAAGTATAAACACTTGAGCTGCTTTATAGAAGAAGCTGAAGTTGTAATTCTAATCAAGAGACACAGACACTGTTTTTCATGTTCAATAATGCAAAGCTGCTGCTTCAAAGCAATACATTGTATAAATGTTGCTATATAAATAAACGTAACATAACTTGACATCCACATCACTATGATCAGATGCTTTCTTAACTGCTAAAAAAGGCATTTCAAACTTCTTTTTACCCCCAAAGTGAAGAATCAAAAAGACGAAAACACCCCCCCCCAAATTTTTTTTATTAGGATACATTGGTCAATAAGCAAAATACCCTTTAATTTAATTTACATCATTATGCCATCATGTGCTGGTCAGAAATCCATTTATAACTAATTAAATTCAGACTTATGACACATTAGTCAGCATCGAGAAGGTCCATAAGCGCAGTGTGGTCACATTATAGTACTTTGTTCAAATTCCTCACTGAAAGAGGACTATGGGATTACAAGGACTTAATTTAACAAAAAGCAACAGGTTTACGGCTGAACAAGATTTCTGGGTGACACTTTCTCTTCTGGCCCACATAAAGCATGCAGACAGACAGGTAAGAGCAACACCCTCTATTATTCTAACAAAGACTGAGAGATTGAGTTCTTGTTTCGGAGGTCGTATGTCACCATAAGTCGTTTCCCACATGTCTTTACTTGATTTATGGGGCTTTAGGTTTCAGTTATTTGACAAAAGGAAAAGACGTTTAGGCTAATAAAGGCAGTAGTTCTCTAGCTGCGGTGCACCGAGAGCGAGTCACGGACGTCTTATTTTGCGTGAACAGATTTACCCAGCATGCCACTGAGCCAGATGGCGAGATCCTCCTGCATAGGGAGGAGTGTTGCTTCGTGTCACGGACAACCACTGGTCATACTGGAACACATCAGCCAAACTGGGGCCGTGACGGGGCGAACGCAGGCTGCGAAGGGCTCTGTAACGGGACATCAAACTTCTCTCCGAACCATGCCTGACACAGAAAGAGGAAAAGGCAGAAAAATCAGCAAGTGTACACAGAGAAACACACTCAACAGAGACCAAACACACACACACACACTGTCACAATGACCCCCTCACACGGATTCCACGCTCTCTCCGGAAAGAGGGCGACCCTGCTAAAATCAGGACAGTTTTGCAAACACTCATTCATCAAAGTGAAGCTAACAAGCATGACTAATCAAACTCGCACAAGGAGAGAGATTCAACACAATAACATTTAGACAAAACTAGTGATGCATAGAATTTTTTGAACAAAAAATAATAATAAAAATAAAATAAAATAAAAACTGTTTTAAAGGGCTGACTTTTTCTGACTTTGCTTTTCTCCGAGTGCATTTTACTGTCATTATTGATGTTTCCGTTGTAGCTATTCCTATTGCCAATTTTGGGATATTGCATAAAAACAAACTGCCGGATGGAATGTCAAGATATTCATAATGGAAACACATTTACCAAATAAATCCCTTGAATGCGCATAACAAAAAAAAAAAATAATAATAAAATTACAATAACTGGAAACTACAAGGCCTAACTGGACTAATCAGCAGATCAATTCCATTTCACAGCATCTTAAAGGAGTAGTCAACTTTAAAAAGAACACTTTTGCTGATAATTTACTCACCCACTGTCATCCAAGATGTCCATGTCTTTCTTTCTTCAGTCGAAAAGAAATTTAAGGTTTTTGATGAAAACATTGCAGGATTTTCTCCATATAATGGACTTCAATGGGGTCCAAACAGTTCAAGGTCCAAAAGACTTTCAGTGCAACTGTTCAAAGGGCATTAAACGATTCCCAGACGATGAATAAGGGTCTTACCTAGAGCGAAACAATCGCTCATTTAATAAATAAATAACAAAGTTTAACGTTTTATAAGCTCAAATGGTCACCTTGCTCTGTGATGCGCGTTGTGACTCTCTCTGGTTCGAACTCGTTCATCGAAATGAACAAATCTTTTCCAGAGTCTAACTCGCTTCACTTTAGTTCGCTGGATGAACCAAATGACACGAAAGATTTGTTCATTTTGATAAGCGAGTTCTGAAAACAAATCTTTTTTCATGTCATTTGGTTCATTCACTGAAAGTGTCTTTTGGACCTTGAACCATTTGCAACCCATTGAAGTCCATTATATGCAGAAAATCCTGCGAATGTTTTCATCAAAAACCTTAATTTCTTTGGACATCTTGGATGACATGGGTGGGGAGTAAATTATCAGCAAAAGTTTTTTAAGAGTGAACTACTCCTTTAAGCATTTTAAGAAACACTGAACTTTGAGTATGAGCAATACTAGTAGTAAGCTGATGCTTTAGCAAATAACCACTAACAATCAAATTTCTGTCTCACATTCATGTGGCCCCTTAAGAGACTGAGGCGAAACATCTGTTTGAGAAACAAACACGCACACACACTGTATCATTCACCAATAATCTGGACCGAGCAGCAGATCTTTAAAAGTAGCCTGAATCACACCTCTGTGCTGGAAGTGACTACAAAACGAAAGCACATAAAAAAATAAATAAATAAATAAACACACACACAAGCATGCTACTCCAAAGAAAAGTCCCATAACCTCACTGCTACTTTTAATGAGCGTGAATCCTGCTGTTCCCACACACATGCATCAAACTCCCAGGAGGAAGAGGGAGCGAGAGCTTCAGGCTCCTACTAACACACATATGGAGCCTTTCTTCTGCTCAAGCACAAAGCCGGACTAATTAAAGTGTTTGCATGTCGAGTTGTTCTGTTCAGTATTACATAAAACACACAAGATTATAATTCCACAGCAGATTAATGGTCAGTCTAAATCTGTTAAAGCTTTTATCCTAACTGTTAAGGTGGGTAAAACTGAGAAAACTTATCCCAAATTTGTTGAAACTGTACATGTATACCAATACATAATTAAAATATAAGTACTCCTACAAAAGAAAGTATACAAATCGAGTGTCTGTAGTCCTCTTAGGGCTGCTAACTCAATGCAAACACCCAGTCTGTCTGGCAACAGTTCTCACATGCACAGTCTCAAATGCATACCGGCATTACATAATGTGGTCAGTTCACACATGAAATCAGGATGTAATATCAGATGCACACATGCTGAATTACCCATCAGTTCTGATTCAGGAGGGATGGTGTAAATCAAACAATACAAATCAGTTTGGAAAGCAAAAATATCAAATTATCTGAAAAAATGATAAATTTAATCTATGAGCCTGAAACACATAAAAACTGTGTGTGGAGGTGGCAGGATCTTGTCACAACCTTTTAAAAAAGCATGCAAAAGCACATAAATTAAATATAAAAGGGCATAAAATTTGTACCTGAAAACGTAGCCTAAACCGCCATCATTAGTTACGAGCAAGATTTCACGTCCACATTCTGAAAGAGAGAGATAAAAACAAACAGTTATTTCGTGTAAGCAAAAACACACACTTCAGTTTACTTGTTTTAAACTCTGTTGGACAATCATCAAAAGCAGCTTATTGTTAAAATATGTTTTAATACCCCCTAATTAAAATAAATAAATAAATCAAATAAGAATGAGGATAAACCTAATCGACTGTGACCAAATACCAGAGAGAAAAGACGTAGAGACAGCAAGATTAAGACAGTTCAGTCAACATAAGCACAGCTGAGGAAACAAAGCAAATGCCTCCTTTCACTAAACACACACACACGCTGTCAGTGACAAGCTCATGTGAGTCCTAAAACCTCCATCAGGACCACAGAGACGCGCGCTCACCTGAGAAACACTCAGAAGAATACTAGTGCAGAAAGTCTACCTGACCTGACACACCTGAACACAGTCGACCCTCCTACACACACTCCTTCAACAACTCACTGACAGAGGATATGAGCACGGGCAAGAGAGAGAGAGAGAGATTGACTAACTGAAAGTCGCTCTAGCAAACCCCCATCCAATCACCAGCCAAGCATTTACAATGGCCCTACTGTTACAACCCCCCGATCAAACACACACAGTCCAAGGTTTGATTGCTCTGGGAAGTGCACAGTCCTTCACAACACACTCCTCCATGACAGCACACTAGAGAATCTGAACATTTTTTGAAGGGCACCAAGAGAACAAACACTCGCTTTCTCTCTTCGGCCAGACATAAGATCCACAGAGAGCGAGCGTTAATCACCATAGGAACAGCACGAGCGCTTCAATCCAGTCTGTCTTCTGTGCACTTCAAGCCCACAAAATGTCATGCAGTGGAGGAGATGAGACACACACACACACAACAAAATTGATGGCTGAGGTTTATGAAGTGGGTGGCGAGTGTGTGGCTCCCGGTCTTCCGGGCCACATTCCTCTGTCAGAGCACAACGGCCGGTGGAAAGAGTCCGTCACTAACGGTCACACGTCTGTGTTTATTTACAACAGAACGTGTTTCCAAACGCCGTCTTTAAAAGGAGAAGGGCTGTTCCTCCTCCCTGAAATTAAAAAAATCTGTCATTATTTACTCACTCTCATGTTGTTGTTCCAAAACATGCAATTATCTTTTCTCTGAAAAGCAGATATTTAGCAGATTCAGTAAAAGTAGATGCTGACTAAAAAGCTGCCCGACTTCAAAGTGTCATTACGAATGATGAAGATTCCGAAAATGTTTCAGGCAGAACATTTAGAACACTTCAACTGAAAAGTGATTCTTTTGTCTTTAATGTTCCATAGAAGATCAAAAGAAAACGTTTGAAACCGCATAGATGACAGGATTCTGATTTTTTACTGCTTTTTTAAGACGACTAATTGAAGTTTCAGCCCAAATCTCATATTTCCTGTTCTGAAAACAAATATAAAATTTTACAATTTGACAAACGAATGTCAAACTTCTAATAGAACAAAAAAAGGTATCAGAGAAATATCAATGAATTGTGAGTAGAGGTGTAACAATATATCATGCCACAATATATCCGCAATACAAAAATGCAACAATACTTATCGTGGATAGTGACGATATGTAGAGTGGACAGTTCACCAAAATAAAAATAACTGTGTGAGAACATTTTTAATTTTCAGAGTTTCAGTATTAAAAACTACTACATGATAATGTAACAGGGTAGATATTGGTGTGCCTGATAATGCCAAATATCTGATGTTACCAATAAAAAGTGGCCTACATTTAATATTCCTCCAAAATAATTCTGCATATTTTCAGCTTCGGAATCATGAATATTGTTATTCTGGTGACACCATTTGTCCTTGGGTTTCCAGCACCAAGTCCAAGCATTTATTCATTTAAACCCACAATGTAATATCAAAAATAGCATTTTAATCAACAGTACATTTTTTGTTAACCTCTTATGTCTTGGAGTATCGCACAATAAAATTGTATCGTGATATGATATGTATCGTTTACACCCCTAACAATGCAAGTGTGTGAATGAACTTTTTTTTATTTTATTAAATGTATACATGAGTTTGGATTAATTATGAAATGCACTTATGTAGCATGAAAGTCCCTGGACACTTTTAAATCACTGATGAAAAGTGCACTTTCTATTAATAATTACCTTTTTTGTGCCATTTGAAACAATATTACATAAATGCTGACGGAATCCTAACTTCTGAACTTTCAGTCCAAATCACAACCAGATAAAGACATGAATAACCTCTCAGCAGATGATCTGGAGCCCAAGTATAACCGCGTGCCTAACAAAGACACACCCACAGAATAAAGACAGTGACTTTTCCGCATGAAATGAGGCTGGGCGGAACACGTCTGTAATCCCCACTATAATGGACGTCTGCGTGAGTTTCAGTCGATTTGTTGCTTTAATTAAATGCAAAAGACACAAAGGAAGCAAGGGCTGGGGTGTCCACATGGTTCCTCAGGTCATCACATAATGCACGTAAGAGGATCACGCTTCAGACGCTGCTCCTCCTCCTTGACATCGTGGCACATGCATGTATGCATGCATGTGTGTTTGTTTGTATACGTGCACCAGTGGCTCGCACATGGGTCCCAAAAAAGCCGGCCATCAATCAAAGCCCCTCCCCTTCCTGCTCTTTTGTGGGTTTGGTCGTGATCTTAATTGGCCTGTCAGTTGTTTTCATAAATGGGCAGACCTCTCAACACACACACACAGACAGAATTAATGGTTTCGGAGAAGATGGGCATCCGATAAACCATGGGTCAGAAGCCCATCCCCCGTAAACCAGATTAAAGCCCCTCTTATACACCTGTCACCAGATCAGTGCTGAAACACACACTTCTGCTGAATAATAAAATAAGGGTCAGGATGTGTGTACTTTTGCCACAATTGAAACACTGAGACAGTGCAGGTGGGCAGTAAGACAAATTCAGCATATTCAGCAAGAGACACAGGCCATGTCTTGAAATCTAATGCTATGGAAGCTTGTTTCCACCACAGAATAAAAAATTAAAAAGGTAATGTCACTTTTTTCTCTCACAATTCTGATTTTTTTCTCACAATTGTGAATTTACATATTGCAATTCTTACTTTTTATCTCAGAATTGCATGACATAAAAGTCGCAATTGCGTGTTAAAGTCAGAAGTCGATGAGAAATAAACTCGCAATTCGGACTTTTTTCCTCAGAATTATGTTTTATCTTGCAATTCAGACTTTATAACGTGCAATTGTCAAGTTTATATCTCACAATACTGATAAATAAAGTCAGAATTGCGAGATGTAAACCCTTTATTAGATAAAAAGTCACACTTATCTTTTAAATTAAAATGCCGAAGCAAGCTTCCATTGTCTCAAGACACAGGTGATGCCCAAAAAAAATGTTTAAATATACTTACAATTACCCATAATTCTGTTAAATTCGGCATATCACTAGGTTTTGAGATGCAACCATTTAGTTGCCAAGAACTGGGTCAAATACTTGACACAACAGGCTTTAGAGAATCATCAGTGTAATCCCTGTTGAAAAGAAGGAGGAAAACTACTTTCTCATGCTTCTACAATTACAAAACAAAGCAGCATTTGACCAAAACGAAGCTGACTGCCTGAGCAACACAACTCAACCATAACAATGACAATGATTCAGAAATAAAATATCCACAAAATCTAAAACATAAAACTCTCTCAGGCTGCAGTTTCCCAAAATGAGTTTAAGAAACCATTGGAGCCAATGGTTCGTATAACAGTTCAGGCTTATGATGCTTTTGGGAAACACAGCCCACCCCATACTTAGTAGTAGTATTGACTATATTTATTAATGGCTAATGCTGATGATGTTATTTTGAGAGCAGGGTAGCTGATGACTAATATTAAAATGGACAAAATATCAGACTAATATATGAGTTTATTATTTAGTACAGGCAGCTCTCTAAAGAAATTCGATTAACAAGGAAACAGGCACTTGAAAACAATGCTGATGCTCTATGACACATAATGCAAACAGAAGCTAATGTTCATGGTAATACAACGACACATGTATAAGACACTAACAATTAACCAGAGGGTTTGCTGCACCCCGATCCCACTTAATCATCTGCTGCCACCGGGTCATTAATAAACGGCAGTAATCCAAGAATCATAACAATGACCAGCATTGCACTGCAGAGATCATGGGAAATTAATCCCAGCATTCATTTACTTCAGGATTCCCCCTTCGCCCTCCTCTCGAGCTCAGGAACCCCCTGATGCCACATGTATCAGGCAGATGGCTGGTAAAATTGCAGGAAATGGGGTGTTTTTAACGTGTGAATTAACACGTTAATTATCTCAGAATTGCAAGATAATTTTTCATGGAAAAAGGTTTTTGCTCTGTTTGTCTGAATTAATGAGTTAATTCTATTAGAATTATGCTATATGTTTTTCTTGAAAAACATTTTTTCCACTGTTTTTATGAATTAAAGAGTTACTCACACATTTTGAGATAATCAAGTCATTAATTCATAAAAACAGACAAAACTTTTTTCCATGAAAAATCTCGTAATTCTGAGATAATTAACCCGTTAATTCAGAAAAACAGAATAGATTTTGTTTCCTCGAAGTGAATGCAATACGCTTCCGTATTTAGTAACCCTGGAGCGATATGGGTTACTTTTATGATGGATGGATGCATAAAAGATCATTATAGCCTAAAGCTTGGAAGAGACAGATTTTTATAAAATATAACTCCGATTGTGTTCGGCTAGAGAATAAAGTCACCTCAGATGGCTTGAGGGTGAGTAAATTGTGGGAATAATTTTCATTTTGGGTGAACTAAGCCGTTTAATATTATAGTGATAATAGCCCAAGTATTATCCATTGATATGGTTTTTAACTTCCAAATATCAGTTGCTGCTCGTCTCCTCCATAAATAAAGTTATTCACAAAAGAATAATTCAGCTTCCTGAAATGTTTTTCTGGTACATTCAATCTGTTAACAGCACTTTCAGCATGTAGCCGAGAAAGTCTTTGGTGATAACGGAGATCCCTGCCAGAGCTCAGAGGACATGCTGAAATCTTTATGGCTGTAGTTCCCTTTAGGAACACCTGCAGTTTTCCACTCCTCTGTGTATATCAACACACATCTCTAAGAACAGAGAGTATAATACTGAGATGAGCATCATAATGAGCCATTTTAATGACACTGAATATGGGGCCGTGTTTAACATGTTTGGGCAATTTCACTGTCCCTGTAGAAACATGTCTGTCACTCCCCACTGACATATACAGAGACACATCATTTTAAATCATAATAAACTCAAACCATAAAGATGTGAGCTTAATCTCAAATATGCGAGTTGTATTTTTAAATGGTATTCATTACGCACTTTCCATGAAAAAGTCATGTAACTTCCTTCAAACCTCCTCTCAGAGTAAAAGCCAAACATAAACAACAGAGACTGTCTTTTATCACTTAACCCTTAATCACTGTTAGGGGTAAAAATGACCCCACTGGACTTTTCCTTGATTTTTTAAAAATGTTCCCTTCATCTCAGGGACATGAAACTCTGTGACTTTTCCTACATAATCCATCTAAACATGCACAAAAAACTGGGCTTGATTTGGTTGTTCTAAAGGTGTGTAAAAAATTTTACCATTTAAGCTGTTTGGGTAAAATGACCCCACATTGGAAATGAATGGGGAAATGAAAAAACTGGCTTTTTTTCATTCTGATTGTCAAAAAAATAAACGTAAATCCATTATAAATCTGAAATGTTCCACATATAAACAAAGGTCTGGTCCTAGAGCATAAATAGAAAGTAGAACAAACTTTCGATCTCATACACACACACAACCACACACGCACAAACACACACATGTCATGACTGCAACAGAGAGCATTTTTACAGAAATTGGCAAATAAAACAAACAAAACTGGCATAAATCTAAGAAACATTACATTTAAATCAAGGTTTGGTCCAAGCATGAACACAAAGTGGAATGAGATTTCTATCTCTCACACACACACAGCCACACACACACAAACACACACATGTATGCATCCTGTTCATTACAGTTTATTAGTGCAGTTGTTTTGTATTATATTGGTTTATTTACTTGGTTTATTAAATTTATTTTGTTCTAAAATCTCTTGTTCTATAAAAATAATAATTGTTCATAAATAATTTTCTAAAATGAAGTGTGTGAATACAGTTATGTCATAGTGCTGACTTGTGATATTTATGCAAATTTATGTATAATAATTTGCATAAACAAATAATTCAAAATATATCAGACAACAACAACAAACTCTAATTTTGACAAAAATATTTTGTGCAATTCACAAAATATATATATCATATATATCAAGTTGTGAGGAGAATTTGAAGCATCAAGAAAAATGAAGTGAAAATGAATGAGTCTCTATGGGCCCCTATTGGATAGATGTGGTCATTGCACTTTAATTCCTTAACTATAAGAGAAACTGTTTTTACGACTAACCACCAAATGGTAGTATTCTATCCCTAACACATAGAGCAATGTCCAAAAACTGTTTAGATTTAATTATCATCATAATTTAAGTGTTTTTTTTAAAAAAAAAAACATTTTTCATGTGCCAATTTATGGCCTAGTTATGTAATTGTGCAGTAAATAGGTAGAAAACTTAAAAAAAAAAAAACACAGCATAAATGATTAGTCAGTTGAGAAGTGAATTTAAAAAATGATATATAGTTTTCCATATAAAAAATGTATATTTCCTTATGCAATCACTCTTTAAAAGTCTGGGTCAAAATGACCCCAAACACCTTAAGTGTTATCCTTTTCTAACAGTGATTAAGGGTTAAGTCTGGTTTGTTGACATTTTATTTCCTTTTCTGGGGATAGTAATCTTATAAAACAAGCAAATAATCTTCAGAAAAACAAACTTCCCCCACCTCTCAACAAACTCCAGACTGTTTTCCGAGGGTATGGTTTGAAGAAAAACAACACGATTAAACTCACCAGGCGTTAAATGTGTTTTTGTTCCGTGGTCTCAGTAACCACGAAAGTTCAGTTGATTCTCTTCAGTTGACTGAGTTTGATCCACGTCTGGCTCCGCGGATGCAGGCAGGGTTGAGAGGGATTCGCGGTTCAAAACAGCCAACCAGAGCGCACATCAAAAGTCTCAATGGAAAGGGGCGGGGACATGAGAGCAGGTGGGCGGAGCTTCTTGAACGCAGTACTAAAAGGAAAATAAAGGTCCGCTATTTTATATATTTTTATCATAGACATATACACATGTATTTTTAAAACTCAAAATCAAAGTTTATTTGCATTTGCTTCAGTACAAGAATGTATAAAAATAACAATAGATAGCTAATAATATAGAAAATGTCAATGATTATTAAATAAGTAATTTAAACTTTTAAAGAAAACGATATTAAACTGACATGTAATTCTAATATTAATGATATATTCAAATTATATAAGATTTGCCTGTGCCTATGGTTGAATAAAATACGTACTGAATTATCCATCTCACTGCTTTTGTGTTTCTGTGAAAAAAAAAAAAAAAAAAACTTTGAAAAGATTCCTCTTAGGTTAGTAAATTGGACATTGGATATAAATTTGAGTCATAATCACAAGGCAGGATTAGTTTGCACAGGTGAAATCTGATTACCCCCTCTGGGTCACATTGGGGATTAAACTGGCCTCTCTCCATTTATAAAACCCCTGAAACTCAGTTACTAAAAGAACATTAGCAGGAGCTTCATGATGGAATTTTTAGACATTTAGAGAATAATACAGAATATAATACGTCTCACCAGAAGGGATGTGCTTATTTTACATTAACACACATTCATAATATTACTATTTGCAGTTTAAACATTCAGTAAATGTGTCCATTGCGCCCTCACGTGGATGGTGTACATGAAGTTGGCATGAAGTCTACATCTCCCAGAAGTCCTTGTGCGTGACGTCACGACCGCGGCAACAGGAAGTGTTCTAACTGAGCCGTTGCTGTAAAGAAGGTAAGATAGCCTTTTACATACGTTTAAAATTATTCACGGTGCTTTTAGTAAATACAACAGAGTAAAAAGTCTTTGTAGGTACAGGTCAGTGTTTATTTACACGATCTAACATTTTATTACTACAATGGTAGGTTTGTATTCCGCAGATGCTAATGCTAAGCTTCTACCAAAACATTTGACACTTAGCACTAAGTATTTCTGAAATCAAGACACATAACGTCTACGTTTAAGGCAATAATGGCAGTCAAAGAGTCTTTGATATGTAGAGTATCAGACTTTGTTCACTGTATTTATTAATGTAATCATGACAGCTAGTCAGGGCAAGTGTGTTTCTTGTGCTCTTCAGGAATGACCTGTACACTTGAGAAGGTGCTGGCCGATGCCAAATCACTGGTGGAGAGACTCCGAGATCATGATAACGCTGCTGAGATCCTGATTGAACAAACCACACTGCTGAATAAGAGAGTGGAGGCCATGAAGCAGGTATTGATGCTTGTTCTCAGTCTGCCCAATGAATGAAATCAAGACTCATCCCTAATATTTCTTTTTGTTTTAGTATCAGGATGAGATCGAGGTGTTGAACCAGGTGGCGAGACATCGGCAGCGCTCTACTCTGGTCATGGGAATCCAGCAGGAAAACCGGCAAATACGGGAACTACAGCATGAAAACAAAGGTGTGTTTGGAGGGTTTGCAACTGAAAGCTCAAGTTTTGTATCTGAAATCCTCACGTGTTTCTCGGCAGAGCTGCGCACGTCGCTGGAGGAGCATCAGTCTGCGCTGGAGCTGATCATGAGCAAATACAGAGAGCAGGTGTTTCGCCTTCTGATGACCAGCAGAAAGATGATCCTGCCATAGTCACTCAGCTCAGGAGAACAGCACACTAATGTCAGTGTAATGCTTCGCTGAGATTTACCCTGCAGTGCTGCTGGGGCTCAAATAGGCATTTATTACTGTGTTTATGTTGCAGGAGATGCAAGCGCACATTGAAAAATAAATGAAATGGCCACGGTGATGAGGAAAGCCATCGAAGGTGGATGAAGGGCGACTGTGTGAGGATGAGGAGAGAATCAGAACGTCTGCAGGTGAAAATGGAATACATATAAACAACATTAAAACTTGATTTTTACCACAGGGGGTGTGTGCATTTTGTAGCCAAACAAAAAAAAGACCACTGGCATATTTTTAAGATATTCTTTCAGTTAAAACAGTTCAAACATGCATTTTAAGTCTGGGAGCTGTGAGTTGTGACATTATGGTTTATGTGTTGATGTTGTTCTGTGCAGCTGGAGAACAGCGGTTTAGCGAGCTGTTGGGAAATCAGTCGCAGAGGCGTTTGCTGGTGCTGAAGAAGATGACGTCGTCTGACAGCACGTCTCTGTCCCCACTACTCACCAGCACAGATGTCAGTCTGAGGAAGAGCTAAAGGCCAACAGAGACTCCGTTTTACAACCCATCATTCAGACAGAGCCGCCCTACAAATCCCACAATCCTCTATTACGGGGTCATGATGACCTCACACGGCTGTGGAGGAGCTTGTGGCATCTGGGATTCGATTGCAGTTTCCCATCTCTCCAATATCATGTCATCACCAGGCTGGAAAAGTGCAATGACCAAATTGACTGATTCAGCCATATGAATGACCTATAGGCAGATTGTGAACGATCATTCTTACCTGAAACCACGGGACTTTGTAAAGGAAATGTCACAATGCACCATTTTATTGAAAAGCTCGTGTTTGTAACAGTGTTTTATTTGAGTATGAGTGGAAGTATCATTGAAAGTGATTAAAACCGTTTCAAATGAATGAACAGTGGCTGTTTGATTGGCTGATTTCATTCAGGATTCAGAAATGTGGTGTATTTAAATATAGAAGTGCATGTTATTTCAAAGAAAATATAATAACTTGTCCCACCTTTGAAATGAATGTGCTTTTCAGCTGCAAACCAGAGGTTATTATTATTGAATAAATCCTAAAAATAGTTGTTAATTGAAATAAAGCTGAAATAAAATATAAATATTAGTTGAAAAACAAACTAAATGATTAGAAATGTTGCCTTGCCAAAATAATAGTAATAAAACTGAAACACTGATAACTCTTCTTTTTCACAATCCTACTAATTCCAGATGGTTAAACCCAACTCCTGCTTGATGTTTGTCTGATTTACTATCTTGTTTCACTCACAATTGTGACATTATACAGAAAATTCTATTTTATTTTGACTTTAAAGCAGTGAGATCAGTTCAGTGTTATTAAATAAGCCAATAAAGCATTAATTATTCAACATTATTATTTCAGCCAGAACATTTCTCATTGTACTGCGTATTACGTGTTCAGTCTACAGGCGAGTCGAGTTTGTTTGCAAAGTGACATTGCCAATTACTCACACAAAAGAAAACCTTTTCCGTTTTCAGTCGTGTAAACGTGCTGTAAATAAGAATAACTATAATAGTATCTCAATATACTATGTTTCTAATCTGTCTAGGAATTGAAAACAATATTATTTTGGTATTATGGCACAAATAACAACTTTATTAAACATTTAATTATTAGACACTTTTATACAAAACAGAAATACACTGCACTTAAAAACAGTTTCAACATGTAAAGTCTTCAGTGCACGCTGTAGAAAAAGTCAGTTTGCTTCTGTGAGAGACACAAAGACCACATGAAGAAATCCCTGAGGATACCAGAAATATATGCCACAGTATTGCATAATTACCCATCATACAGAGCTGGAGTCTGTTAGAGAGAGTCCATAAGAGCTACATATTCAGTTATAAAGCACATATGAAAAGCATCTGAAAGTACATACACTTCTAAACTCTTACACTCAAAATAAATTTGTACTTAAAATCCTAATTTTCGAGTGCAGGAGACACATTACCACAGGAACTCGGTCAAAATAAACTCATCATCAGCTCCACACCTCTGCGGGATCAGCAGGGACTTAGACACAGAAAACACACACAAATATCAGTGGTTGCTATTGAATACCTGTTCATTCCGTCGGCAATCATACATACATTTTATTGGTGAACATTTGCATGTCTTTTAAAAACCCTTACTCGTTCGGACAGGCACGTTGTGCTGAGACCCTATGATAAGTAGACACAATAAAAAATATTTATTTAAAAATCTCCACCGGATAGGACTGAGTTTGATGTTTCCTCTAAGCTGCTAAAATGCATCTAAAATCAGGCTGTGGCAGCTGCTGTATATAGAGGTTAACATGACTACACCTGGTCAGAGACAGCAACGGGATCAAACACAGCGCTTAGTGCTTCATGTGCGAGTTTCTCCACAGGTTCGAATCGTCAGGCTCTTAAAATCGAGCACAATCCTAATGTAACGCTTCTCCACCAGTTCTACAGTCAAAGGTCAAGGGTTAAAGCAGGAGAGGTGTGGTTTCGCCGGCGTTGTCTGCGCGCGGCGCGTGAGCTGCCGAATGCGTGCCAGGACTCGAGTGGACAGAGATGGCTTGTGGTGGCTGGGATCCAGAACGTTGGTTTTCCGGCGCTCTCGTTCTTGCTTCCACATTAAGTACGGGCTCGGCGGGAAGCGCGCGTGACTTCTCCCGATACAGCTGAATGACGATTCCCGAAACGCCCAGAACGACCCACACGGTGATCAGGATGAAATCTGGAGAAATATCAATCAATTTACATTTATTTTGTATAGCTCTTTTCACAATACACATCGATTTTGGTAACACTTTACTTGAAGGGGTGTGTATACGACTGACATGACACCTTCATAACCATGACATGACAGACACACACATATATATATTTATATATTTATATACACATATATATATATATATATATATTTTTTTTTTTTTTCTTAGTTTTTAGAAATGTTTCACTCCCTTAACTGTTGTGTTACAAACACAAACACATCAGCGTTAACCATTTAAGGTAAAAAGCTGTGTTATAAATGTACAATATATTTTAAATGACATCCATCAGTATGTTTGTGTGACCTACCAATATCCTGCAGCGGGACCGAGATGACGCTCGGCTGAAGTTGTTGCTTGAGGAAGCGTTTCAGGACGTCCAGCGTGATGTAGGACAGACTGGTGTAGGTGTAGGCGTTGACGGACAGGACCACCGCATACGCACCAACCACTCCACATGTAACTATATTGCCCTAAAACACACAGATAAACATGTTGTTTAGGTGTCGAATGTGAATTCTTAAATATCATAAATATATATATACACACTAGTGGTCAAAGGTTTTTTAAAACATTTATTTGATAAAACAGTAAATGATAAAAACAGTAATATTGTGAAATATTATTAGAATGTAAATCTAAAGTTTTCTATGTGAATATATAATAAAGTGTAATTTATTCCTGTGATCAAAGCTGAATTTATCATCATTACTCCAGTCTTTATAGTCACACGATCCTTCACAAATCACTCTAATATGATGATCTGGTGATCAAGATATCATTTATTATTGGAATAGAAAACAGTTACTTTAAATTGTAATATTTCAAAAAATTTTACTGTATCTTTGATTAAATAAATGCAGGGTGAGTACAAGAAACCTCACCTCTCTGGGCCACCTGATGAAGAACAGAGGAACTACCACCATTATGCAAGCAAACACCACCCAGAACACAGCATCGTTATGGAATATAGGAAGATCACCTGAAAAAAGAGATAAAAATTAAACAAATCTTGAACATTATTGGAAACACATTTACATTGACGTTGCTGCAGGAGAACCCACGACTTGAGTTATCATAAACATGAGACATGCTTGCATTGTTTAGTCAGTATGGAATTTAATCGCCCCATCTTTTATCTAAATGCATGTTAGAGCAACTCCTCCAAGCTTAAGAAGGAAATATCAGTCACTACTAGTGTTTCATTGCTTGTGTTTCCATTTCATTGCATTAACCGTGGCTTGCCCTGTCAGATCTACGAGCCGTTCAAACACATTTAATACATGATTTAATACATTTTCTGCTATAATACTTTTGTTTGAAACTCACTTGAGTATTTGCATTTTGTTGTGCTAGCATAAATATGCTTTTTTTGGACATTAAATGTATTAAATGGCAGCAGGTTTATTCCCAATAACATTTCTGTTAAATGAAATAAAGCTTAAATATAATAAAAGTATAAATATTAGTTGAAAAACTTAAACTAAATGAAAATTAGACGTGTTACCTGAGCAATACACTGAAATAAGAAGCACTACTTTTTTTAACTGAAAGTAAATAAAAACTAAAACTGAATATATATATATATATATATATATATATATATATATATATAATCTAATAAAATGACAAAAGCAAAAATTAACTTGAAAGCAAAAATGTAAAAATAGAAGCTCATTCAAAATATGAATAAAACTAAGATAAAAACTAAAATAACGGAATAATGTTTTAATGAGGTATAAATATAACATAATTACTATTTCCAGATAACTGAATGTACATGTTTAGTCTGATTTTGTTTTACTTTATAATGATGGGAAAGTTTTAAAATCTAATGTTTATATTTTTATAGATATTTATTTATATTCTATTATTTATTTGTACATATTTGTTTATAGATATATTCCTCAGTGTTCAGACTGTTTGGAGGATGTAATAACTTAATTTAATCAAAGTGAGATTAATCGATTATCAAAATAATTGTCTGTTTGCGTTCCGCATTTTACGCAAGACTATAAAGAGATTATTCTGAATAAAAGATGAAGGTTTTGAACATGATTTCTTACCAAGTGGAGTGAAAAAGGCAATAGAGGAGATGAGAAAGCCAAGTATGAGTCCGACCACCAACACGCAGGCCATGACCGAAGCCGAACCGCCACCAGCTCATCACCAGGGCCACGCCCCCGACCACGCCCATCAGCGCTGTCAGAGCCAATCGGACTGAGGAGAGACGATCAGGGTCAAACAAGCCATTTAAAGGGATAGTTCACCCAAAAACGAGAATCAGCCCATACTCGCCCTGAAGCCAGCCTAGTTGTAACTGGCATTCTTCTTTACAAATAGTAAATAAATAAATATAAAAGCTTAATAATGGGAGAGAATGGCTATATTTTTGGAAGATTCAGGACATTTTTTAATAGAACTCCACCGACTGCATTCGTCTGAAAGAAGAATGTCATATACACCTAGGATGACTCACCAAAAACTAATTTAATTTTTATTTATTTCCCCAGAAAACAAGACTTAGTATCATTTTAATACTTTAGCAAATGCGTCTTGTTTTAAGAAATGTTTGATATTTGGACTGGAAACAAGACAAAAACACTAAGTAAGAAAAGCATTTTTGGCATTGCATTTGATAGACGGACTGGTTTTACAGCTCCAGCTGAAATCCACGGCACATGACTGATCTTCAGAGAGTTACGACAGAACAATAACCTCAATCCTCTGCAACGCGAGCTCGTGACGCATAATGACACTCGCTGCCGGCTAAACCAGTTAGTGTAGCCAGTTTCAGTTATATTACACACAAAAAACACAACTTCTGTGTCACAAATCAGTTCACCGCAAATCATCCAGAATGATATGAAACTCTGAAAATGAGCTAAAATACGTACAGATCTTAAGAGATGATCAGAAAGCTAATGCTAAACGTTCAGGCGCTGGCGGTTTTGATCTAATTCTACAGTGACTCGGTACGTTGTGTGTAACGACTCACTGTCGATCTGCAGCGTTGTGGTTCTGGTGATCAGGATGAAGAAGAGAAACGCCATAAACACCGAAGCCCATGCAGAACAGCTCTGAAAAAACACAGAAATTAACATTTTACTGGTAACATCAGGTGTGTTTACTTTAAATCATTCATTTTCATCAATTTCAATCAGTTTTTATTTTCGTATCACTGAGATATTGTTACAGTTTTTTTTTTATTAATTGTTTTTATTTTTAAAAACAACTATTTCTTACATTTAAAAAAAATGTGTTTTATAACGAAGCTACTCTGGTATATCCTATTGGTATAAGATCAGATTAGAAACCTTATCGTATTATTTAGCTTCACGTAACAAAGCACTAAAAGTTACATTAAAGTCTTAAAAACCAGCCATTTATTTTTTAATGGAGAGAGTGTTGAAATGGTAATAAAACACTGAATGGACCGTTTGTTGTGCAAGAAGCCTTGACTAACATTTCAAGTGGTGAAATGACGCATCTTGTGACCCATTTGAAAACATGCTATCCACTTCAGTGTTCAGTATAATACTATACATCAGTAAGTATAATATCTGACTCTTCAAAATATGCGGCAAAGACTTTCCCAGACCTAAAATACTTGGGGTCTCTCTAGTAGATCCACAGATATTAATAGCAGTAACATTGGTGTGTTTCTAAATAAAGAAAGAAAAACATCACTTACCGCATTTGAAGAAGCGATGGCCCACAAAACACACAAACAGCCCAGCCAAACCCATCAAAGTGAAAAACACTTTAGTGGAAACTCTCCCTGCCAAAAGGAGAGATCAGTATTATTGAGATTACATCACAACGAAACGCACATTTAGAAACAACTCGAGATAAGTATACATTGCATTCTCAAACATTCAATAGACCTATATAAAAAACAATAAATGAATAAAAACTCAAACCATAAACCTGTCACAGAAACTATTAACATGTAGCTGAAGCAGCTGACCTCACTAGTTAAAGTCCCCCTGTGGTGAAAATCAAGTTTTTAGTGTTGTGTATGTGTCCATGTGGTGTTTTTAATGTGCTTTATGACAAAACGTGTAAATTCATGATTGCTGAGTATTTTCAGCTTAAAACTGCAGACAGTCTCAAATACACGGTTTGAAATTGCTGGTGTTTCGACGTCACAAACGACCTTGTAACCAATCAGATCAACGTGTGATCGTCAACCAGTGGATCTCTGAGTGAGTGACTAAGTGGAGGCGGGGCTCATTTGCATATTCATAGAACCGCGCATACTGAACGGCAAGGGTGTAGAGTTACATTCAAGATATTTTATGGCATGAAGACCAAGGAAAAAACATTTCAATATGTAATTTTGGTGATCAAAGATGAGTTTTAAGTGATAAAAAAATGATTGACTACAAGGGGACTTTGAAATTCACGCAACACACAAATCTACAGCGAATCTCTGCAGGGATTGGTCGGTCCTCTTACCTAAATCGCCGCATCCGTCCAGTGAGGAGTTGAAGCTGCAGGCGTAGGTGTGAACGGGGATGTAGGATGCCGAAGTGTTCAGCGCTGGATCTCTCACAATAACAGAGAAAATCACACCCTGACCCGGCAAAGAGTTGAAGGAGAACTGCGTCCGCTCAGGAGAGGATAAAGTCACCACCTAAAAGAGTAGAATAAACCAATCAGTGTTTTACTTAACACTGATTGTAAAACTCCAAACATTTTTTACTTAAATTGTTACAATGTTGCATTCTGAAAAGTCTCTTCTGCTCACCTAGCCTGCATTTGATTGATCAAAATAAATGTTACAATTTAAAATAGCAGATTTCTATGTGAATATATAGTAAAGAGTAATTTATTCCTGTGATTTTCAGCATCATTACTCCAGTCTTCAGTGTCACATGATCCTCCAGAAATCACTCTAATATGATGATCTGAAGCTCAAGAAACATTTACGATTATCATCAGTGTTAAAACAGTTAACGAGTGTGACTGGCATGTGCATATCTGAATAAACAAACAAAACTAAAGGAAAAAACACACTAAAACAACATAAGAAAGTTGTAAGTAAGAACAGAGAGAGATTTCACACACTTTTCTGCTGTTGTCCTGCAGGGTCTGCACATTGGCCACTCTCTCATTCCGCTGATCAGGACTCTGCTCCGACAGGTCGCCTTACGGAGAAAATACTGATACACGTCATAAACCAGACGCCAACGAGAACTCGAGCCCGTGTCCACATCACACGCTGGAGGAATTGTCCCTCTGAAAAATTTTTTTGTAGCATTTATTATAAATGATTGATCTGTGCACATCTTTTTTTTTAATTCATGTGCCTCATAATCTTGAATCAGGAATAACTTCCCCTCCCTCTTGCAGCGAGGGCATGACGAGGGCGGAGCAACCTGCCACTCACATGAGATCAGCCTATAGGAGGATCTTTGTTGACATCATTGTACGCATGCGCGAGTCGTTGGGTGGCAAGAAAACAATAGAATGACCGAACTGTAAAGACCCGACAAGCACTTTCAAGAGAGTTAGCAGGCAAAATCCACAATATATAAGCACTTTTATATCTGACGACCGGAGGAGGTTTGGAGAGAAGCTCAAAATTTGTATTGGTGACAAAATTGAAGTTATTCAATGTAATTTGGGATGTCAAAAAAACGTCTCGCCCGTGTCTTGGCCACTATAATCTACTGGAGAGACATTTATTCTTATTTAGGACCCTTCACTCATGAAATATTAAAGGCTTTCAAAAGCCTGGAGGGCTATGATTATTTTGTTTCTCGAAAAGTTGGGCCGATCTTTTCTGCCAAACAGAAAGCAGTGATAATGCTAAAAGCATCATGATTTTTGCTTAAACATACACGCCACTTCCAAATCAAGTGGCATGTTATCTTTATGCATTTTGCGCTATGCGTGTATGTCTATGCCGTTAAATGAAGCAAAACGAAGCAAAATGTAGATCTACATCTGGTGAGCGATATTTTTTCCTAGGATGGTAGGGGAAGACTCATAAATGCTATTAACCACAGTGACGGGTAGGTTTAGGTACGGGGTTGGGGTGGCTCATATATTTATATATACTGTAACAAGTCAATGGCGTTCATAAACATGCTGAAAAGCTATTATGCGTGTTGGAAATACGAATTGGCATGTTATACATGCGCCATTTCATGAGATTAGACTGTTAAAGCAGAGGTTAGACCAGGCCAAGCAAAGTCACAGCGTGATTCGCAATTCGCATCTCCCGTGATCGCAGAACGGAGAAATAATCACTGCTCACTGCAAAGCTGGGTAAGTCTACATTGATCAATGTTCTTATTTATTTAAAATGAAAAACTTTTTATCAAGCCCCCAACAAGCCATACAATCAGACCACACAGCAATAGTGAACCATCCTCTTCTCTAAATCCTCCTCCAACAAGTGCAAAACAATCAAATTACAGGTATCTAGCGGTGTTTCTTGCCACACGATTCCCATGATGCAACGCGACAAACGTAAACAATGACATCACAAAAGATCCTCCTATTGGCAAACCACAGCCATCCACTAAATTCCCCACAGACACAATCAAGCCCCACCACATCTGTTCTTCTTCCAGAGGCCGTTTAACTTGGATATCGGCACAATAGACTAACGCAACTTCAGTTTCATGTGTTTGTGTTGCATATCACAGAAGTTTGATGATTTTATTAGCAATTTGTATGTTTCCTGTGTGGCCTATACTGTCTCCCTTTTCTTTTTTTTGTAGCATTTTTCAACTAACTGGAATAGTTGAACAGAGGGTTTCATGACCCTTTATATTGCCCTGATAAGTTCACCTTAATTGGCTTTATGCACAGCTGCACTACTTCCTGAACTTCAGCCAGCTCCTTGTTTCCTGTCTGCCATTATTGGCCAAATTCAGGTGTGCCGTGTCACTTCTGACCGGAAAGGCCCAGGACGTGACTCATAAAGGAAGACCATCAGAGGGTTAAATTTCTCTCACCTTTCATATCCGATGTTAGCAGGTGCAAAGGTAATCGTGGTCTCAAACAAGTTGTATAAAAGGTAGATGTTTGGATCATTATCCAGTGCAAATTCCAGATTACACGCTCCTGGAACGGGATCTGCACGCAAGAAGAACATTGCACTCACACAAACAATGAATATTCTCTGTTCCAGTCATTAGTCTGTTAATGAGAGCACGCAGGTAAAGTGTTAGTTCTCTAACCAGTGCTGGTGTATGGCAGAATCACACCAACTCCAGCTGTGCTGCTCCCGTCGGGTGTCTTTAGGAACCAGGAGAGAGTGGTCTGGCTCGGGATCAGGGTGGACAACAGTCCAGCATCCACTGCTGTGACCGAAAAACCATAAAGAGGGAACTGACAAATACAAAAACACACACATATAAATATGCACTCTATATATGGAAGTAACATTGGTTCTTAACAGCATTTCATGTTGTCTTTAACTATGTGTCTGATCTTGTGTTCAGTGCACTACAGCTGCGTGACTGCTGACATTATGAATAGAATGCATGGAGGGGTGTGTGTGTGTGTGTGTGTGAGTTGAGATCAGAGCTTGTGATTAAACTCTCACATGATGTCTTGCTCGCTCTACCCCTTGCAACTGGGTCAGCAGTGTGTGTGTATTTCTTACTAGTGTATGTCAGTGCTGTGTGTGATAACTTACCTGTGTGTATGAGAGTGTAACATTGCTGCGTTGTGTGTGAAACTGCAGTGTTATGAAGGAAACGTCAGCAGGAATACGGGAAACCACAGCTTGAACCGTCCCGTTCACTGGGACACTCACATTCTGGAAGGTTCCCAAAGAAAACACAACACGGTCTGCAAAACACAAACAAGAACATGATTGTATCTGAATATTATAATAAACGTGCAATATTTGACCCCTGGAGCTGTTTAACCCATTTTTCTAACCATAAAAAGTATGATTTTTTATGTTAAAATTCTTTTACATATTATATATATATGTTTAAATATTTAATAAATAATAATTATTTACTATATACACATATTTTTTTATATCATATCATATATACACAGTTTCCTAATAATATATATATATATATATATATATTTAATCTAAATTAATTTCAGGGTGCAAGAAGTCTTAATACTGGGGGAAAAAACTTTAGCTTTCTATAGTTCAAGTATTAGATTGTATACACTAATATAGCTTAGGCTTATGAAATTATATATACATTAAAAAGTGATGTTTTTGGCCTCGATATAAAGAGCTCATCAGACAGAGGAGAGACGCCACTGAACGCACGCTTCAAAGAGGAAGTGGCTTGCTTTTGACAGTTTATGTGATTTGGTGTGGAAAGAAGGGTCACGGTTGCTCTGACTTCCTGCCTGACTGTGAAATCCTGCCCAGATAATCAAGCCATCTGATTTCACAATGACTACACACCTGCGGTACGTCAAAACACAGAAAACCTGAAAGCGAACTAAGAATGCTACTTTACAGAGGTCGGAAGCCACTAAACATGTTCGTTTTTCTCTAAAACTTCTCTAAATGTTCAACAAACAGTTTTAATATCCGCAATATCTTTGTTTTAAGGTCTGTAAGGTATTGAAGACGGAAATCACTTCACTGCTCTGGAAGATCCTCTCTTTCTCTTTAGGAATGTGGAAATAGTTTCTTAATGGCATCTCACAGATTGTTGCTCTGTTTCATTGTTGTGATATCATGTAGTAAGCAGGAATGAAGTTATTAAGAAGAAAAAAGGGAGAAAAGAAAATGCAACACTGCTACAGTCTTTCAGTATAATTCTACAAATGTCTTGCGTGATAAATGTGAGAACAACTTTTATATTGTTATATTTCAACTGGACTGAAGCAACTTAGCTTAACTTCATCTGTGAGTCTTAAATATGGATTTTGAAGAAGGTTTGTTTGTTCATCTCTCAATCATCATTGTATTTCACTGCATTATATTTTTACAATAAGACATATTAATGGCAGATTTTTGACGACTGATATTTATATGCATTTTATGGAAGAAGTCTGGTGTGTTACTGTTATGAAGATCTGTATTTCTTACCTTCTAGCCATATAAATATCAGCATCTGCCCCAATTTCATATTTTTGGTAGCCTAGAAATCTTGGGGCTCTGAATGAAATGTTTTTACCCCCTCCTTCTTCCTACTACTTCATACTATGAGATATAAAAGCCTGGTGCATGTAACAGAAACATAAAACACATATGCAAACTTTTTTTATATTCTGCTTAGTATTTATTTTTCTATCAATGTTGCAGATTTTTCTGCCTATTATTGCATATGTCATACTGCATGGATCACTTGCCAAATTTTTGTATACATTGTAATTATTACTTCAATTAGCTCATTGTTTCTGCCTACAATTATTACATGCGTGATTTGTATTATCTTTCAGACCTGTACATTTCTGAAATATGGACATTACTTGGACACAGTCATCTCTGATTAACAGATAGGACATGCACATTCAAACGATATACAAATAACTTAAATGTGAATTAAATTGAACATGTACACTTGGTCTTACTGTGGGGACTTACTGAGCTCTTAAAACTTCACGTAAGTTACATTCGTTTAGTCACGTTCATAAAGAAATACAGGTGTGAGACAGCTCAGAAAACAGAAAAACAAGCTTGTGTAGCATTATGTAGAATTGATAACGAGGTTAATTCACGGGAAACCAGCATTGAGTTGGTAAATAATGTATCGATCGGCTGTCTCATAATCCAACCAAATGTCATTTGTTTAATGTCCGCGTTTGTATATGCGATTATGATAAAGATGTTTAATGTTTGTTTACTCACTCTCATCCTGCGCGCGCACCGAACTGACCCACGACAAGACGAGCAAAACCAAACATTCTCTCTTCAGTGGCATTTTCACGGATCAGTCCAGTCCATAAACACGCTTTAGCAGCGATCAGACGATCGACTCATGTTGAAGCTTTCACATTCATCCTCCGGAAATGTCACTCACTACCCGTACAGCGGTACAGTGCAACAACTTTTTGAGAGAAACGAGACGTTTCGCCTGCACCCTGGCTGTAGTGTGCAATGCGCAGGCGCGACTGAATGGCATGAATCACGTGATCTCGCTTTCACCTCTGCGTCGGCGGCGGAAACGGAAAAGTAACGAGAACGCGCCAACATGGCGGACAGACTAACGCAGCTTCAGGATGCTGTTAACTCCGTAAGACTAATTTATACGTTTATTTCATGAATTATAAGTTTCAAAAGACGGCGAATATCGTCAAATCAGTATTTATTCAATAGTCTAGTTCATGAAGTCATATTATGTGGAAGAAGTCATATTAATCTACTGCAGCGTATGAAGGTTTTAGCATAGCATTCCGTTGAGAATGAATAAACAATTAAAGTTTGCACATTCATTTGTCCAGAAAGAATATAATACTTTAATTAAATTAGGTGTTATTTTAAAGTATGTTTTAATGGGTAAAGTAAATGTTATACTAGCTCAAGTGGGATTAAAATGCCATTCTTAAATTAACATTGAGTTAAATAAATGCATTCCGTCATTTATGAAAGTAATTCATACATTTTCCTGATATACAGTCTATTTTGAATATACAAAACAATATATATATTATATATATATATATATATATATTATATAATATATATAATATATATTTATTAATATATATTATTAATAAATAATAATCGTTATTTATTATTATTATTCGTTTGTGAAATGCCAAAACATTGTTTCTTTAGTGTTCTTGAGTGTTCTTGTTCTTTAAAGTCTTTTGTCATGTACTATATTGTTTATATATATATATATATATATATATATATATATATATATATATATATATATATATATATATATATATATATATAAACTTTTTTTAAAAAACATGGTAACACCTTACAATAAGGTTTAATTTGTTAACTTTATTTAATGTTATCTATCAATAACAAATATTCCTGAAGTGTTTATAAATGTTGCTTTGGCTTATTCAATTGTAATTCCAACATTTACCAATACACATTAATAAAAGCAGGAGTTGTGTCTGTACTTTAAAAATGTATTGTTAATGTTAGTTTAATTAATACATTAATTAATGTGTCATTATTTTAAAGTGTTATCAAAAACATTCACACAATATTAGCAGTAAGCAATGACGTCAACAAAATGCACATGTGTGTTGCATGCTTGCGCTGTGTGTTTGATTTATTGCTGTGATGTGTGTTTCAGCTGGCTGATCAGTTCTGCAATGCGATTGGAGTCCTGCAGCAGTGCGCACCCCCGGCCTCGTTCAACAACATACAGACCGCCATCAACAAAGACCAGCCCTCAAACCCCACAGAAGGTGCACACACACATCGAGTAACCCAGAGAGCACAGACCGGACAGTGGGGCGGGGCGACACATTTAGTCTGTTGGTTTATTATACAGCAAAATTATTGGCGTAGACGCTTGAGAGCTTGAGCATGCGCATTCCTTTATGTATGAGTTTATGAATGATCTACACACTGTTTGGCCGTACTATAGAAATCTTAAGTGGCAATTTCAGGAACGATCAATTGCATAATGTTTTGATGAACGTATGCATCAAGCTACTGTCCAAATTTATTCGTATAGGCCTCAATTTACATCATTTCAAAGCAGCTTTACAAAAAGTCAGTATTATAAGCTTTAATATTGAGCAGTTTTATTGCTAGGAGATATCATGAAATATGTTGCTGATTAATGATACACTGTTTGATATTTAGCCTAGCTATACAATTGTATTAATTTACCCTGCAGATAAGTCAGTGTTTTCAGTGGACGATGAGCATGACTGCATGAAATTACTGTGAGTGATCATTTCCAAATAGGCTGATAGACAATATTTTCAGGCTCCGTAATTTTACATCATTAGTTTATGCTTCTTCGTTTTTCCATTAGTATCAGTAAATAAACACAAACTCGGGATTTACACAAATTATGATTATTCCCTGTATTTCAGTAAAACATCGCATAAAACCGAAAGTGTGTTTGTTTGTTTTTTAAAGCAAAACCACAGTAACAAATAAGATGATAATAGGCTACCAAATAGCACACAAGCCCTGGGGCCTCATTTATAAAACTTTGCGTAGGATTTGCGTCAGAAGTGGCGTACGGATGAAACATAGGACGTGCGTACGCACAGAAATATTCGGATTTATAAAACCGTGCGCACAGCACATCCTATGCATTTTCCCTTAAAGGAGCATAACGCAAGTCTCAGAGTTTTTGCAGAACTACGCCCCCTCTGGCGATAAACGAAACT
This sequence comes from Hybognathus amarus, assembly GCA_030378365.1. Taxonomy (NCBI): domain Eukaryota; kingdom Metazoa; phylum Chordata; class Actinopteri; order Cypriniformes; family Leuciscidae; genus Hybognathus; species Hybognathus amarus. The sequence continues at coordinate 493,346 of JAQIUQ010001637.1, read as the reverse complement.
GCGTGCGCGCTCATGGAATACACGCATACACGCACGTTTGCACAAGCTGTTCATAACCAAAGGACTGGAGCATCAGCCGCACACTGTGCGTCACACATCTTTTGTTACAGTCATAATGAGGTAATACAGTTATAAATCTGCAAGCCATTTAAAATATATGAAAGGAAAGGCATTTGAGTAAATTACACACTTATGTAGGCCTATGTGTGTGTGAGGGGAAAACAGGGGTAACGTTAGTAGAAAACTTAGGCTTTTGTTTCCATCGATCTCCATGTTGAACTGTTTTATGTGCTTACTCTATCCACTTATGATTGTGTTATTATGGAAACACGTTCATGAACACGTTTGAGCCCTAGAGCAGACCGCCCGAGATCTCTCCGTTTGTTGAAAGCCTTCCCGATGTTGACTCTAGTCTTATTCCGACGCCTGGCACTGGACAGACAGTTTTATTTTCTTTGTCTTACGTGGAGTTTGCGTTGGGGTTTGGAATGAACTACAAGCCGGTCTCTTTGGGGCTGTTCTTACACCTGGCCACAATGCGTTTCTCAGATCTATCTGATTTATCAAAACGATTCCATTACACCTGGTCACATAAATGTGTTTTTGCAAAACGGATATTAATCTGATATTCAATTCCCGCGTTATATAGATTTCATGAAGAGCAACATCAGCTATTGTGTGTCAAATTTTATTTCCATCTATAAATCTGCATCTGACAAGCTAAAGATGTTATAATCTGCTTGGAAATAGGAAATAGTTCAGCGCAAATGTAATTTCTTGCAGCTTTCTGAATGGATGAGACATACGTCATACGTTATTTTATCAAAAATAAAACAAACTAAAGGCATATGCATGACCTACCATGATTCCGTAGCTGATGAATACAATTTTACTATGAAAACAACTTTCCCCAAGTGGATAAATAATTCTACCTATTTATCGATCTATCTATATCCTAATTATCTATCTATCTGACTGGTCTAATTGCCATATCTGCTCCGTTAGATGGACACATTGGCGAGAATATCAGTTTTGTACATGATTTCGTTTTGTTTACCATCTTATTTATGAGGATGAATTGTATAACATGCCAATATTATTGCAGAACATATTTAACTTTTTGGAAATATGTGTTAATTTGCATTTCTGTTGCAGATTCGATCAAACGGTGTTCGTGTAGGCTGTTAATTGTAAGACTTGCTTTTTGAAGTCTTCGTGTTATTTATGAGAGTCCTTTATTTTACACAACGGTCGACAGTTTCACACAGCAGCGTACGCCTTCTTTTGTGCGTACGCAACGTTTATAAATGAGGCCCCTGGGTTTTGTGCGTACCTTGGGAATAAAAACCGTGCAGTGCTGAAATGTGAAAAAAATAAAGAAACATTTTTTGAAACAGATGTTATGTCGATCTATAGAAAATATAATTATCACTTCTCTGTTGGAAATTTGATTATATTTTATTATATTGTTTATAATTGCACATATTTACAGCAGTGGGGTTTTTATGGTTATGCAGCTAGACTATATGTGAGTGTTAATATTTAAAAAACATTTTTATCCTGTAGCCTATATGCAAATTAAAAGATGAACACATTGTGATGAATAAATATTTGAATTTTTGGATATTTGGATACCTGATGTTACAGTCACAGATTGTCCTACATGTTAACCGGTTGACACTTATTAGAAAACATATTTAAAAACTATAACATAATGCTTTACAGAACCAATATATATGCCCTCTTGTTTTATTAACAGGTAAACAAGGAAATGTGAGCCATGATTAAACATTGTATTTGCACTTTGTCACTAAATAATGCAATGCAATCATTGGACGGCAAATCTCGTTAAAAAATGACTACAAAAAACGGTCATGCTTTAGAATTTAAAATCAGCTGCTTACATTCTTACAGTGAATTATCATCATTTGCGTAAAATCCTGAGTTTGTGCTGATCCACCAATCCTTAAGAAGCCAAGGGAATGATGCGCTAATGTAAAACATCTCCCTAAAGTACAGGTGTCGTCACCAAGTGTTCGTTTTTAAACAATTACTTCATCTAATAAAACATTAGCCAATAGATTCTGAACTAAAACTACCATAGTAAACCGATTAAAGTTAGCATTTAATATTGCATGTTGAGTTGCAAATGCGTTTGCTTCAGTAAATCGAGGAAAAGGAGTTTCCCTGCACATTCATTATATAAAATTCACTGGAGGAAAAAGTTCACGTGGCCGTCGTCAGATTTGGATGTCACTCAAAAGGCTCTTTCACTGGTGCCTTTCAGACGACTTTAGTGAGGCGCGGTGGTTTATGGAAGGAGTAGTATAATCATAATCGTACAAAATCGTACATAAAGGAATGCACATGCTCAGACCTAATTCGTCTACACCAATAAGATTGCAGTATTATAAACCAATTAAATTGGGGGTGGGAGGAGCGACACATGTTTCCCCGCCCCATCATCCAGACTGCACTGGGTACTTGCACACATCTGCACCAAACATCAGGGCTGAAGGGGTGTAAAGAAATACTGTTGTTTAGCTGACGTGTATCGTGTGTTGTTTCAGAATACGGCTCAGCTGTTTGCCGCACTGATAGCAAGAACAGCAAAAGATGTTGATGTGCTGATCGACTCTCTGCCTAGTGAAGAATCTACAGCTGCACTGCAGGTACATTTATGTGAATAATTATCCACTTTTTCTAAATGAGCCTACTGCAATTTAAAGCTGTCTATTAGGGCTGGGCGATAAACAATAACGATATGTATCGCGATAGACACGTGATCGATATCAATAAAAAATGTGTTTGATATAACGTTCGATATATATTTTTTTTTTTAACGGAAGAACTCACAGGTTGCGAAGCAAGTTTGGTTGCATTAACAAAGGCACGCACTCTCTGGTAACCTAGCGACGTGGGGAGTGACGCGCTAACAGGCAATCATGTACGGTGTCAGTTTGATTGCGCCATTTCGAATGTCTTGATCACTCGTGCTGCTGGATTCCTCTTCAGTAACCGCGATTGATAAACAGAAAATGAGTGCCCTTCATCTGCATGCCGTGCAGGCTGAGAATTGTAAGACATTATTGGATAAATTCGCTCTATTCGCGTTTGATGTGAACACAGCATAATGAACAGGCTGCGATGTCAAGATTGTAATGCTGGAGTGAGTGTGCGCGTGAGAGAGAGTAAGCACGTGCGCGATCTAACTTTGTGTGTGTGTGAGAGATGAGAGACAGACACGCGACGCGAGTGCGATCAAACAGTGGAGACATAAAAACATAAGCTGTCATTTTGTTAATACAGGACATCATTCAGTCTGCAAAGTGTTTACTTATAATTGTGTAGGCCTATACTCGCAATAAAACACATATAAAACATATATCCAACCCCTTTTTAAAACAGTCTGTGTGTTCCATCTTTTGATAGTCACAAAAATAGTCTCTGACAGTCATCATCAAACCGAATTGGTTTCCATTTCTTGTCCTCAAAACAGAGCACTAATCTGTTTATTTTTAAGTTACACATTAAAAAAGAGAATAAAATGTGTTGGTAGTATTTTTTTATACAGAGATCTATTTATAATTCTGATGAGAATAACAGGTTACTTCAAATTAAGGAAAACAAATATATTGATCTGAAATATAGCTAATTATTTTTAAATTAATTCAGGTACAATTACAAAACATATCTCAAGGTATTTTTATTAATTTAATAAACTAAGTACATAAAACTATTATCACTATAGATAAACCGGTTATACAGTATGTCTTTATTAATAAAACATATTTAAAAAATACAAGGCTTAAGACATTTATAAAAATGCCTTCTATATTCCTGTTTTGCTTTCCACTCCCTTGTACCAAAATAGTATCGAACCGTGATGTCTGAACCGAACCATGACTTCTGTGTACATTACAAGGCTGAATCCAGCTCCTTATTCGCAGCTTCTTATTGACGCTATTCGTTCCACCAATAAGAAGCTGCGGATGAGAAGCTGGATTCAGCCTTGTTTTTAATTATTTTAGTTTTTCATGGTTGTGTTGACATTTCTGTATTGGGATTATAATCAGAGGAAGGTTAAGTTTAAAATAAAAATATGTAATTGTAATAGATTTTTTCTCCTGGTCCTTATTTTAAATGGGTCATAAAAAATCCAATAATTATCGATATTGACCGATATGAAACACTGATATCGTGATAAAGTTTTCAGCCATATCGCCCAGCCCTACTGTCTATTCTGCTGCATATTCATCTTTTCTTTCAGTGTGTAATGTTGCGGTTCGAGCATGAAAAGTTGCAAAGTTACAAATATTCTCTATATCAGTGTCCGTGTTTCTGAACCCCTGAAACACCTCCATTGTAGTCTTGAGTTTCGCCCGGGAACGAACACGTCACAATATTCCTCATTATAATAATTCATGCACAGAAATAAAGGGGCAGGGCCTGGCTGAGTTAGTTAGTACTATGTTAAACTGGTGGTTATGGTAAAGGACGGGACATTTCCAGAACACACTCGTAACGCTCGACCAATCACAACACACTGATCCTGCCGACCAATCAGAGCACAGTGTGCTTTTCAGAAGGAGGGGCTTCATAGAGACAGGAAGTAAACAGAGCGTTACTGACAGACTGGGAAGAGAGGATCAGTCTGTGCCTTGATCAGACGCTTGCTGGACGCTCATGGAGTCAGCCGCGGCTCATCAGCGAGATAACGCGTTGCCTGACACTCTTGCTTGCAAGGAAATGAATTTTTGAATTTAATTTTCCCGTGGCAAAATCTGAAAATGTAACTTTTGTAATTTGGTTGATTTGACAATGAATGACCCAATTTAAACCTTTTCTCTGCATGTCGATGTGATCTGTCGTCTCCCTCTTGTTTGCCAGGCTGCCAGTTTGAGGCAGTTGGAAGAGGAGAACCAGGAGGCTGCGGCCCGTCTGGAAGAAGTGGTTTACAGAGGAGACATGTTGCTGAGAGAAGATCCAATCAGCGCTCGCAGACATCGCCCAATCACAGCTTCGCACACGCAGTGGTGCCCCGAGTCAGCCAACACCCCCAGAGTCCTACACCGGACCCGCCACAACCAAACATGGACTATATCATCTGTACACAGCAGGGATTTTATACTCCTCCTTCAGCAACTGCAGGAGATCTTGTGTTAAATGTACAGTTTGTTTCTGGACTGAAGAATGATTCTGATTTCTTTCTGTATGGCAGAGTATGTGCCCACAGTTTCCCATCGCATATGTTTATTATGTGACATCCGGCATTGTTTTTGCCTGATAACATTATATGTTCAGCATCCATCAAACAGTCCCTTCTGCAATTAACAGTCAGCGGCAGGTAAGTTGTTTTTTTGTATATTTAATGATATTTTTTTGTCTTTCCGGGATTCATGCTGTTTTGTTTTTGTTTTGAAAGGAATTTGGTCTTTGTGTTTAACCAATAAAATATTGTTGTATAAAGTCAGCTTGTTATTCATTGCTAATTGAATTGGGAATGTGGTAATTTGTTGCATGCAATGACATTGTCACTGAATGAGTGAAGAGACTATTCTTTGTAAAACAAGATTTATATAAATGATGTCTAACACACACAACAGATCTTAATACCTTATTCTTAATTTTGTTCCTATCACTATGTATCCAACTGAAGTTATTTCAGGAACAAATGCTGAAATTGTAGGGGTTATATGCTGTCCAAAAACTGGAAATATTACCTTTAATATTTTTGTTTAAGGTGTACAACGGAAATATTTTTTTATTGTATATAATAATTATTTACTGTTCGTGTGAAGTGTTGCCATTTGCCAGGTCATTAAGTGTGCTAAAAAACAAACTTTATGTCAGTCTTCGATGGTGATCGAGAAGCTTCAATGTTTAAACAGTCTTTTCCAGTAAATTAACGTGCAACAATGTTAATAAATACATGTAAAAAACGTGTGCCGCAGCCATGCTGATTAGCTTATGACGTTTACTTTTTTTTCATCCAATAAGAGCTCGTCTATTTTAGAACGTCAGTTTTGCGGCGTTGTCTGTGGTATGTTAGCAAAGTGGGGAATTTTCCAAAAGACTAATGAAAATGATTCATGGACAAGGTAAGTCTACAGTACAGAATAGTATTATTATTACCATTTATAGCTAGCAAAATATTAAGAAAGAATTTCTGAAGAATATTTAAAACAGTCAAGCCTTTTGGGAAGTAAACTGAGATCGTTCCTTCTAAAACATTTAACTATTCCTTTTCCAAACCATTATATATCTATTTTTTTAAATCAGCGAAAACGTATATCAAACTTTAGATTGTAAAAACATAGATTTATGACTTCATGAAACATTTAATTTAATCGTAATACACAACTTGAATTTGAATGGTAGTTGAAAATAAAATCACGTGATGTAGTTAACGTTACAGCAGAGGTTAACGGGAAATAACTCAGTCCACTTTGGCTGTCTGTCAGGGGATATAAATGTACATGAGACTAACATGTATTTATACTTTATGTATTGTGCTTCACAATTGTATTGTGTTTGCACAATGTATACAGCTTTATGTTGTATTACTTCATGCTAAACGCTGTATGTACTGTGGTAACTGCCATAAAGTTAATATATTTTATTTAAAATTAACACCAGGGCCTAGGCCTATGTCATATATGTACTCATTAAATCTACACACAAGGTTGAATGACTGTCAAAGCTGACTTGACTTTAATGTAGCCTTCATGGTTAATTAAGAGTAAGCAAGTAGGCTATTTTAAAGCTGTGATTTTTTCCTACCTCATATTTACATTATTGTTTTGTATTCATATTGCCAGAAAATAACTTTTGTAATAGAGCTGGAAAGTGTCAGATGATGGCATTCACATAATCTCTGCATTGCTCGTGTCTGTAAATCTTAATTTGTCTTTTAGACTTTTGAATAAAAGCTGAACTTCTTTATTTGAATGTTTCATCTAGAGATTCATCAAGAGTCTAGTTTTCTTATGTTCTCCGTCAAATGGGTTTGCTGACTCATCAATAAATTGTCAGATTTTATTTTAGAGCATTATTATTATTTCTTATAATGATGAGCATGTGGGAATGTCAATTTCCTCAGATCAAACATTGAGATTTTATTGTGAGAGAGTGAACGGGAGATACACAGTACTCAAAAGGTTTTGAATCCACTCATCCACTCATTGAAAAAAAAATGTGGATTAACAAAGTCCTCAGTAATTGTGACTGAAACAAATCTGTAAGGGTTTGTAACGCAGTATTAATCAACTGTCTGAACTCATTGGGTTTTTCAGGAGCTTGTTACAGTGATCAGTCAGTGATCCTCGGGTCCTCCTGATCCGGGTTTGAAATTCGAATCCTAGTCTGGCCCTGGAGTTCCTTTGCCTGGTGTCTTTGTGTTCAAAGGCCCAAAAAAGATATGCCCCCAAAAAAAGCATGGTGAGCGTGAAAGTGCCAGTGGCTCAGTGGTGTGAGCGTTGCACTCTCATGTGGAGAATCCTGGTTCAAGCCTCTTGTTGGTAAAAATCTTTAGTTCCACCGGTTTGGTCCAAATAAAGAAGACATGCCCCCCAAAAAAAGCATGGTGAGTGTGAAAGTGCCAGTGGCTCAGTGGTGTGAGCGTTGCACTCTCATGTGGAGAATCCTGGTTCAAGCCTCTTGTTGGTAAAAATCTTTAGTTCCACCGGTTTGGTCCAAATAAAGAAGACATGCCCCCAAAAAAAAGCTTGGGGAGTGTGAAAGTGCCAGTGGCTCAGTGGTGTGAGCGTTGCACTCTCATGCGGAGAATCCTGGTTCAAGTCTCTTGTTGGTAAAAATCTTTAGTTCCACCGGTTTGGTCCAAATAAAGAAGACATGCCCCCAAAAAAAAGCAGGGTGAGTGTGAAAGTGCCAGTGGCTCAGTGGTAATGAGCACATCCTTCCTGTGTGGAGGACCTGGGTTTGAATCCTGGGCTGGGGACTGAAGCAAGTGATGGTTGCAGGTGGGGCCAGCTGGAGGAGGAGGACTGAAGAGTGTGGAGGAGGAGGACTGTGTGGAGGAGGAGGACTGAAGAGTGTGGAGGAGGGCTGTGGAGGTGGAGTGTCCAGGATGAGGATTGAATATAGTGTGGAGGTGCAGGAGATATTTTTACGTAAAAAAACTACTAGGTTTCTTTCTCCAAAATGGGATTTTGGTTAAGTACAAACATCCAAATCACCTCTTCATGCAGCAACACCGCTGCTGGTTATCGTCCCAGAAATCCCCGGGGGGAGGAGTTAGGTAGTTTCCTCCCCCCTTCGTGTCCTGACCGTCTCTTGTCCTCCGTCTCTGATCCGACTCGCTCCCAATGCATGTCACGGATCTGGAGGATGTTCCTCAACGCAACCATGCTTCAGTGTCCAGCCCGGTCTTGAACCGGGAACCTCCCGACCGGGGAGTGTGTGCTCACCCACTGAGCCACTGGACCATCCACGCTCAGAGTTCTTTTTTTGGGGGGCATGTCTTCTTTATTTGGACCAAACGGGTGAAATTAAAGATTCCAACAAGAGACTCGAACTGGGATTCTCCACATGAGAGAGCAATGCTCAGACCACTGAGCCACTGGAAGGTCCACACTCACACTTCTTTTTTTGGGAGCATGTCTTTTTCTCTCTGGACAAACCCGGTGAAACTAAAGCATCATAAGAACGAGGCACGAACCTGGGTTTCCCACATGGAATAACAACGCTCAGCCCACTGAGCCACTGGGCCATCCACACACACTGTTCTTTTTTTTGGGAGCATGTCTTTTTTCTATTGGACAAACCCGGTGAAACTAAAGCATCATAAGAGTGAGGCTCGAACCTGGGTTTCCCACATGGAACCACAACACTCAGACCACTGAGCCAATAGCCCATCCACACTCACTGTTCTTTTTTTGGGAGCATGTCTTTTTTTCTATTGGACAAACCCGGTGAAACTAAAGCATCATAAGAGTGAGGCTCGAACCCGGGTTACCCACATGGAACCACAAGACTCAGACCACTGAGCCAATGGAGCTTCTTCATTTCAATTCATTTCTTCTTCCTTTTTCAAAACCGTTCAAAATAAAGCATTTTAATGCAAAGAGTGGGATTTGAACCCAAATACTCCACATGACGGAGCAACGCTCAAACCACTGAGCCACTGGAGCTTCCACTGTTGCTCTGCTTAATTTTGGGGAGCATGTCTTTTTTATTTGGACAAAACTAGTGAAAAAATAAAGCATTTTAACGCTAAGAGCGGGATTTGAAACCAAATACTTCACATGACGGAGCAACGCTCAAACCACTGAGCCACTGGAGCTTCCACTGTTACTCTGCTTTATTTTGGGGAGCATGTCTTTTTTATTTGGACAAAACTAGTAAAAATAAAGCATTTTAACGCTAAGAGCGGGATTTGAATCCAAATACTCCACATGATGGAGCAACGCTCAAACCACTGAGCCACTGGAGCTGCCGCTCTTACACTTTATTTTGGGGGCATGTCTTTTTTATTTGGACAAAACTAGTGCAAATAAAGCATTTTAACTCAAAGAATGGGATTTGAACCCAAATCCTCCACATAATGGAGTTACACTCACATCACTGAGCCACTGGAGCTTCCACTGATGTTTGTCTTTATTTTGGGGTAATGTCTTTTTTATTTGGACAAAACCAGTGAAAATACAGCATTTTAACGCTAAGAGTGGGACTTGAACCCAAATCCTCCACATGTTGGAACAATGCTCAAACTACTGAGCCACTGGAGCTTCCACCTTTACTCCTCTTTATTTGGGGGTAAGGTCTTTTTTATTTGGACAAAACCAGTGAAAATAAAGCATTTTAACGCTAAGAGGGGGACTTGAACCCCAATCCTCCACATGTTGGAGCAAAGCTCAAACTACTGAGCCACTGAGGCTTCCACCCTTACACCTCTTTATTTTGGGTGAATGTCTTTTTTATTTGGACAAAACCAGTGAAAATAAAGCATTTAACCGCAAAGAGTGGGACTTGAACCCAAATCCTCCACATGATGGAGCAACACTCATACCACTGAGCCACTGGAGCTTCCACTGTTGCCCTGTTTTATTTTGGGGGCATGTTTTTTTTTATTTGGACAAAACCGTTCAAAATAAAGCATTTTAATGCAAAGAGTGGGATTTGAACCCAAATACTCCACATGACGGCGCAACGCTCAAACCACCGAGCCAGTGGAGCTTCCACGATTACTCTGCTTTATTTTGGGGAGCATGTCTTTTGTATTTGGACAAAACTAGTGAAAATAAAGCATTTTAACGCTAAGAGTGGGATTTGAATCCAAATACTCCACATGATGGAGCAACGCTCAAACCACTGAGCCACTGGAGCTGCAGCTCTTACACTTTTTGGGGGGGCATGTCTTTTTTATTTGGACAAAACCAGTGAAAATAAAGCATTTTAACGCAAAGAATGGGATTTGAATCCAAATCCTCCACATAGTGGGGTAACACTCACACCACTGAGCCACTGGAGCTTCCACTGATGTTTTTCTTTATTTGGGGAGCATGTCTTTTTTATTTGGACAAAACCAGTGAAAATAAAGCATTTGAACACTAAGAGTGGGATATGAACCCAAATCCTCCACACGTTGGAGCACTGCTCAAACTACTGAGCCACTGGGTCTTCCGCTCTTAATCTTTATTTTGGGGGCATGTCTTTTTTATATGGACAAATCCAGTGAAAATAAAGCATTTTAACATTTTAACGCAAATAATGGGATTTGAACCCAAATCCTCCACATAATGGGGTAACACTCAAACCAGTTGCACCGTTGCAAATCAAGTCTTATAAACATAAAAGTGTTGCGCCGTCCTGCAAAGTTGACTTAGTGTTCAAGCTTTTAGTGTTTTTGCCCCTTCTTGTGGTGATTCTAGGCCTTGCAATTTCAGCCTAACAATTTCAGCCTAACAACAACTCAGTTTCACCCTCCAGTGGGGACTTTTATCAATATGATCGTCCACCGACCTATTGTAAATGCGCTACACTTCTGTAAGAGGGTGAGAGGAGAAAAACATAAGAACTTCCAAACAGAACTATTTACACTATCTGTTCTGTCCTGTCTTCTGTTCAAAATTCAAATAAATATATTTGCAAATAAAAACACCAAAACAATATAAGTCCAATAAACTTTAAAGTGTTTCGCCGTCCTGTGGTGATTTGTGTGAATTACACCATTGCAAATCGAGTCTAATAAACATAAAAGTGTTGCGCCCTCCTGTGGTGATTTGTTTGAATTACACCATTACAAATCGAGTCTAATAAACATAAAAGTGTTTCGCCCTCCTGTGGTGATTTGTGTGAATTACTTCTTTTCAAATCGAGTCTAAATAAACTTAAAAGTGTTTCGCCCTCCTGTGGTGATATGTGTGAATTACACCGTTGCAAACCGAGTCTAAATAAACATAAAATTGTTTCGCCCTCCTGTGGTGATTTGCGTGAATTACACCTTTGCAAATCAAGTCTAAATAAACTTAAAAATGTTTCGCCCTCCTGTGGTGATTTGGATGAATTGCACCGTTGCAAATTAAGTCTTATAAACATAAGTTTTGCGCCCACCAGCAAGGTTGATTTATTATTCAAGCTGTTGGTGTTATTGCACCTTCTTGTGGTGATTTTAGGCCTTGCAATTCCAGCCCAACGGCAAATTGGCTTCACCCTTCTGTGGAGATTTTTCTGAATTATATCGTCCACAGAGGAAGTGTAAATGCGCTACACTTCTGTAAGAGGGTGAGAGGAGAAAAACATAAGAACATCCAAACTTCCAATTTTTAAAACAGTCAAGCCTTTTGGGAAGTAAACTGAGATCGTTCCTTCTAAAACATTTAACTATTCCTTTCCAAACCATTATATATCTATTTTTTTAAATCAGCGAAAACGTATATCAAACTTTAGATTGTAAAAACATAGATTTATGACTTTTAGACTTTTGAATAAAAGCTGAACTTCTTTATTTGAATGTTTCATCTAGAGATTCATCAAGAGTCTAGTTTTCTTATGTTCTCCGTCAAATGGGTTTGCTGACTCATCAATAAATTGTCAGATTTTATTTTAGAGCATTATTATTATTTCTTATAATGATGAGCATGTGGGAATGTCAATTTCCTCAGATCAAACATTGAGATTTTATTGTGAGAGAGTGAACGGGAGATACACAGTACTCAAAAGGTTTTGAATCCACTCATCCACTCATTGAAAAAAAAATGTGGATTAACAAAGTCCTCAGTAATTGTGACTGAAACAAATCTGTAAGGGTTTGTAACGCAGTATTAATCAACTGTCTGAACTCATTGGGTTTTTCAGGAGCTTGTTACAGTGATCAGTCAGTGATCCTCGGGTCCTCCTGATCCGGGTTTGAAATTCGAATCCTAGTCTGGCCCTGGAGTTCCTTTGCCTGGTGTCTTTGTGTTCAAAGGCCCAAAAAAGATATGCCCCCCAAAAAAAGCATGGTGAGCGTGAAAGTGCCAGTGGCTCAGTGGTGTGAGCGTTGCACTCTCATGTGGAGAATCCTGGTTCAAGCCTCTTGTTGGTAAAAATCTTTAGTTCCACCGGTTTGGTCCAAATAAAGAAGACATGCCCCCCAAAAAAAGCATGGTGAGTGTGAAAGTGCCAGTGGCTCAGTGGTGTGAGCGTTGCACTCTCATGTGGAGAATCCTGGTTCAAGCCTCTTGTTGGTAAAAATCTTTAGTTCCACCGGTTTGGTCCAAATAAAGAAGACATGCCCCCAAAAAAAAGCTTGGGGAGTGTGAAAGTGCCAGTGGCTCAGTGGTGTGAGCGTTGCACTCTCATGCGGAGAATCCTGGTTCAAGTCTCTTGTTGGTAAAAATCTTTAGTTCCACCGGTTTGGTCCAAATGAAGAAGACATGCCCCCAAAAAAAAGCAGGGTGAGTGTGAAAGTGCCAGTGGCTCAGTGGTAATGAGCACATCCTTCCTGTGTGGAGGACCTGGGTTTGAATCCTGGGCTGGGGACTGAAGCAAGTGATGGTTGCAGGTGGGGCCAGCTGGAGGAGGAGGACTGAAGAGTGTGGAGGAGGAGGACTGTGTGGAGGAGGAGGACTGAAGAGTGTGGAGGAGGGCTGTGGAGGTGGAGTGTCCAGGATGAGGATTGAATATAGTGTGGAGGTGCAGGAGATATTTTTACGTAAAAAAACTACTAGGTTTCTTTCTCCAAAATGGGATTTTGGTTAAGTGCAAACATCCAAATCACCTCTTCATGCAGCAACACCGCTGCTGAGTCTATCGTCCCAGGAAATCCCCGGGGGAGAGGAGTTAGGTAGTTTCCTCCCCCTTCGTGTCCTGACCGTTTCTTGTCCTCCGTCTCTGATCCGATCGCTCCCAATGCATGTCACGGATCTGGAGGATGTTCCTCAACGCAACCATGCTTCAGTGTCCAGCCCGGTCTTGAACCGGGAACCTCCCGAGCCGGGGAGTGTGTGCTCACCCACTGAGCCACTGGACCATCCACGCTCAGAGTTCTTTTTTGGGGGGCATGTCTTCTTTATTTGGACCAAACGGGTGAAATTAAAGATTCCAACAAGAGACTCGGAACTGGGATTCTCCACATGAGAGAGCAATGCTCAGACCACTGAGCCACTGGAAGGTCCACACTCACACTTCTTTTTTGGGAGCATGTCTTTTTCTCTCTTGGACAAACCCGGTGAAACTAAAGCATCATAAGAACAAGGCACGAACCTGGGTTTCCCACATGGAATAACAACGCTCAGCCCACTGAGCCACTGGGCCATCCACACACACTGTTCTTTTTTTTGGGAGCATGTCTTTTTTCTATTGGACAAACCCGGTGAAACTAAAGCATCATAAGAGTGAGGCTCGAACCTGGGTTTCCCACATGGAACCACAACACTCAGACCACTGAGCCACTGGAGCTTCCACTGTTACTCTGCTTTATTTTGGGGAGCATGTCTTTTTTATTTGGACAAAACTAGTAAAAATAAAGCATTTTAACGCTAAGAGCGGGATTTGAATCCAAATACTCCACATGATGGAGCAACGCTCAAACCACTGAGCCACTGGAGCTGCCGCTCTTACACTTTATTTTGGGGGCATGTCTTTTTTATTTGGACAAAACTAGTGCAAATAAAGCATTTTAACTCAAAGAATGGGATTTGAACCCAAATCCTCCACATAATGGAGTTACACTCACATCACTGAGCCACTGGAGCTTCCACTGATGTTTGTCTTTATTTTGGGGTAATGTCTTTTTTATTTGGACAAAACCAGTGAAAATACAGCATTTTAACGCTAAGAGTGGGACTTGAACCCAAATCCTCCACATGTTGGAACAATGCTCAAACTACTGAGCCACTGGAGCTTCCACCTTTACTCCTCTTTATTTGGGGGTAAGGTCTTTTTTATTTGGACAAAACCAGTGAAAATAAAGCATTTTAACGCTAAGAGGGGGACTTGAACCCCAATCCTCCACATGTTGGAGCAAAGCTCAAACTACTGAGCCACTGAGGCTTCCACCCTTACACCTCTTTATTTTGGGTGAATGTCTTTTTTATTTGGACAAAACCAGTGAAAATAAAGCATTTAACCGCAAAGAGTGGGACTTGAACCCAAATCCTCCACATGATGGAGCAACACTCATACCACTGAGCCACTGGAGCTTCCACTGTTGCCCTGTTTTATTTTGGGGGCATGTTTTTTTTTATTTGGACAAAACCGTTCAAAATAAAGCATTTTAATGCAAAGAGTGGGATTTGAACCCAAATACTCCACATGACGGCGCAACGCTCAAACCACCGAGCCAGTGGAGCTTCCACGATTACTCTGCTTTATTTTGGGGAGCATGTCTTTTGTATTTGGACAAAACTAGTGAAAATAAAGCATTTTAACGCTAAGAGTGGGATTTGAATCCAAATACTCCACATGATGGAGCAACGCTCAAACCACTGAGCCACTGGAGCTGCAGCTCTTACACTTTTTGGGGGGGCATGTCTTTTTTATTTGGACAAAACCAGTGAAAATAAAGCATTTTAACGCAAAGAATGGGATTTGAATCCAAATCCTCCACATAGTGGGGTAACACTCACACCACTGAGCCACTGGAGCTTCCACTGATGTTTTTCTTTATTTGGGGAGCATGTCTTTTTTATTTGGACAAAACCAGTGAAAATAAAGCATTTGAACACTAAGAGTGGGATATGAACCCAAATCCTCCACACGTTGGAGCACTGCTCAAACTACTGAGCCACTGGGTCTTCCGCTCTTAATCTTTATTTTGGGGGCATGTCTTTTTTATATGGACAAATCCAGTGAAAATAAAGCATTTTAACATTTTAACGCAAATAATGGGATTTGAACCCAAATCCTCCACATAATGGGGTAACACTCAAACCAGTTGCACCGTTGCAAATCAAGTCTTATAAACATAAAAGTGTTGCGCCGTCCTGCAAAGTTGACTTAGTGTTCAAGCTTTTAGTGTTTTTGCCCCTTCTTGTGGTGATTCTAGGCCTTGCAATTTCAGCCTAACAATTTCAGCCTAACAACAACTCAGTTTCACCCTCCAGTGGGGACTTTTATCAATATGATCGTCCACCGACCTATTGTAAATGCGCTACACTTCTGTAAGAGGGTGAGAGGAGAAAAACATAAGAACTTCCAAACAGAACTATTTACACTATCTGTTCTGTCCTGTCTTCTGTTCAAAATTCAAATAAATATATTTGCAAATAAAAACACCAAAACAATATAAGTCCAATAAACTTTAAAGTGTTTCGCCGTCCTGTGGTGATTTGTGTGAATTACACCATTGCAAATCGAGTCTAATAAACATAAAAGTGTTGCGCCCTCCTGTGGTGATTTGTTTGAATTACACCATTACAAATCGAGTCTAATAAACATAAAAGTGTTTCGCCCTCCTGTGGTGATTTGTGTGAATTACTTCTTTTCAAATCGAGTCTAAATAAACTTAAAAGTGTTTCGCCCTCCTGTGGTGATATGTGTGAATTACACCGTTGCAAACCGAGTCTAAATAAACATAAAATTGTTTCGCCCTCCTGTGGTGATTTGCGTGAATTACACCTTTGCAAATCAAGTCTAAATAAACTTAAAAATGTTTCGCCCTCCTGTGGTGATTTGGATGAATTGCACCGTTGCAAATTAAGTCTTATAAACATAAGTTTTGCGCCCACCAGCAAGGTTGATTTATTATTCAAGCTGTTGGTGTTATTGCACCTTCTTGTGGTGATTTTAGGCCTTGCAATTCCAGCCCAACGGCAAATTGGCTTCACCCTTCTGTGGAGATTTTTCTGAATTATATCGTCCACAGAGGAAGTGTAAATGCGCTACACTTCTGTAAGAGGGTGAGAGGAGAAAAACATAAGAACATCCAAACTTCCAATTTTTAAAACAGTCAAGCCTTTTGGGAAGTAAACTGAGATCGTTCCTTCTAAAACATTTAACTATTCCTTTCCAAACCATTATATATCTATTTTTTTAAATCAGCGAAAACGTATATCAAACTTTAGATTGTAAAAACATAGATTTATGACTTTTAGACTTTTGAATAAAAGCTGAACTTCTTTATTTGAATGTTTCATCTAGAGATTCATCAAGAGTCTAGTTTTCTTATGTTCTCCGTCAAATGGGTTTGCTGACTCATCAATAAATTGTCAGATTTTATTTAGAGCATTATTATTATTTCTTATAATGATGAGCATGTGGGAATGTCAATTTCCTCAGATCAAACATTGAGATTTTATTGTGAGAGAGTGAACGGGAGATACACAGTACTCAAAAGGTTTTGAATCCACTCATCCACTCATTGAAAAAAAAATGTGGATTAACAAAGTCCTCAGTAATTGTGACTGAAACAAATCTGTAAGGGTTTGTAACGCAGTATTAATCAACTGTCTGAACTCATTGGGTTTTTCAGGAGCTTGTTACAGTGATCAGTCAGTGATCCTCGGGTCCTCCTGATCCGGGTTTGAAATTCGAATCCTAGTCTGGCCCTGGAGTTCCTTTGCCTGGTGTCTTTGTGTTCAAAGGCCCAAAAAAGATATGCCCCCCAAAAAAAGCATGGTGAGCGTGAAAGTGCCAGTGGCTCAGTGGTGTGAGCGTTGCACTCTCATGTGGAGAATCCTGGTTCAAGCCTCTTGTTGGTAAAAATCTTTAGTTCCACCGGTTTGGTCCAAATAAAGAAGACATGCCCCCAAAAAAAGCATGGTGAGTGTGAAAGTGCCAGTGGCTCAGTGGTGTGAGCGTTGCACTCTCATGTGGAGAATCCTGGTTCAAGCCTCTTGTTGGTAAAAATCTTTAGTTCCACCGGTTTGGTCCAAATAAAGAAGACATGCCCCCAAAAAAAGCTTGGGGAGTGTGAAAGTGCCAGTGGCTCAGTGGTGTGAGCGTTGCACTCTCATGCGGAGAATCCTGGTTCAAGTCTCTTGTTGGTAAAAATCTTTAGTTCCACCGGTTTGGTCCAAATAAAGAAGACATGCCCCCAAAAAAAAGCTTGGGGAGTGTGAAAGTGCCAGTGGCTCAGTGGTGTGAGCGTTGCACTCTCATGCGGAGAATCCTGGTTCAAGTCTCTTGTTGGTAAAAATCTTTAGTTCCACCGGTTTGGTCCAAATAAAGAAGACATGCCCCCAAAAAAAAGCAGGGTGAGTGTGAAAGTGCCAGTGGCTCAGTGGTAATGAGCACATCCTTCCTGTGTGGAGGACCTGGGTTTGAATCCTGGGCTGGGGACTGAAGCAAGTGATGGTTGCAGGTGGGGCCAGCTGGAGGAGGAGGACTGAAGAGTGTGGAGGAGGAGGACTGTGTGGAGGAGGAGGACTGAAGAGTGTGGAGGAGGGCTGTGGAGGTGGAGTGTCCAGGATGAGGATTGAATATAGTGTGGAGGTGCAGGA